>CM017443.1:32321610-32528858 GCA_007726485.1 Eragrostis curvula
AACAGTACGAGGAATGGGGACAAGAGGAAGAAGAGAAGTTTCGTTTGCGGCGAGACCTAATAATATATGCGGATGGTTCAAATCCGACGGCCCACGATGCCTTGTTCACCTCTGCGGCCCAGATTTACTAACCGTTTAGCTTCTCCTATACGCTAGGGCTGCTAACGGGCGGGAAATTTGGAACCCTAGAGTTTACTCGGCCAGTTCACTCGGCCAAACTACTCGGAAAACATATAAGAACAGTTCAATTTTCTTCAAGGACAATCACACGGATTTTGAGTTTTTCAGTTGACTTAAACATGACTCGGTCATATCAGAAATTGAGTCCCTTTATTTCACTGAAAACAGAATGTAGTACAATGCAAATACGATGCTTCACTAAAAAGTGAAGATGCAGATGAACAATACTGAATAAAAACAGCATGCATTACAGGAGACTCCGGTGAGCATCATTGCCCTAACCTATTACAGAAGATCTACATCTACCCACCACGACGGCTGCGGGTTCTGTGAGCAACACAGGACGGCTTCGCGAGAAGATCCTTGCGCCCTGGCAGGTACCTCCTGCGTGGTTCGCCTTCGTCTTCTTCCTCGGAGGAGATGACGATGAACTCCGGCAGAGCTGGAGCTTCCGCTGGAGGATGAACCACCGCGAGCGGCGGTTCGTTGAACACTTCAACGATTTCCAGGGGAACAGGAGCAGGTGCTGGGACTACAGGTGGCGCTGGGGCTGGAGCTGCTGGAGGCGCTGGTGGTGGCGGCAAGTCGCCCGGAGCCGAGGGCGATGCAGCAGATGGAACCCTACGCCTGAAATCCCTACGGCCAGCCAAGGTTTGATACCGAAGGAATGGGGAAATGGCTAACACCAACGCCCAGTTTTAAAGGCCTAGATGGAGAATCTGAAAGGACGAAAATGATCTGACGTTTCTGCTTCAGGATCTGAAAAGTGCCTGTCCAGATTCCTGCATCAGCGACAAACTCGTCACAGTAAACTTGTGACTCGGTGGATAAGGATGAATGACTCGGATAAAATTTAAATATGCATTATTAGAGTATGCACTTAATCTCTCGGATTATTTGTATAACACTCAGCTACTTTTTTGTTTAACAATACAGATTCCAGTTAGTGTGTTTCTAGTTTTTCTTGAGTCTGTACATAATCATTCTGATTATCCACAGACTCGGGGGCTAGTCCACGTGGACTCACTTGCGTGAGCTCCACAAAAATTCAAAGCAACTGTATCATCAGTCATACCTCGGATTTATGTCTCTTTTGAGTCTGCACATAATCATTTTGATTATCCACAGACTCGGGGGCTAGTCCACGTGGACTCACTTGCGTGAGTTCCACCATTCAATCGGCAGACTTGCCAGGCACACGGGTTGTCTTATATCTTTGACAATTTAAGTCGGATAATACCTAGAATTTATCCTCTTCTGCATTTCAATTGTTTTCGTTGAGAGACAGCTTGGGGGCTACGGGTTGTAATCATCCCTGGCTGATTAGCTGGATGGACCTAGACACCAGCTCGGAATGAGAAGTTCTTGGCTGAGACTCATTGTGACTTCCTGTTCTAATTGCCTTGTGCGCAGGAAAACATGAGTTCTTTATATAATGGATGCTACTTTTCAACACATCAGTATGATGCACTGATCGTACATTCATTCACTCGGATCAAGATCTTATTTCTTGGTTCAGCTTACTTTGAGTTACTATACAATTCTACGAATTACACAGTAACTCGAGGGCTACATCAGTATGATGCACTGATCGTGCATTTATAATTTTCAAATTTGTGGACATGCCTTTTTCAAGGCCTAAGCCGACTCAGTCAGTTGGATACTATTTACATAGTATGCTTTCAGCCCTAGCCGACAGATTCGGATGTTGAATTTGTTTTCACTCGGATCAAGATCTTATTTCTTGGTTCAGCTTACTTTGAGTTACTATACAATTCTACGAATTACACAGTAACTCGGGGGCTACATCAGTATGATGCACTGATCGTGCATTCATAATTTTCAAATTTGTAGACATGCCTTTTTCAAGGCCTAGGCCGACTCAGTCAGTTGGATACTATTTACATAGTATGCTTTCAGCCCTAGCCGACAGATTCGGATGTTGAATTTGTTTTCACTCGGATCAAGATCTTATTTCTTGGTTCAGCTTACTTTGAGTTACTATACAATTCTACGAATTACACAGTAACTCGGGAGCTACATCAGTATGATGCACTGATCGTGCATTCATCATTTTCAACTTTGTAGGTATGCTTTTCAGCCTAGGCTGACTCAGTCAGTTGGGTACTATTTACATAGTATGCTTTCAGCCCTAGCCGACAAACTTGGATGCTGACTTTATTCAAATCTCCTCTATGGACTTAATCAGCTCTGAAAGCTGAGTACTGTTCTATACATGACATTTACATACAAACTTGCTTCAACAAGCATTTATCCAATTTTGCTGATATTATTCAGAGTTGGGTACCAACCGACAGCATGCCTAATTCAAGGCCCTGTTGGCCTTGTTCCACCCGAGGTCAGGTACCTCAAACTTGATTCAGGTCAAGTCCTTTTTAATTTCTCAATATCACTTGAGATCAATTCCTACATGGAGAAAAGATTAGTCGGAAGCAATTCACTGGATCAATCAAAAAGCACTTGGGGGCTACTGTCGTTACCATGACCCCCGGGTACCCTCAAGACCAAAGGGCCGAGTAACCTGACAAGGGTAGTCGGACCAGCCTAGAAGAAACCGAGTAGCCCACGATACAAGATGGAAGGTTCTACTACTCGGATAGACATAGGAAAGGCTTCTTGCCTTGTACTCCAAGTATTTCTATGATGTAACCGACTAAGACTCTTTCCATGTAACCCTGTACCCCCGACTATATAAGGCGGGCAGGGATCTCCTCTCAAACGTATACAATCAATACCACGACATACAGGACGTAGGGTTTTTATCCTCCGGGAGGCCCGAACCTGTCTAAACTCCTTGTCTCGTGTTCACCATCGTATTCTTGGTCCCTTCGCCCCCATAACAAATCTATCGAGCTCCTATAACCTCGACAATACCGTAGGTGCGTTCGCCAATCTTTGAACATTTCGAACAACTCTCAATACATGTTCCCAAAAGTTTGGTTTTGGGCATTCGGGAAAAAAATGGTTTTGGGAACAGAACTAAAAATCACCGCACTTCCATTTTTTCCACCATGCCCAATCCCTCCCGCTTCAGTTGCCAGATTCACCCAGCGTCCTTGCCTTTGCGCTCCCAATCCTGCAATATGAGCACAAAAAACAGCTATCTATCGTTGGTCGCGTCCAGAGTGCCGCCTACTTTTGTCGATTCAAATGCGTAGCCGACGTTCCTCTTCCTTCACTCCAAGACACAGCCTCCATCGTCCATCGTCGAGCCCAAGCATTGTTGTTCTTGCGTTCGTCGACCAGCGATCGATGGCGTGGTCTGTGTGTTGTCGAGTCCAAAGCGCCGGGTTCATCCAATCCACGACGCTTCCGTCAAGGTGCCACCCACGAGCATGCCGCCGTCCTGTTCGCGCGCATGCTGCAACATTTGTTGGAGGCCGCTTGCGCGCATGCTTCAGCCCTGGGCCTACCCGCTAGCACGCCGCTTCAAATGCGCTCGCGGAAGCGCTCCTGGCCGCATCACTTTCCTCCTTCCCCGGTTTGACAATGTCTGAACACCAGGCCATGCGCTTCAGTGCGGCCTGCAGCAAAGATTCAGCATCGAAGCATTTGCTAAGTGCGAGCAGTGAAGACGTGACAGCATTTTTAATTTCCTTTAGCAATCAACTTTTGGGAATTGTTGGAGAAGAGTGTATTTTCCTGCTTCCAATATTTTTGGAAGCTCCCTAAACATTTTTTTTTGGGAGTCATTTTGTTGGAACTATTGAAGCAGGTGCTGTTAGGATGAAGGTCGTTATTGGCACTTTCTATCTTTTCTTAACCAAACACGGCGCACATTAAACGAAGAGAAATTCATATTCAAAACCACATTCAATTATTCTATTGAGCATAAGTACTACCACACACTACGAAACTTAACCTACTAATATACCGACACTAAAGCAACATAGAGAAATCTAATGAACGAGACCCCGCGTAGCCGATCTCCACGGACCCAAAGCCACCTTCTCGTTGATGTCGCTGAGCGTCACGCGCTTAAGGCCTTGACCGCCATGAGGTGAGCTCCTTCACCTTCGCGTCACGTGGACCAAAAATTGTGCTTTCACTGATCCTGAGTAAACATCTATGTTAGCGCTCGAAATGAAAAAGAAGCCTTGAGAAAGAATTTTACAGCACGCAAAACTCAGGGAGCCTAACGTTGATGCCATAGGCTCAATCTAAAGTTAACCGGACATAGTAATGCATACAGTGGATGCCTAACGTTGAGGAGTCTACAAAAGGTGACCAGTAACCAAAAAGGAGAAGAACAAAAATGTAATATTACCTGATCAATACTTGGAGAAGTCGAAACATAGGAATGGCGCATTGTAGAAAACGTTGCAGGAATAAAGCGGCTTGCAATTAGGGCCTGTTGCGCTGTAACTTCCCTCAGATGTTCCAAAGTTATAGCGAACAGATGTGTCAATTCTCTTTGTTGACATGTTAATGGCAATGAGGTATGACTCATTGTCATCACAACATGACTGTCCTAGCATAAAGTAAATGATTTGGGGGTTTTCTATGTCCACAAGGGGGAACTCCAGGTCAGCGTGTGGAATACTGCGGGACTTGGTGAGGGCAATGAATTCATCATCTTCTAATGCACCATCCTTCACCCAAACGAACGATTTGGCCTTGCGTTGCTTTATCATCGAGAGAAGTTTCTCTCTGCTCAGTGTCCAAGTATTGATTGCGGAGTAAGGGCTGATAGAAAGTTGTTTCGCAGGCTTGCCAAAAAACCAGAAAGTGAAGGATGAGAGATCTACGAATTTCACATCACCACCTTGAGCAAGACAAACATTTCGGTACGAACTCAAGACCCCCCTGGTGCCCATCTCTCGATTTTCTCGATCTTTGTATGGGTCAACAGGCAGCTGAACATATATGAGCACCGGATCCGGGCTGAGAACATCAGAACAGACTAGGATACCCCTCAAGTAATCAACCCAGCAGATGGTCTTATCGTCTATAGGAACGACGGCATCAGTGTGCCACCAATACAGGTTCTCACCTTCACCATGGTGATAGTGGATTTGCAGGGGCTTGGTAGAGTGGCATTTGAGCTCGTGACCATCCATAACCGTGCAGCAGAGCTCCGCGGTCACCGGACAGTCCGTCTTTGGAGTCGGACCTTTTTCTGTCGGAGTCACTACAAGATGTGCCACCACGAACTCTCCATGGTCCCCAGCTTGGCAGAGGATGCCCATGTTCTGGTGTACGTCGGTATGTCCGCAAGAAGGGACACTCACGAGCATGGGGAGGGAGGAAGCCTGCAGGTTGACGACAGATTCTTCAGAGAAGTTTGGGGAAGCCTTGTAGACGAATAACTCCTCACAGCGAGTGTTCCTTGGACGAGTATAGATGATAAAGCTCAGAAGAATCATGTTGTGATGGGTCGCAAGGGCACTTCCGTAGTAAACCATGGGCCCAGAAACGTCGCTTGAACTGCTCGGTGACGTGTTCGGGCTGGGAGTCCGGCAGTAGTGGATGTGGGATGTCGCGGGAGGCCGCAGCAAGCAGAGGCTGATGCCGACGAAGTCGCCGGCGGCGGAGGAGGACGCGTAAACGAAGGTGCCGCCGCCAGCTGAGTCGCGGATGACGGAGTCGAGCATCCCCCAGCTGCCTGGGTGGAGTCGCGTAGTATCAGCGTCGGCATCAGGGCGGCCGTCCTGATCTTCTTCGTCCTCCGCCTCCTCTTCGGCGTCGAGTTGCCGAAGAGCGTCAGCAATACGCGCAGCCTCGGCCTCAAGACGGCGCCGTTCGGCTTTGAGGCGCTCGGCCTTGGCCTTGCGCTCAGCCATGCGCGTGGCTTCCTCCTGCCGCTTGCGATCGGCCTCGGCCTCGCGGGCGGCCTCCTGCAGCTTGCGTTCGGCTTCGGCTGCGTCGGCCGCGGCGGCGCTAGGGGGCGGTCCGGCCATCAGAACAGGGGCTAGGGTTTGGGGAACGTCGAAGGCGGACACTACCAGAAATCGTACTTTCGCCGAGTGTCAATACTTTTGCCGAGTGTATTTTATCGGGCACTCGGCAAAAGTAATTTTTCCCGAGTGTCAATAGGAAAACACTCGGCAAAAGTATGACACTCGGCAAAAGTACGTTTTGCCGAGTGCAAGCCACCTTGTACACTCGGCTAAAGTATGACACTCGGCGAAAAATACTTTTGCCGAGTGTCTTGGCAAGGTGACACTCGGCAAAAGTCCTAGGCCCGCTGTTAAACGGGGACGGCGTCAAGGGGTTGACGGCAAATGGACTTTTGCCGAGTGTATTATGAAATGCACTCGGTAAAAGTACCTACTTTTGCCGAGTGTCCATTTTTACACTCGGCAAAAGTATTTTTTTTTCTCCAAATTTCGCTTCCAAAGTTTTTTCATTGCCTAAATATACCTCACTATACTTAATGGTAAAATTTGGTACATTTCATGATTTGTTTGCTAAATTTAGTAACTGAATTTCTTTAATTATGTTTTTTGTGAAAAAATAAAATTGAACTTTAAGTGCTTCAAATTATGGAATTGAGTGAGTGAAAAAATAATATTCATGTCATTGAGTTGAACGTCAGGCTGTATCCACAAAATGAAATGAGTTTCCGCACTTTTTGTTCATGAAATATGAAAACGAGCGTGCGCCCAAAATTTTAAAAAATTATATAAAATACAAATAAGATCAAAACATCGTAAGATTTGTCGGGATGTCATGATATCACATGGAAATGTTGTGATAAATAGTAGAAAAGATTTCGCACAAGTTGAGACATATGTTGTTTACAAAACAGACAATCTCTAAGAAAGTGACATATAGTTTAGAGTCTGACATTCAAATTAGTTGTGGCGTGAATTTTTTTAATTTGAATTTAAGTTGAACATATTTTTCATAGGTAATAGATCATCTAAAAAGTCTCACGGCAAAATTTGATGATTTTTTGAATTTATTTGATATTTGTTAAAAAAATTTTAAGTCGATCAAGAAAAATATTTGCCGAGTGTACATCGCAAACACTCGGCAAAAAGTATTTTTCCCGAGTGCCACAGGACTGGGCACTCGGCGAAAGTGTTTTTTTTTTCGAGTGTAAAAAAAAAACACTCGACAAAAGTTAAACACTCGCGAAAATAGACTTTCGCCGAGTGCCGAGATGCAGTACACTCGGCGAAAGTAGAACACTTTCGCCGAGTGTACTGCATCTGGGCACTCGGCGAAAGTAGGGGCCAGGACTTAGCCGTTGCGCGTCGTCTCCTTCCTTCCTTCCTTCGGTCAGCTGCTCCTCTCTCCTCTCTCCGCTCTCCTCTCTCCGCTCCCCGGTCAGCCGCCCCGGCCACCTCGCCGCACGCGTCCCGCCCCGCCCCGGCCACCTCTCCACCGCGGCGTGCCCCCGGCCCCTCCCCACCGCGCCTCCCTCCGCTGCCTCCCCGGGGGCTCCCCGCCTCTCCCCGCCGCCGCGCCCCGGGGGCTCCCCGCCTCTCCCCGCCGCCGCCTCCCGGGGGCTCCCCGCCCCTCCCTGCCGCCGCGCCCCGGGGGCTCGCCGCCCCGCCCCGGGCCAGCCTCGCCGCGCCCCGGGGGCTCGCCGCCCCGCCCGAGCCAGCCTCGCCGCGCCCCGGGGGCTCGCCTCCCCGCCCGAGCCAGCCTCGCCGCGCCCCGGGGGCTCGCCTCCCCGCCCCGGGCTGCTGCGGGTCCGCGGCCTCCGCCTGCAGCGGAGCTCGCCGTGCTCCTCCACCCAGCTGGTGACCCCCCGGGCCAGCCTCGCCGCGCGGAGCTCGCCGTGCTCCTCCACCCAGCTCACCGTACTCCAGCTCGAACGCGGCGGCGCCTGCGCAGAGGGCGGAACGAAACAGAGCACAAGCTGGTGACTTGATTCCTCCTTTATCCTCATATGCTCCATGAATCTGCCCCGATTTGGTCTTGTTAGTGGATACAAATCAGGCCACAAGTCTATTCTGCACTTGCATCATGCGTGTGTTTATGTTGCATCTAGTAGCCATCCCCATATCCTGATGTTTTAATTTTAGTATAGCCAAATCGACATACGGCAGTTTATTTCCCTCGCCTCTATGATAAAAGTGTTAAAGAGAGCTCTTGGTAAAATTGCTGTTGCATCATACGTATGTGTATTTTGCATCTGATTATCTACAAATTCAGAGTGCTATGATCTCAGTAGTGCTAAACTAAATGATGGTAGTTGCCATAGTCGACACCCTGTCCATATGCATCTAAACAAGATTGAAATACAAAATGCTTTTAAATGAGGAAGGTGAAATTCGAAAATAGAAATGGTGTATGTTGTTGTGAAATGTTTGTATGTTAATGCCCTCAATGTGGATGTCGATTGCGAACGAGGCCATATGTGTTGTGATTGTCGGCCATAGGCCATATGTGTTGTGGTTGTCGGCCATCGTGTCGTTAGTTTTTTGCAGGTATTGGAAACCTCACCGTGCAGGGGAGGTGCTGCCGAAATTTATAATTGACATAGTTATGTTCTATTTTTTTTCAGGTAGAGGCTGTTGCACCATCTTCCACTGTTCCTTGAGTCATCACTTTGCAGGATAGCAAGGTGAGACATAAAAGACCCATCTTTTCAATTCATGTCAGTAGGTCATGCGAAACCTAGTTAGGCGTCTCCCGTTCGAAAGAGATACGGTTGGACATATGTAATTCTTTGCATATGTATAGCCGTATCTGTTTCGAATTGTCCACGTTTTTTGGACAGCCCGAGGATGTGTAGATGGGTTAGTTTTCGTGCTCTATTCCTATCTGAGACAGAGTTTCGACACCATCTCCCAGTTGTTCTCTGGATACACAATCTCCTTGTTAGGACGTGTATTTGGAGAACAGCGGGGAGGTGCTGTCGAAATTCTGTCTCGGATAGGAATAGAGCATGAAAACTAACCCCATCTACACATACTCGGGTGGGATTAGGATCTATCTTTACCTATTAGACTGTATAAGTGAACGGTAGATGCAATATATTTATCTATTACTCGGTGATATGTTAGAGGATGGATGACCGTGAGTGGATGTACACGGGCCGCCAAAGTCAGAGTTCGTGGACTAAAGAATGGATTAAAAAGACTCAAGGTTTCATGAACCAAGCATTTGCCAATGTTCAAGGGTCGCATCCTCAGACTTTTTGCCCATGTAGTGAATGTGAAAACCGTAAGAAGCAGACAAAGACAGATATGGGTAAACATCTCATAAAGTATGGATTCATGGAAAACTACAAACGGTGGACCAGTCATGGTGAGGCCGATCGTGTGCGACACGAGGTCGTTAGACCACGCATCGATGGGGCTTTTGACGAGGATGCCGGGGTAGCAGACATGTTGAATGACTATGCAGAGGCACACAACTTCGAGGAAGGCCACAGGGAGGAGGAGCCGGAGCCGCCAGAGCCAACTGCAAAGGCGTATTATGATATGTTGGATTCGGCACAGCGGCCCCTTCACGGGCATACCAATGTTTCTCAACTGGATGCCATTGCGCGTCTGATGGCCGTAAAGTCCCAGTTTAGCCTGAGTCACCGCAATTTCGATGTCATGTTGACAGTTATTGCTAGCATGCTTCCGGAAGGTCACATTCTGCCGAAGAACATGTATGAGTCACAGAAACTACTTCGTGCACTTAAGATGCCGTATGAGAAGATACATGCTTGTCCGAAAGGATGCGTGTTATTCCGTAAAGAGCACGCAGAAGCCTTGTACTGTCCAAAGTGTTCATCCTCACGGTACCTGGAGGTAGAATCAGGTGATGGTGAAAAGCGGCAGACGTCGGTCGCTGCGAAAATCCTACGGTACCTCCCGTTCATACCGAGGATCCAGCGTCTTTACATGACCGAAGAGACCGCGAAACAGATGACATGGCATAAAAAAGGAGTGCGATACCATCCTGACAATCTTGTACATCCGGCCGATGGTGAGTCCTGGACACATTTTGATGGAATCCATCATGACAAAGCAGATGAGCCTCGTAATGTACGTGTGGCACTGGCAACGGATGGGTTCAATCCTTATGGAATGGGGGCTGCCCCATACACTTGTTGGCCCGTGTTCGTTATACCCCTCAATCTCCCTCCCGGCGTCCTCTTTCAACGACAGTACATATTCTTGTCCTTGATAATTCCTGAACACCCGGGGACTAATATGAATGTGTTCATGGAGCCTCTGATCGATGATTTGGAACGTGCTTGGAAGGAAGGGGTATTGACATACGACAAAGCAACGAAGACAAACTTCAAAATGCATGTTTGGTACCACTATTCTCTGCATGACTTCTTGGCATATGGGGTATTCTGCGGGTGGTGTGTTCACGGCAAGTTCCCATGCCCAATATGCAAGTCAAAACTGATGTTTCATTACTTGAAGAAGGGTGGCAAGTATTCTTCGTTTGACAGGCACAGACAATTCCTCCCACTTGACCATCCATTCAGAAGAGACATAAAGAACTTTACAAAAGGTGTCGAAGTTAACGACCCTGCACCGCAGATCATGACATGTGCCGATGTACGTGCCGAGTTAGATGCTCTCAAGGTCAATGAAAGTGGAGATGGTTTTGAGGGATATGGTGAGCTTCATGCCTGGTTTCATATCTCGGGCTTGTATAGGCTTTCTTATATGGACGACATTCTTCTTCCACATAACATTGATCCAATGCACACAGAAAAAAATATTGGGGAGGCGTCTTTCTGTACGATCATGGGCTATCCTGATAAGTCTAGAGACAATGTTAAGGCAAGAGTGGATCAAGCAACCTTATGTGACAGACCTAAGCTTGACATGGCGCCTCCTAAACGCGGCAACAAAAGATGGATAAAGCCTAAGGCAGATTTCGTCTTGACGAGGGCCCAAAGAAGGGAAGTACTTGAATGGTTTAAAACGTTAATGTTCCCTGATGGGTTTGCATCGAACCTGAGGAGGGGAGTGAACTTAGAAACTATGCGAGTCAGTGGGGTCAAGAGTCATGACTATCACGTGTGGCTTGAGCTGCTTCTTCCCTCGATGGTTCGAGGCTATGTCCCTGATCATGTATGGCAAGCGCTGGCAGAGTTGAGCTATTTCTTTCGACAACTTTGTGCTAAGGAGATACCAAAAAAAGTGATTGCAGATATGGAAAAAATGGCTCCAGTGTTGCTCTGTAAGTTGGAGAAAATCTTTCCACCCGGCTTCTTCACATCGATGCAGCATATGATTTTGCACCTCCCATATGAGGCACGAATGGGTGGGCCTGTGCAGAACCGTTGGTGCTATTCCATTGAGAGATGTCTAAAGGTTCTCCGAACTAAATGTAAAAATAAATGCAAAATTGAAGCTTCCATGGCAGAGGCATACCTTCTCGAGGAGGTGTCAAACTTCACTACAAAGTACTATGCTGACAACCTTCCTAGCGTGCATAATCCACTCCCTCGTTACAATGTTGCCGAAAATGATTCGAGCCTCAGCCTTTTCCAAGGGCAACTCGGAAGTGCAAGTGGTGCGACCAGCAAGTTCTTGGCATATGAAGAGTGGCGCACGATCATGCTATATGTGTTGACCAACCTTAAGGAAAACGTGTCGTACATAGAGTAAGTTCTCAACAAACCTACTTTCGATTAGTCATTCTTCTGCATCAACCCTCTAATCTTGTTCGTCGTTGGCACAGAGAATTTGTTCATCAATTCTGGCGACGATCAAGGGATCCTACATCGCACGAAATTGACACCCTGCTTAAACAGGGTGCGGGAAGTGGCAAACCCGATTTCATTTCTTGGTTCAAAAAGAAGGTATTGTCAAACCGTTTTCATTTCATATCTCGTACTTAGTTTCACATGCAGTACGTTGCTCTTATTTGATGGCCTATCCTGCTCTATCTTGCAGGGCCAAACCGATGCATCCATGAATGCCGAGTTGAGACAAGTTTCCAACGGCTGTGACTATAGGGTCCGGTCATTTAACGGTTATGACGTCAACGGGTATCGCTTTCACACAACAAGCTACGAGCAGAGTCGTCCTAATCGAAGAACCACAAATACGGGAGTTTTTACGGTCGGCGATGATGGCGTCGAGTATTATGGAAGAGCAGAAAAGATATATGAATTAGATTTTCCTGGTTGCAAACCTTTGAATCCTGTCATCTTCAAATGCCATTGGTTTGACCCGGGAGTAGTGAGACGGACTCCTAATCTTGGGCTAGTCGAAATTCGACAGTCAACCGTCTTACCAGGAGACGATGTATATATCGTGGCTACTCAGGCCACGCAAGTTTATTATCTCCCATACCCGTGCCAAACCGACGAACGTCTCCAAGGTTGGGATGTTGTGTACAAGGTATCACCACACGGCAAACTACCTATCCCAAACGATGCCGATTACACCATAGACCCAAACACATATGAGGGAGATGACTTCTTTCAAGACAATGGGCTGGAAGGGAGTTTTGTGATAGACTTAACTGAAGTGTTCGGAATGGAAGTAGACAATGAGGACGCTGGAGATGAGGTTGATGATGCGAAAGACTTACAAATTCTTGAGCGATTACATCTGGACAGTGATGACGACATTCCTCCTCCTTCGGACAACCTGCATGATTATGTCGACATGCACGATATTGATGATGAGACTCATGAACCAGCTATTATCGACGATGATGATTATTTCTAATACATGTATGATTCATAGTAATTAGGTTACTGTTTTTAATTCTATGTCATTTCGGTTTTAGTTTTTTCATTTATAATACTATGTTGTCTCTTTTATAATATGCTGACTTGTTGACTTGTTTTAATTGCAGGTGATTGGAGAACGATGGTGGGCGGCATAGGCAAAGCTGTGACGAGGTCCTTGTCCTTTTTTTACCGGGATGACGCCGAGGGTAGTAAGCGGAAAGGTGCACGCAAGGGTGGAGGGAGAGGTGGAGGCGCCAGAGGTGGAGGGAGAGGTGGAGGCGCCAGAGGTGGAGGGAGAGGTCGAGGTGTAGTGAGGTCACCGTCGCCTGAGGTGGAGCAGCAGCAGTCTGAGTCGTCTGAGGAGGAGGAGGTGGAGCGCGAGGACAGGGAGGAGAGCGAGGACAGGGAGGAGAGCGAGGACGAGGACGGCGACGAGGAGGCCGAGGACGGCGACGAGGAGGTGCAGCGCTCGGGCAACGCCCAGCCCCCTGCACTTAAAAAAGTGCGAGGGGCGTCACAATTGCCGAAGCGACCGATAGCTTTAGACCGTCGTCCGGTAGTTCGCCCGAAACCTCCCCGGTAAGTTACTTTAGATGTTATCAATACAATTTCATTTCATTTGTTTCAAATTACAATTGATACTAACACTTGATCTTAATGGTTTCGGCAGGTCTTGGACTCCTCCTGTCGGGGGTTGTCACAAACGCAAGGTCAACGGCATCCTGGGTCTTTTGTGCAAGCAACACTACCCTGGCATGGTTCTGATTGACGAGAGAATAGAGATGGCCGACACGTTTGACCACTACGCCGCCGTGGCAGACGCGCCGGATCGAGATCGCAGGGTTTTCCGCAACAAGATGGAGCGGGTGATCATGGAGATGTTGGTAAGTCTTCGTCACTACATTGCTCAACATATCGTATTTTATTGATCATTCTTGAAATAATGGTTTGATACACCGCGTTTGTATGCAGGATTTCTACAAAATTGAAGAAGGCTTTGAGGACTTAGCGCGGCAGGTGGCACGTACAGCGTGTCACAAACTTGTGAAGGACATGCTGTACGAGGCGCGCACTCAGGCCATTGTTGATTTCCACGCTGCCAGAGATGTGAGGATTAAGAGGGAAAATGCAGTAACGATGACGCTGACGAAGGAAGAATACTTGGAGGTAAATATAGAACAAGCTTTCATGAGACTTAGTATGTTTAATTTGATCTTCTTATATGTAGTATGATTGATTATGTGCAGGCGATTCCGTGGTGGATGGCAACACATCCCGATTGCTGGCAGGTGTTGGTGGACAAGTGGTGCGCCGAGGACTGGGCGGAGAGGCACGAGGCTTGCCGACAGCGTCGGTTGTTGATGCAAGGTGCATCACACCACCAGGGCAGTCTTAGCCTCAGCGAATATGCGGCCAGATATGTATGTGAAATCATTTATTCACTCTCGATCTCTGAATAATGCATAATTACTAATCATCTTTTTTTCTCCCTCCCTCAGGCTTCGCATCATGGTGGCGAGGAGATCAACACTTTCGAGGCTTTCGCGCTCTCTCACAAGGGCAAGGCGACGGCGGACATCCACTACAACCCGGAGGACCCTCCCGAGGTGTACAGCAATCCGAGCGCCTATAGCCGCCTCAGCTCGTACTCAGAGGTGGCAAAGGAGGTCTACGGGCAAGACTACGATCCGAGGTCACATGACCTTGATGGAGAAGTCGTGATGAGGGCGGGAAAAGGGAAGAAGCATGGGCGGTACTGGCTCGGTGACAGCGTCATCGACACGGCAAGTACTCCCACGCTCTCCCAGATTCGAGCACGGACCGTTAGCGGTGGCCCGAGCATACGCGAACGACCGACCGCTACACAGACCCTCCAGGTTATTACTGTTACATTCCTTGTTTGTTTAATTTTTTCATTTGATTCAATATTGCACTCGAGTATCACAATTGATTTCATATTGCAGGCCCAGCTTGAGGAAGAGAGGGCCAGACGGGAGCAGCTCGAGGCAAGTTTGGCCCAGCAGGTGCAGGAGCAGGTGCAGGCGCAGGTGGAGGCGCAGGTGCGGACGCAGGTGCAGGCGCAGGTGCAGTCGCAGTTGCAGGCGCAGACACAGGAGATGTTCTCCTACTTTCAAGCTCAATTCGCGGCGATAGGTCACCCATTGCCGACACCTCCGATGTGGGCTCCTCGTCCTCCCATTTCTTCTCCGGTGAGTGTATTGGCAACCTTACACAACCTTAGACAACTTAGAAACATAGACAAACTTAGAGAATTAGAAAACCTAGAGACTTAGAAAACTTAGAGTTGTGCTATACATATTGAATCACAAATGTTATGTCTTCTTTTGTGCAGCCGATGCCTGGGTCAGCGGGGTCGAATGCTGAGGCTGGGGTTGGGGCGGGAGACGTGGATCTATCGGCAGCTCGCAATCTTTTTCCACAAGCACCTCCACCCTTTGATCCATAGTTTGTGTTTTATGGACTCTATGTGTGGCTTGTTTGCTTTTGTGGATTATTTATGGACTTGTAAGCGTTTATGGACTATGTGTGACTTTGTGAACACTTTGTGGACTATATATGGACTAAATGTGTATTGATTGTTGGATTGTGGACAATTTGAGGATTTGAATGTGATATGGATGTGAAATGGATGCATATTGTCATATATATGTATAATGCCTGTGTTTTTTGAAAGGATTTGCGAAAAAACAAATAAAACATGTTCTGGACAAACACTTTTGCCGAGTGTATTTGCACTAACACTCGGCAAAAGTGGAGATATTTGCCGAGTGTATTTGCACTAACACTCGGCAAAAGTGCTTACTATTGCCGAGTGTATTTTTTTGACACTCGGCAAAAGCAGGGACTTTTGCCGAGTGTAATTAAAAATACACTCGGCAAAAGTCCTTACTATTGCCGAGTGTATTTTTTGACACTCGGCAAAAGCAGGGACTTTTGCCGAGTGTAATTTTTAATACACTCGGCAAAAGTCCCTGCTTTTGTCGAGTGTATTGTTTGACACTCGGCAAAAGTTTTGCCGAGTGCCCGAGGAAAGACACTCGGCAAAAGTGGTCTTCGCCGTGTATGGACTCGCCGAGTGGGCTTCGCCGAGTGCTACACTCGGCAAAACTTTTGCCGAGTGTAATTTGACTTTTGCCGAGTGCTGCAGGCACTCGGCAAAAAGGGCGATCCTGGTAGTGGGAGTACCAAGCGAGGATGGGAGAAGTGGACGTCGCGATCGAAAAGGATTCACGACTGGGTTTAGATCGAGAGGCAGACGCGATAGGAGGCGGCGGCAGGGAGGAGGATGCGCCGTGGGAGAGAAGGTTACTCCCTCCGTTTTTAAATTGTTGTCGCCATTGACTTTTTTATTTACGTTTAACCGTTCGTCTTATTCAAAATAGTTGTTCGAATATGCAAAATTATAAGTTAGGTTCAAACTTACTTTGAAGATAAAACAAATCATCACAAAATATATGATATTTTTAAAACTTTTTTGAATAAGACGAATGGTCAAAAATAGCAAAAAAAGTCAATGGCGACAACAATTTAAAAACGGAGGGAGTATTAATTAATGTCCGTTTGAGGCTCCTCAACCCGGCAATTCAGCCTCCTGATTGAGGTTATGTCGAATTCGAAATTCAATTCTGACTTCGGAAAAGATAGATTGTCAGATCGCGTTTGTTTACAAAATCCCTTTTCTTCCAGCCCGTTCACGAAGCGGACTAGCCCATTGGCGACGCCGTGCTCTGCTCACGCAACCCACTCCAGCGAACTTGGCGCGCGCACACGCACTCCACGGTGGACTCGCCCTTCTCTACGTTCCGAGCCACAAACTCCTCCGCAAGAACCGGTCTTCATCTTCTCGCTCGCAAGTCAGGTCGCACTCCCCCTCCGCTATGGACGCCACGGCCAACGATTCGGCCAACTGCAACTCCGACAAACTCGCCAACCAACGGCGCACACGTACCGATGCCTTAGCTTGACACAACCCAGAAACGCGGCCATACCGGCGTCCCGACCTCGACTCGACCCAGACGATGGGCACAACCGCAGTGGCGTAGCTAAGCCGGGTGGACGAATGCTCGAATCTAGCACTGTAGCACTGCTACAGTAACATTTCTTTTTTATTTTTGCTTTTATTTCTCTTCTTTGGCCCACCCAAACCAGCCCAAACAACATTCGGCCCACCCTGCGGCCCGGATCTGCTCCGCCACTGCACAACCGCGTGCACACCCACCACACACGCGCCACCAGACTCGACACCTGACACGCGCACGAGCACGAACTCATGCATTATAGACTCAAAACACGCGCGACACCAAACGCACGCCATGGCCGAACATCTCTGTCTCAAACACCACAAGATTTCTCACAATCCCCTACAGTTTTCAGCGTGTTCGTTTCGCTGCTTTGCAGCGGCTGCTTTGCAGCAGCTACAGTGTTCGTGGTTATTTTTCGGCAGCTGCAGCGAAACGAACAGGCTGTTTAGTACAAAATGGGTGACAGTTTTCAATGTATTTACCACATAGATTTGAAAATTATAGGGAATGAGTTTGTAGGGAATGAGCTTGTAGGTAATTTGCTAAAACTGTTGGAAAATATGAAAATTTGTACTACAAAACTGTCAGCCACTCAAAACAAATATACTAAAATGTATGAACTGTCAGCGACTTTCACTTGCACTGTCGGGAATTAGTTGAGATCTTGTAGTGAAAGCCCAATATCAGTCTTACTGGAGTAGAGCTTACGAAAACTTTAAGACCGTACGTGTGTACGAGCAGTAGGCTCAGAATGAGGGCGGGAAGCTTCCCAAGACTCGATGACAAAGCATGAATCATAGACAGACGACCTATCCCAACTCCAACCTTGTGCTACCTATGTGCCGACTGCCGGCTTGCGCACCAGCGCGCAGCGAGACACAAGGGCGCGCAGAGGGCGGAGGTGAAGCTTCTGCGCCACTGGTGAGACACACCGCTACTCTGAGAAGCAGCAACAGCCATGGCACATTTAGCAACCAATGTCACCAGCGATCACAGCCGTGCCAGATCGACCCGGCGTCATCAACACCACCTGGAAATTCAGTAAAGATTGCAAATCGGAAGATGCAGCTACTGTGAACTAGCGCTAATTTACAGAAGCATCGCCCTTCCATAGTAATTGAATGAATCAATCCTTAACTCATCAGTCAGGTTGATGAAACAGAATGATAATTTGTATTCAAAAGCACATCCAATTATATTCAGAAAACTATACACTTGAACCATATTGATCCTCTCAGCCATAACAGAAAACGATACGAAGCTAATTCTGGCTACTTCATACGATAATTAAACAACCTATCTAGCTACATCCTAATAACTATTGTAACGAAATCTAACGAACTAGGCCGACATAATCGAGCTCCACCGACCCGAGCCACAATTGTCCATCCTTCTCGGCGACGTCACTGAGCGTCACACCCTTGGCTGCCGTTAGCTCCTCCACCTCTACGCCGTCCTTGTCGAGCCGGACACCGACCAGGTGCTTGGCCGGAGCAGCCGTGGGGATGAGGCGCGCCTTCTCCTGGTTGAGCGCGACCCAGTAGCCTCCCTTGGCATCACGCCTCACGTTGTCCGGGTATCCCGGCAGGTCGGCCATGAGCTCGTACTGCCCGGCCTTGTTCCCCTTGATCCAGAACCTGAACGCCTGGCATGGCACCGTGTGCGCCACCACCACGTGCGTCCGGTCGCCGCTGACCGCCACGCCGTTCGGGTACGGCAGGCCGGCCTTGAGCACGGTGATGTGGCCGGTGCGCCCGTCGTACCTGAGCAGCCGCCCCGTCGAGTCGGCGTTCATCATGACCTCCGTGTTGAAGCGTCGCGGGTACGTGGCGCTGCTATCGGTGAAGTAGACGTCACCGGTAGCCTGGTCCACGTCCAGCCCGTTCACGAAGCGGAACGGCGCGCCGTCGGCCTGGGTGGCCAGAACCTCGGCCTCGCCGCCGTCGGGCCCGACCTTCATCAGGCCCATGTAGGCGTCGGCGATGTAGAGGTCGCCGGTCTTAGCGTAGAACTGCAGGCCCAGCGGGCGGCCACACATGCTCTCCGTGTCCTGCGACGGCACCTCCGACGCCGTGCAGAGAGGGATCTTCTTGTAGTTGGCGCTGTACGCGAAGGTGGTCCAGCCGACGGCGCTGCCGCCCCACTTGAGGACGCGGCCATCGGACACGCCGGCGTAGGGGCCCTGCCCCTTGCGGTCGAAGGCCAGGCTCTCGGCGCCGCTCACGCCGTCGGGCAGCGGCAGGTGGAAGCTCCAATTTGTTGGCGTCGTCTTGATCGGCTCGGCCGCGCAAAGCGACGGAAGCAGGAGCGCGAGCCCGACGACCAGCAGAAGCGAAGTCCCCAGGTTACGCGCCATCTTCTCGATCGATGGCGAAGAGCGCGCTTTGGTTTGATGGAACGATATGCCCTGCACGTACGTGCGTTTTATAGTCCAGGTCTCCAGGGCGTGCGGCGGTCGCGTCACAGTCGGACGCGGAGTTGCTTGGCAGTCGGCATCGGTTCCGATGGTTGGTCGGAGTCCAGTCCCTGTCCGTTTTGTTCCATGAACGAGTCGTGTTCGTGAGCCGGGGCAGAATCGTGGTTGCTTTTGCTTCGCGTGTTGGACCTCATGTCGAACTTAGCCCTTAGGAGCTCAGGGTCCACAACATGCAAACGTTGCATGACAAAGCAAATCTGAATTAGGGACAGCGAAAATAGCTTTGCCTAGCAAATCGGGAGTCCGTTGGGGTTTATTCGCTGTTTGTGCAGTCGAGTTTGTGCTGTGCCGCACCCGGAGTATTTAAGTTTCGTGCGCCCGGCCTTGGTTGGGGGTCCCCTCCGTCCGGCACTCAAATTCTTCGTTCTGATGCTTAGCTGAGCTCCGAAATCCGAAGATGATAAACTAGCTCTCGTCGTTCGTCGCGGTGATGAAAAAGGGCAGGACTTCTTCTTTGAGAGAGAGAGAGAGAGAGAGAGGGAGGGGGAGAGAGAGAGAGAGAGAGGGGGAGAGAGGGAGAGAGAGGGAGGGAGAGAGAGAGAGGGAGGGAGAGAGAGCGAGAGGGAGAGAGAGAGAGAGAGAGGGGGAGAGGGAGAGAGAGAGAGAGCGAGAGAGAGAACGCTTATTAGTGTTCTAAGTTATCAACGGTACTCGTCAGAAAATTTCCACAACAATATTACAACTTTTGAAGTCAATTTCTTAAAACTGGCTATTTTGACCCATACAACAAGAAACAGACGAGTGGAACCTACCATATAGCACTGAAACTAAGCCTCAAAAGTTGTAGGGTTATGTTACTAATAAAGGTTGAAATAGCTTAGTTTTGTGGAATAAACTTTAAAACTTGTAGTTTTGTGATAAAGGGCACAAATAATTGTAGGTTCGTGAAATTTATTTTAATTAAAAAGATGCATAAATGTTTCTAGATGTAGTAAATAATTTTTAAAAAAAAATTGTGTAAGACAACTTTGCATATGGTGTTCTTACATTTTGCAGATCCTATTTCTTGATATTGCAAATAATGTTTGATAATGTTGCAAGAATTGGTTTGTTGGATAAAGATGATATTACATTAAAGAGTAAAATGCACTCCAGGTCCTTAAACTATTAGTAGATGGTCATCTAGGTCCATAAACTCTTAAAGTGTCCACTTAGGTCCTTAAACTATTTCTGGATGGTCATTTAGGTCCACAAACTCTTAAGTGACCATCTAAGTCCATAAACTATTTATGTTGGGTCAACCAAGTCCATTTTTAAGAGACGAAAACATCCAGCCTGGACATGATGGCGCGGAGACATATGGCACGTAGGTCTTTCATTTTTTTCTTTCTCACCATCACACACGGCGATGAGGTAAGTATGCACCCACCGCTGGCACTACCACATGTGACGGTGGATGAGGTAGATGTGAGTCGCGCAGTCATCTATATGAGAGTGACTCTACTTCTACGAGCCATAGAACAAAGAGAGTGACCCTACTTCTATGAATGACCTCGCGCTAGGAGAGACAAGTTGGAGGTGAGTGCATTAATAGTGACGCCGCCATCCCTACGAAGTAATGTTGCAGTCAGAATCCTAATGCATAGTCCCTTACATCGTCAATTGCGATGGATACTTTGACGACGTGTGACGAAAATATATAGTTGCTTCAAGCAAAGGTGAGATGCTAGTAAATAAAAAGAAGTGAAAAACTTATATGGTAATATGTCTCCTAAATGTTAAGAATTCATGATTAACACAACATAAATAGTTTATGGACCTAATTGACATAACATAAATAGTTTATGGACTTAGGTGGTCAGCAAAGAGTTTGTGGACCTAAATGACCATCCAAAAATAGTTTAAGGACCTAGGTGGACACTTTAAGAGTTCATGGACCTGGATGACCATCCACCAATAGTTTAAAGACCTGCGGTGCAGTTTACTCTACATTAAACATACAAAGTTGGTGGTGGGATTTTTTCGTTTGTGACAAAGGATTCTTTTTTATTTAGGAATATGCTGCATGCACATAGCGCACAGTTAGGGTGGAAAAAATTTCTCTTGGAACGGAAAGCCCTAAGCTATTTGGACGCTTGTTTCTATTTCTTTGTCAGCTTTCAGAAAGTTACGCATGTTAAAGGGTTTCCTAGTTGTTCCCAAAAATGCCTTACTGTGACAACTGCGATGAAAAATCAAAGCATTGGCTATAACTTCCCTATGTTTGTAGTGTTGATTTGACCGTTGCCATTTGAAGAGGATGAGTAGGGAAATTTTACCGGGTGATTAAAATACGGCTCCCGGTCTAGAGAGGAATGGAGCGAGAGCGAGAGCCCCCCACACCGCCGGCGGCCACCGCGGCCTCGGCGTCCACCCAGCCGCCGCCGGTCACCCTTCTTCCGGTGCGCACCACCAGCCCCCCCCCCCCCCCCCCCCCCCCCCGTGTCACCACTCACCAACCCACCGGACAGCCCCTCAGGTAGGTTCACGTCTCCGTCCAGCACTCCACCTCAGAGTCCAGCCAACCACTCAGATCCGAGTAGCAGCCCGGAGCTTCTGGATTGGGGCTCCATCAATGAGGAGGATGGTGCTTTTGCACTGGTCTCCTCTGCTTTGCGTCTGCGGAAGGAGAAGATTGATGGCCCTGCCCTTGGACCGGAGGGCGTGGCTGTGGCGGGTGTCGTCTCCGCCATTACTGCCGTACAGCTACCTAGCTGCACGCGGCTTGAGCTGGGTGAATGCAGCAAGGCAGCTGCCGGAGTTAAGGCGCCCCTTTCACCAAGAAGGCAACCGCGCCCTGCACAGGCCGGTTCCGCGGCGCCGACCAAGCTCAAATCCATCGTGCTTGCCCCTGACCGGCATGGCACGGCTGGATCTGCTGGGCAAAAGCCAGCCACGGCTCAGCATCTTTCACAAGGATGGACGGTGGTGAAACCGAAGCGCGGCCAACGGTCGCCCGCCCTTCCTTCCTCGGCTAGAGCCTTAACTCGCCGGAGTAAAGATGGGCGGCCGCGGGCGCTGTCGCCGGAGTATAAGAAGCTCTTCTGGGGCAAGTGTTTTCGCTGCCTCAGCCCATCCCACAAGCTCTTCCAGTGTAGAGAACCAGCGCGCTGCATTTCCTGCCTCGGCATCGGCCACTTTGCTCGCAATTGCAAAGCTGGGCCGGTGGCGGAGGGACGTCGTCCTCATCCATCGCTCATCACACACAAGCCCCCCATCCACTCCCGCCTGACCTTCCCAGCATCCAGCATCCACAGCCGCATCTCCTTTCCGCCGCTCTCGTACGCGGAGGTGGTGGCCGCGCCTCAGCCTGACATGGCGCGGCGCTCGGACGACTACGTTGCCGGCTTCCCGCTCCAGAGGCCGCTCCATGGCTACGCCGCGCTCGTGGCTGGCAGCGCCATGACTGCGGAGTACAAGAAGCTGCGTCGCAAGGCGGTGGTGATTGCGCCAAGGGAGCCGGGGTACAACGCCAGCGTCGCGGAGATGTCGCTCCACCTTCACCGTCAGCTGCACATCCCGACCTGGAACATCGCCGTCTCGCGCCACAAGCCGGAGGACTTCCTCGCGCGGTTCGACTACGCCGACCAGAGGGACGCGGCGATCAGGGCGGGAAGCGTCGTCATCAGCGGGACCACCTTCATCATCCAGCCATGGCGCCTCGGGTCCACCACCCGGCCGGCATCATGGTTCTACCACGTCAAGCTGTACATCGAGAACCTGCCCATGCATGCCTGGTCGGAGGAGGGGTTCAAGCAGCTACTAGGTGATGTATGTGTCTTTGACAGGATGGACGTCCACACGTTCTCACAGGAGAACACTGAGATCTTCGCTTGTCTGGCCTGGATGCAGAACCCGGACAGGCTGCATAGGTCCAAGACCTCGTCCTTCTTCCACGAAGCAGCTGGCAAGTCTCGCGGCATGAACGGCGCTGTGCCGGACGCTTCGGAGGCGGCGCAGCCACCGGACGGAGCGGAGGCGGACATCCTCATCCACCTCGACCACTACTACAACTGGACCCCGACTGCGGCGCGCACTCCAAGCTCGGGCGTCAGCGGGCTACCCTCCTCCGGCTCCTCCGACGACTCCGCCGACTTCCCGGTGTACAAGAGGTTCGACTGGTCCCGCAGCGTTGTGGATGGACACCAGCCTGCTCCACCACCTCGCCGACAACCGGACGAGCCCTGCCATGGACCGCCACCACGTGCCTACCGCGACGACGACTACGACGACAACCCACCCAGCAGGGACTGGCGCTCCGGCTACTACGGGCGCAGCAGGCCGATCGACGACTTCCCGCGCGGTCTCTCCGGCAACAACACCGTGCACGAGAGGACTCGGTCGCCGCGTCGGGGCCATGGTGGGCGACGTCGTCAGGACCGCGACGATGTCCCGACCAGCATGGCAGGCCGTGGACGTGCTGCTGTCCGGTCTCCTCCAACCTCTCGAGGCCGTGATCCTCTCCGCCGCGATGACGACGGTTGGGAGCGACGCCGTTCAAGTTCGCCGGCGCACCGTGCCCGGTCCCCCAAGTCTGACATGAAGGCTGCAACCTCGACTGTCAACGTCCGTGAACCTGCTCAGGACCTTCATCACGTGATCGCCATCGATGCTCCACCTCCACCAAGCATGCACCCCGATCCATTCATGGATTACCTGGCTAATCTCTGTCATGAGGCTGCTGCCTTTGACAATTTCCATTTTAGGCAGGAGGGAGACCCAATGCTACATGAGATGGCGTGCGCTGCCTCGAGCTATGTGGCGCAGCCGTTGGAGTTTCCACCAGAGGGACAGTGCTGCTCCCCTACCTACATCCCGGTCTCCAAGGACTGGGTACGGCAGTGCACGGGTCCGACATGGGCGGCTGCAGAAACAGAGGAAGGCGGGCAGCTTTCAAATCCTGCTGCCAGCCAAGCTGAGGTAATGTTTGGGCCGGGGGCCCAGCTGGAGTGCAAGTTGGATGACTTGGCAACCCAGGTCCAGGAGATGGAGATAGCTGCTGATGGGCCGGTACAGAATGAGACCGACGGGCCGCAGGACGAGAACAGCGAGGAGTTTCTGGGCCGTGTCTTCCCCGCGCTAGATCCCCCTGCTCTGCCACAGCCAGCTGCCTCTCGTCGCATCCATCCGCGAGTCAGGGCAGTCTCGGCGGAGCCAGTGCGGCGCAGCCCTCGCCAAGCCAACATCAAGTCCATAGTTCCTGTGGCGGAAAGGGCTACTCATCGCCTTGTCCGTCAGCTGGATCTTGCAGGGGTGGATGAACCTGTCGGTGATGCGGCGCTGCAGGAATATGGAGTCATGTACAAGAAGCCGCTGCACAAGAAGGCAATGGCGGCGATCAGACGCGCCACCCGTGTTGCTGACACGAAGGCAATGGAAGCCGCGGCGGCGCTGGCAGTGGAGGCTGAGGCCGCAGCGATTGAGGAGGCCTGACATGGTTAGGTGTGCTGCGAGTTGTGCTTTTAGTTCCCAATGTTAATGCACAACAGGTTGTTGTTAGCAAGCCTTGGCACTTGGTCATGTGCTCTTCCTTTTCTGGTTATGTTGGGTCCGTTGGATGATAGCGAGGGTGCAGTGTATTGGGGCTATTGGGGCTATTGGTGGACTGCACTTCTTTGCTTAGGTTCAGTGTGTGGAGGGAGTTCAGTGTTGAAAAAAAATCGTAACGTCAATCAATGTTCAGTTCAGTCAGCTTTCTGTGAGTTTCTAGTTCAGTCAGTCTGCTGGCTCTTTGATAAACCTAGTATTTTTGGTTATGCTGTCTATCTGGTTCCAAGATGAGTGAAGACCTCAACATACTTAATTGGAACGTGAGGGGATTGAACCTCCCGGCAAGAAGGGAGACTGTCAGAATTATGCTGCAGGCGGCAAAGCCTTCTATTGTCTGTATTCAAGAAAGCAAGCTAGAAACAATTGATGAGTCCCTGGCCAGAGAATTTTTGGGGCCAAGTTTGCAAGGATATGTATATCTACCAGCTGCACAAACAAGAGGAGGAATTGTCCTGGCGTGGGATCGGGACTTGGTGCAGGCTACTGATCTTGTACTGCATCAGTTTGCTTTGACTGTCAAAATTCAGATGAAGCTCACCAACACTGTTTTTCATCTGACAACAGTGTATGGACCGGCTGAGGATGCAGAAAAACCTCAATTCATGCAAGAAATGCTGTCTTATGTGCCACAAAATGCATCGCCGTGGATCCGTCTGGGTGATTTCAACCTCATATATGAAGCAAGGGACAAGAATAACTCTAACCTGAACAGGAGGTTAATGGGCAGTTTCAGAAGAACGCTGGATCGGTGTGAACTGATTGAACTGGCATTGCAGAATAGGAAATTTACATGGAGTAACCGTCAGGAAAACCCAACGCTTGTTAGGCTGGATCGTGCTTTCTGCAACAAATAGTGGGACCTTGCCTTCCCAGGAATGTGCTTGCAGGCATTGTCATCATCCATGTCCGACCATTGCCCCCTGTTCATATGTCTGCAACAGAGACCCCATCGGAAAGCAAGGTTTAAATTTGAGCGTTTTTGGACCAAGGTATCTGGATTCATGGACATAGTTAAAACTGCATGGGAGAAACCAGTCCCGGGTACATCACCACTGAACAAACTGCATTTCAAAATGGCAAACACGGCAAAGGCTTTAAAGGAGTGGAGCAAAAGCCTGTTTAGCGAGACAAAATTACAACTCCATATGGCTCAGGATGTGATCATGCGTCTAGAAATGGCACAAGAGGAAAGGACTTTAGAGGCAGAGGAGCTAGAACTACTATCTCAGTTAAAGGTTCGGGTGCTGGGCTTGGCTGCAGTGGAACGGTCACGAAGAAGGCAATGCTCACGTATCACATGGCTAAGAGAAGGGGATGCTTGTACCCAATTTTTCCACCTGAAATGCAACGCTAGAAGAAGGAAAAACTCGGTGCCGTGCCTCAAAGATACCAATGGACAGCTGGTTTGGGCACATGAAGCAAAGGAAAATATCATATATGACTACTTTCTGTCGGTAATTGGCACCAAGAAGGAGAGGCAGTGCACCTTCGACTGGCAGGAATTGGATTTACCGGTCCTCCAAGATGCAGTGATGGATGAACCTTTCACTGAGGATGAGATCCTAAAGGCTATTTTGGAGATGCCGGCTGAGAAGGCACCTGGCCCGGACGGGTTCACTGGCCAATTTTACAGGACATGCTGGCAGATAATCAAGGCTGATGTGGCTGCGGCATTTCAATGCCTACACAGTCTGAACACTGGCCCTCTACACAAGCTTAATACTGCCACCATAACTCTGCTGCCAAAGACAGAAGTGGTGGAGTCACCAAAGGATTTTAGGCCAATAAGCTTGATCCACTCCTTTGCCAAGATTGTTTCAAAAGTGCTGGCTCTAAGATTGGCGCCAAAAATGGGAGAATTGGTATCCAACGCGCAGAGTGCCTTTATCAAGAGGAGATGCATACAGGATAACTACCTATATGTTCGAAACCTGGCAAGAGCTTACCAAAGGACCCGCACACCATCTCTACTCCTCAAGCTAGACATATCCAAGGCTTTTGACTCGGTGTCCTGGGAATATTTGTTGGAACTATTGCAGCAGCGAGGTTTTTCATCAAGATGGCGCAATTGGCTCAACCTTATTTTCAGGTCCTCCTCTTCATTCTGCCTACTCAACGGTGTGCCGGGACCGAGATTAACTCATGAACGGGGACTAAGGCAAGGCGACCCGTTGTCACCCTATCTGTTTATCCTGGCAATTGACACGCTACAACGGGCTTTTCAAGTAGCAACAGAAGCTGGTCACCTCTCCCCACTCCGAGGCCGAAATGCTAAACTGAGAGTTTCATTATATGCTGATGATGCGGTGGTGTTCGTCAATCCAAACAAGCAGGATGTTGAGATGGTCATGGGGTTACTAAGCAAATTTGGAGATGCCACTGGACTCAACATCAACATAAATAAATGCCAGGTGGCTCCTATACGGTGTGAAGGGCTGGACCTTGATGAAATTCTTCTGCCCTTCCAAGGACAGAGGGTAGGCTTTCCCTTGACCTACTTGGGCCTACCGATCACGCTAGGCAGACTAAAACTAGTGCATTTGCAGTCAATCAAGGACAAGGTTCTAGCTAAATTGGCAGGGTGGCAGAGCAAGCTCCTCAACCTTGGTGGGCGCCGAGAACTTGTCAAAAAAAGTTCTGAGCTCGGTGCCAACCTATGTTCTCACAGTGCTGCGCACACCGAAGGTATTCATCAAAGACTTGGAGAAATCTCAGAGACGTTTCTTATGGGCAGGAAATCAACGTTTACATGGTGGCAAGTGTAAAGTCAGCTGGGCCAGAGTGCAAAGGCCAATTGAGAGAGGGGGGCTAGGAATTTCGAACTTGGATTTTTTCAGTCGTGCTCTACGACTTCGGTGGCTTTGGTTCGATTGGCATGATGAATCCAAGCCATGGCATGGAACTGAACTACCGGTCGATGACATTGACAGAGCTCTTTTCGCAGCGGCAACAAGGGTACATGTGCACAATGGCTGCAAGGCATCCTTTTGGCGTTCTAGCTGGTTAAATGGCGCCACACCGGTATCGCTGTTCCCAGAGCTGTACAAGCACAGCAAGAGAAAGAACAGGACGGTGGCAGACGCAATGGAGCAAGAACACTGGGTCCGAGATATTGCACGCAACCTGACTGCACCTCTGCTACACCAATATTTTCAGCTATTTGATCTTGTCGAAGAAGCGCATTTCGACCCACAGGACACACGAGTTGACGAACTGATTTGGACAAAGACTGCATCGGGACAATATACTGCTAAGTCGGCGTATCTACTTCAGTTCGAAGGAGGTACTCTCTCCACGTTCCCAACAAAAGTGTGGAAAGTGTGGGCGCCAACCAAATGCAAATTCTTCTTATGGCTGCTCGCACAAAACAGGGTTTGGACTGCTGATCGGCTGCAACAACGGGAGTGGGAAAATCAGTATTTCTGTCAATTTTGTTATCGCAATCTTGAAACTGCGCTACACCTGTTCGCCGAATGCCCCATTGTCTCTGCAATTTGGGAAGAGGTTGCACGATGGTCAAAAGTGGATTCACTGAAACCTGCTGCCTGGTCTCCATCTGCATCAATTGGGGACTGGCTCCACCAGCTCACACCAATGGCAGGAACAGCTGCTGCTAAAGGAATTAGATCGCTGATCATTCTGACAATTTGGAAGGTATGGCGAGAACGCAATGATCGGGTATTTCAGAGAGGCGACAAGCAACCAGCACGAATTCTTTCTGAGCTGAAGGATGAGGCACACCTGTGGTGCATGGCGGGTGCTAAGCATCTGCACCAGTTAGTCGTTCCAATTGTTAGTGAGTAGTCGCTTTTGTTTTCGGCCAGTTTAGCCCATGCTCCTAAACATGGCCTGTGTGTAGCACCTCGGTGCACAAACTCTACTTCTTCTTATGAATATATATGCCGGACAATGTTCCGGGTCTTTCGGAAAAAAAAAAAGTAGGGAAATTTTCTGTGCAAATGCCCTTCCGGTGCAACTGTGCAAACAACATCTGCCAACCGCGAGATCTTGATCAAACGGATCTGGTTCAGGCGGGCGGGTCAACCAATCTCACTTGAACATTTTTGCACAAAGCCCCCGACGAATAGAAAACTTTGCGCAACAAAGTTCCTCGCGGCATCCTCCATCGCCGCCGAGCCCTTCCTCTCCGCCGCCCCGGGTAAGATACGCTCGGTCTATCTCTTCGGCGAGCCGGCGAGGTTGCATCCCATGACGTCCTCGTAGCTTCACCATGCGAGCTACTAACAGGTCGCGTCCCTGGTGATTGCTGTGAAGATTGGCCGGCGTCCATGGCGTCGCGTCCATCGTCTCCGCCACCATAGGCTCCAGTTCCCCATACCTAGCCTGGATCGCCGTATTAGTGGCACGCAGGAGGCTGTAGCCGATAGTCCCCGCCGAGCACCGTCGGCCAGCACAGGCTGGGTTGAAGGCAGAGCTCCATGAAACACAGCAGCCATAATCCGGCGTCTGGTTCCCGATGCCTCAAGCTAAACTACAAATGTTTCGTGAGTCAGGAGGTGTTTATCAACTGCAATCAGTTGAGACAAAAGAACCCACCAGCCTGAATCTGGTCCGTTTGATCTATATCCGGCGGTTGGCAATTGTTTTTTGCACCATTGCACCGAAAGATGCATTTGCACTGAAAACTTCCCCAGGATGTAAATTCAACAACATAATTATTTGATTTCGTTGTTACCGACTTGAAACCGTATTAACTCAGAGATACAAATATCTACCTCCAATGAAGGTTATTTCAAGTAAATTGAAGGTTACATCAAATATTTGCATGTACTGAAGATAAGTTAATAAACAAGGCCGCGCTTCCTAAAAAAGGAAAACTCATCTAATGATCTAACTACTGCCTCTTGGTACGAAAGAGCCAGGGTCAGCTATAAACAAGAGGAAGTAGGGGCGGTAACTGAAGATCTCGAGCCACCTACTAGTCGTTAGAAACTCCCAAGTTGATCTTGGCTATGTCCTATGACGTATAAACCTCGGGGATTAAAGGTTAAACCCCTCTGTGTTGCTCAAAATCAAAATTAACTCTGCCTGGCTACTAGAACCATCTGTCAAACCTGAACTCAAATGACTTTCTCGATGATGATGATGCCCGTCTAGAATTTCTGTTGTACCTTGTCTTAGTTAATCCACTGTCACTAAAGCTACCACCTGCGGCACGATCATGAGCTTCTGAAAATTCCTCTGACCATGGTTCCAAGGGAATAAGATGGCTATCATCCTTTGCCTTCCTCTTATGCCTCTCAAGCTGCTTGACGTTTTCAGAGATTTGATGGATTGTCTGATTAATCTTTGTAAAACTCCGCTCCATAGGCTCCACAACATGGGACATAGTATATCTGACATCATCAGCCATCTACAAATATATGCCAAAAGAAATTAGTCAGAAAACTGTGGATGGGTACTATTTATATCAAGTGCAAAAGGCTAAAGTATCGGAAGCATACGATTTCACTGCTTCCTAACACGACATCACGGACACTCTGTGGAAAACTCAACCGCCTGTCTTTGGCATCACGAGGAGGCATTCGCAAGATTGTTAAACTGTCAATCCCTGTGTCTTCTTCAGGATCTGGGGCTCCCAGAGATGCATAATCAGACATGACAGCAACATTGGGAATACTTCTTTCCCCACGCCTGTAAGGTTTAGCTGGAAATACTTTCAAATGGACCACTGCCGCAACACCCATCTGTCATTCAAGAGATACAAAGTCTTACAAGAACGAACTTTAAACAACACTTCAACAAAATGTTACAAGAATGAACTTAAAGAACACTTCCTTTCAGAATTAGAGAACCACTACAATAGTTGAGCATCAAGAGAACTTATCCGCAATTCTGAACAGAGGTATGTAGTATGTACACATGTGCATGAAAGTATATAAAATAACTCCACCAACGTTCAACAGAAGCAGCAGTCCAGCTATCCATTCTAACAGAATAACAAAGTAATCCTATTACCCCTGGAGACAACTCAGGATAATACCTTTTTGTCCAAAGTAAAAAAAAAAAGGAAACATAAGCATAAACCAATGAGCAAGTTTCAGCTTCATTCCAAAGTTAATCACTGCCAACGGACATAGATGACTTGCCAAGAAAACAAAGCATGAAGTGACCTAAAGCAAGGGAGGCTAGCACTATTTATCGATCATATGGATAAAGCATACAACCATGTAAACCAACCAAGCACAATCACAAAGTAAAAGCATGACAGTAGACAGAAAATGGAAGGATATAAACACACCTCAAGGCATATAATGTAATCCTGGATACGTGTTTGGAATCTTTGTGCCAAATGTCCTTTAAAAAGCCCAGTTGAGAACAGAAATGCAACAGCGATACCTTGCCACCAGGTCAAAAATACAATAGATTTGAAGGTCAGAAACTTAGATAGGGGCTTAATAGGTTCCAGCTTCTCCTTGGTAGCAGTATAGAACTGTATAAGGCAGTATAGCGCCCATGTCTGGCTGAAATTTAGGACAACAGCTAAATACGGATACCTGCAAAATGCGGATAAGCTTCATGAGAATGGGAACACATTAAACAATCGTCCATGCATCATGGCAAATTTAAGTATGAGTGACTAGTTATTAGTGACATATACAAGGATGGAAGAATGGAACATTCACAAGAATGATGGAAATAAAAGCAATTGCATTAATTCCTACCCATATTTCCATCCAAACTTTCCTTCGCCGTAGATTCCAAGAAGTTGCAAGAAAATTGCCAAGACAGCACAAATAGGTTTGAGTATCATCTAAGGAAATTAGGAAAGCACATAAAGGGTTAGAGCAGATTAAAGAGGCTCGGCAAAATAGACAAAGGTTGTCTTCATGTGTACATACATATTGCACAATCCCAATCTTCACAGCATAGTAGAAGTCGGGACCAAGGTACCAATTCCTCATAAAGCAGCTCAATGGGAAAGGATGCTTCACAATACCGTAATCATAATCAACATCTAGCAAAGGCGAGCTCTCATTGGTATCAAGCTGGCCCTCCATAAACCTAATGGTACTTTCTTCCCCACCTTGAATGACCAAAAAAAAAAACTCTAGTCAACCATCATAACAAATAGTGAAAGTTAAAGAAAACTTTCGAAGCTTTAGCCCATCATAACATGCATTCAAATTAAGCAAGCAAATGCACAGAAAATAGAACAGGAAATTGAATGAGGTGTTTTACCAACATCTTATACATCTTTATGATCAAATCTTTACTTTATGTAACCTTTTTTTACTTTATGTCTGGATTTTTCATTTAGGGTACCAGTACATATACTGATATACATCAAGATGAACCATATGGGCCAGATATAATCTTGCACTTGTGCAGAATTCTAACAGAGATCCAAATTACTCACCTAAGCACGCTATCAAATATCTCTCAAAGCAGTACATGGCAAATGCCTCGTAACAATCCCGCATCAGTTCACAGATGAATGCAACATTTGAATTCAGTAGCGAGAAGAACTGCAAAAAGTAAGAAATTTTATACAGTTATAAGAAATTATAACAAAACTGAGCAAAGAACATATAATACAATTATAACAAATTCAAGAGCCAAAAGAAGGCGCAAGAAGAGAACCAAACAGTTGGAAAGCGTATCAAAAGAGAACATATTTCACAAATGGAGTGTAAAAGTTCACGAGTTTGCACCTTAAAGATTACACTGGACCATAGTATTCCAATGTCAAGAGTGATCTATCTGACTATCACAAAATTGTTGATCAAGTTGATAAAAGATAACTCATTTTTTAAGAAACTACACATAATAGACAATAATTTGAAAGAATATCCCTTTCATAAATATGCAGCATTTTAATTCACTCCAAATGTCATAATTATATCAGCGCTATACCTAAAGTAAATTTAGTAGAGCGGTGGCATCTCATTGCACAAAAATGAAGGTTAGGAAACAAAGTAGTCAGGTCTACTTACTGATTGAACAGCATATACTGGAACCATCAGAATAAGACCAATCAAGAATTTCTGCTCCTGCAATTTGCAAGTTCAATTAAGTGAATCAGAAAGCGAAATAACTGATACCATGATGGATAGTTGAAACTCAAGTGTATATGTTATCAACATATTTCACATACAATTATTCTTGTACATTATACCAAGGAACGAAAGAATAGTACCTCAGGTTGATGGTATGCACAGAGGTGCTCAAAGATTAGAAACAGAGACAGGACTAGTGAAACGGTAACAGATGTTCCTGCACTCAAAATAGGCCAGCTTGGTAATGATCCTGACACTGAAACAAAGCCAGGGGAAAACATATTCCCTGACCGGCCCAAACAAGCGCTCGCATGGAGAAGCACCAACATGAAACGGACCACATTTTTCAGTGCCATACTGTCAGTGACAGCAACGTGGATACAAGTTTTGAGATTAGCCAAAATCCCAGCTTTGGTTCTTCGAAAGGCTAGAGGACTGAAGAATTCAGAAACTGAGGGGCAAATCTTCTTTTGTACTTCTGTGATATGCAAAAACTCCTTTTACTTTTCTGCAACACTTCTATGTAGAGCATGCTGATCCTTTCCCTATTCAAAAAATACATATGAATTAAGATCTCCAAAGTATAAAAACAAAAGGTGCATTGTACATCGAATGTTTTTGCTTTTCAACAAATTATGAGTAGGCACGAGCGTCAAAGATTGAAGAAGACTGGTATACTATAACTCTACAGGTTTAGAAACACACAAAGCCAAATTGTCAACAGAATCTAAGCCACTACCAAATGATCAGCATGACTTCTTTGGATAACTAGTCCAAATATTCTGGTTCAAATGTCTTCATGTAACATTAACCGGTAAAACATTCTGCACTTATAAATCCAATCTATTCAAAAAGGACTGTAGAAAGAAATCACCAATAGTGCAATATTTCTGCTATGAGCACTAGAACACTTCATAAACAAAATGTATAAACTGTGGAAGCTCTAACCCTCCAGAGCTACCAAGAGCACTCGCAATCAATTTGTGTTTTCCAGACATTGAGAACAAAATAGGAAATACCAATCATAAAAGTGCAAGACCCAATAGCTCCTGCTCTACTATTGTTTTACTCTCTGATTCTTCTTGACGATGAATAGTAAGAATTGTGTCCCTATCTTCTCATCTCTCTTTTAATTCAAACTAGACAACGGTTGACTTCTAAACTACAAAGCTCGGCAATTTCGAGAACATAATACTATACGAACACATTGGCAATAATAGGGTGTTAATTTAAACCCACACACAAATGAAAATAAAATTGTACTTAAAAACTGCAACTGGTAAGAAGAGCTAGCTATTAGAGTAATGCACACCTAATCCGTTGACTCGAACACTAAGATCAGTCTGAAGAAGAATCGAATCGAACCATGGATGGATCAGAGAACTACTCCACAACGCGGCACTAAGATGCATTGGTTTACCGTATAATAGAGAGAATCGGGGTTCAATTGATGGCCGCAAAAGGGGGAGAAAAAAAAACAGAGCGAACTAGAACAATCCAAGCAAAGCGGGCGCGTACCTACCAGTCCCGACGGATCCACCACTCGACGCCAGGCGGGGCGGTGGAGAGAGGGAGACGAGAAGGAGGTGCGACGTGGAGGATGGCGCGGGGCACGTGCGGAGGAAGGGGGATTCGAGGTGGCGTGTTGGGGTGGAAGGGGACCTGGAGGCGTGTTCGGCGGGCCGGCGGCCTGAGACCGAGAGACGAAGGCTCTGCCGCTTTTCTTTGTGACGATGGCGTGCGGTGCGGTGCGGTCGGTGCTTGAGAGCCACGAAGAGGAACGGTGCAGGTGGGCCACGTTGGGCCGGCCCCTGGGCCCCAGGGGACCCTATCCTTCCTAACTTCGAATAGGATCCTTGTCTTCTCCGAAGCAGATTGCAATTACTGCTATTAATAGTTATATTACTCCTAACACAAGAGGAAATAAATAAATGAACGTCTGTTTGCAAAAATCAGTCCTTGATATGAACAAGGCGTATTGATTAGCGCAGCATTGCCCTCTCCGTTATTTTCTAATCTGAACCGTCTTCTGTGACTTCACCATTAATATCTTCGATGATCATTGTCACTTGGCCACTTTGTAAGTTTGTTTACATGGACATATAAGTAAACAAGCAGCTGTCAAAGTCGTAATATCCACTGCTAGAAAAAGCTCAACCACTCTTCCCAACGCAACCACCAGTCGAGCGAAGCACGTGGCTGCAACGATACATGCCAGCGTCGGACATTTGTTCGGCTACACCTTGAGGGCAAGAGGGATATTTGGCACGAAAAGCTATTATGGCCCTGTTCGTTTCTTTTAGCACTAAATTTTAGAGGCCTCTAAACAAAGAGAATCTAGTACTAAATAAAATTTAATGACAAAACCTTTTTACAGATAGATACATCTTTACGAGACGAATCTAATGAGCCTAATTAATCTATGTTTTGTTACAGTCATGCTACAGTAACCATCATCTAATCATTGCTTAATTACCCTCATTAGATTCGTCTCGCGAATTAGACCAGAGTTCTGTAGTTAATTTTGTAATTAAAATTTATTTAATATAGCTTATTTAGAATTTAAACGCCTCTAAAATTTAGACCCCCACGCGCCAAACACCCCCTATGTTTGCCTCCGCGTGTGCTGCTCACAGTTTTAATTAGTACACGGTAGGGTATCAGCAACTGGCATCCAACAACAAACGTTTGGTGAAATGCAAGCATATTGATAGTTCAAGGGGCAGAAAAACGATGCAGCAAGAAATATCAAACCAAACAAAGAAAACAACGGGGGACAAACTGACATGGGTCTAGAAAAGCAAATATGAGTTTAGCCACAATAATCAACACAACATTCAACAATCACCAATAGTCGAAGTAAAAAGGTGCCATTTTCCAGCCTACACAACGACAACTTTAGATCTAGACCTTCCATGGATACCATTTGACAGTTAATATCATGGAATCTCGCAAAACATTTGCTACAATAGTGACAGTACTCGAACAACATCCAAGGGGCTGAGGACGTCAACTGCGACTCCTCATCAGCAAACCAGCTTTATTCAGGCTTCACCTGCAAATGTAAATTGAACTGTGGTTAGATCAAGCACGCGTTAACAGCTCACCAAATTCAGAGAAGCATAATCATATTACATCAGGAGAGCGTGAGCCAGATGGGCTTCTGCTAGGGCTCGCCTTTTTAGGGCTTGCTGCTTCACCATTTGCTGGCTGCACAGACAGTTTAGCAGACAAAACTTCAAGTAAAAACAAAAAGAAATGCTTGAATATGATGAAGGGCACTTACAGAAGCATTAGGGGATTTGGATCTTGCTGGTGATCTGCAAAAGGTTCCAGAAACAACTGAATTCAATATCCAAAATGCAGCTTTAATAACTTGATTCCAAATTCCAAAAGCCTTGATGCCTCGCCCAGTCGAACGAAAGCGACAAAAGCTCATTGAGAAAAGAAGCATTCAGTTCCATAAGTCCAACGCATGCAATAATGTAAACTTGCTGTGTTAATGCGAACAGTGCATGTGAGCTACAGGAACCATCTGAAGTGTGCCCGAGGCAGGAAGAAAACTCATTCCCCGAGCATTGTACTCCAAGTAAATTCCTAGTCGCATTGTACCACCTTAATCCAGATCCATTCCTTAACGCTCTTATGTCCAGTATTCCAAACAATGCGCTATGCCCAAGCTCTGATGGTAATCAGTTACAGTACATTAGGTAAGAAATGGATGGTTCACTTTCGATAAAATCTCTCAATTAACGAGCATACCTCATACAACCAACTGAACTGTAGCAAATCGAGAAAATCGCATCCTCAATATCCTAATGTGCAATCCCCAGATCGCCGCACAATCCCAGATAAAATGATGATACAATCGACTCTTCAAAAACAGAACACATAACAGACTAAGCAGTTCATAATGCGCGTTAAGAGGAATCTGAAAGCTTGAGAAGTTCACAAGCAATCAGACTGTATTATAACAATGCAAATATCAACACATGCGCTTGGGAGCATAACTTTGCACACTTATACTTCATTCAGCACCAGAATGTTGGCATAGAAGAATGTTACGGAGTTCATTTAAGAAATGGTTATAACAAAATCAAGTCTTTTACACTTTGTAGTAAGTCAACAACCCTCCTCGGAGGACAGAAGCATTATTTTGGAAAAGAAAACACATTAACCACTGTTTTCAAATAACAGAGCAGATTATGATATAAATGTCGAGGCTTAGGTACTTATAACTCGGTGACTTAAATAAGGGTTCAAGGCTCCAAAATTGGATCTTATAATTTACCTTGAAGGAGAGCGTTCTTTTGACGGTGACCTTGAACGGGACGAAACAGACCTCGAGCGGGATCTAGATGCTGAGCGGCGAGCCCTTGGAGACTTGCTGCAGAATATAACAATTACAAGTTTAGTTATCGCCAAGGTTTGCCAAGCACATGAAAGTACAGCAACATACGATGGGCTCCTGCTCCGGCTCCTGCTCCTACTGTAGCTACGACTTGGGCTTCTGCTGGAGGAGCGGCCACGTTTACCATCATACTCCTTTACCTGGAGAGAATAAGGTGCATAATTAACAAAAGTGGTTCCCAGGAATCAACAAGAAACAAGAAACAATGCTTACCCTTATATAAGCTCGCCCAAAGGCATTCCTGAATTCAGTATCGTCCAGCTTCTTTATCTGCAATCAAAGCCGAGAGAAAACTTCAAAGCATGAAAAACAGGGTACTAAAGTGAAGAGAGATAAGTGTGACAGAGAGTGATGCGGTACAAAATCATATTCTAGGTCTTACAAATTAAAGAGTGCAGGAAAAAGGCTAATGAAATGAAAAGGTTCACAAAAACCGACCAACCAATGCCACAAAACACATGACAATATATCAGATATATGAACTTACAGCATATTTCATATCATCAAAATTTGTGTAGTCCACGATTCCTATGGTGCCTGTAACAATAGAGAAACATGAGTCAATAACATGCAGGGAACTATTAACACAAAGAAATTGAATGGTATGAAATATTATGCTATGGGGGCATTTATGTACTAAGCACAGAAAGAGATCAAAGCGCTTGTCCTGAATTCTCAAGCAATGAAATCCAGTACTTTGGGAGCACATCTACTGAGAAAAAAAAGTGCCACTTGTAGGACTTGATGAGGAAACATTAAAGTGTAGTTGTATTCCAAAATCAAGTGGGAAAATAGACCACTAATCCCTTATTGGATCCATTTTTCTTTCACACACCTTGTTCACACATAAATTACTAGCAACAGAAATATACTCCATGGTGATGACTCTGAAGATGTCTGATGAGTCTCAGAAATGAAAATAGGCTAGATGCATATGCTTTCAGTAAGCAACTTACCACCGCCCTCACGATAAACTTCAGAGAAACAGACGTCACCAGCCTTTCGCATATGGTCCTAAGCAAAATATGACAAGTCTAAATGTGATGAAAGCAATACATTTAAGCGGAAAAAAGAAAGTTCAAGAACATGTTTTCTGCACACCTTTAGATCTTGCCATGATGCAGAAGAAGGCAGCCCAGTAACAAGCACTATAGCAACATTTCAAATTATAAGATTGCAGAGAGAGAACTGTAATGTATACATCAATTCTCATGAATAAAATCCATACCACGATATTCAGAGTGCCTAGAAACACCACGACGTGGTCCGCCGCCGCCAAAGCCACTTGAACGTTCATGGGAGGAAGCATTACCTCTCCCACCATGAGCAGCTTCCACCTGCCACAAGTGGGTATAGCTCAACAAATTGAAGACAGCAGGATTTGAACAAACAGTGGGTATAGCACAACAAATTTAAGACAGCAGGATTTGAATAAACAAATATGCGAGTTACTAAAGCTCTCATTAGCTTACTCTTAAACGGTGTCCATCAAAATTGTAGCCATCCCGTCCAGCAATTGCATCTTCAGCATCACGAGGATCTTCAAACTACAAGAATAGCAAAATCCTTATATTTACTATTTGTGACTCATCTAACAGCGCCAAGTTATTTGAATCAAAATTGATAGCTATGTTGTTCAAAACATTCATATGTATCTTACCTCCACAAAAGCATAGCCAGGGGGCCTCGGGGGGATCTTCAAGTCGATATCAACAATTCTACCATACTGCATTAAAAAGGTTTTTACAAATATTAGATTAGGCCTTACAACAGAAACAAGTCCTTAAAAATGTGTGAACGATACAAGAACAGTATCATTATTGATTGAGATTATAGAGGAAAGTGTGAATCTTTTACAATTTATTGGCATGGCAATATTAGCATAATAACAGCGCATCACATTGCATCATGAAAGCAAATCATAACGTACAACACCGTCGAATCAAATCTATCAAGCGCGTGGTAATAGAGCCTAGAATAAACTCCGGACCTTGTAGAAAAGATCCTCCACCTCCCTCTCCCGGATGTCCCCGGGGAGGTTCCCGACGTAGATCGTCCTGCTCCAGCGCCTGCTGCTCATCCTCTCCCGCCGCAATCTAACAACCAAACAAGCATGAATCAGAGACCACTTCCGCCGCATCTGCATCTCCCCAGTCAAACGCGAAGAGCCCCCCAAAAAAGACGAAAATCAAAAGAAAGCCGATGGAATCAACGCGGTGCCGCGCTGAATCACGAGGGAGGATCGGAAGGGGAAATCTGTACCGGAGAACGCGGCGGCCGGAAGGTGCGGCTCCAGGCTAGGGTTTGGCTTCCACGGCCACGAGTTCTTAGGCGGGTGGGGATGAGAAGAGAGGAGATGGGGTTTACGACCGCTCGACCGAAGAAATACGGTCAGAACGCGAGGAGAGTCTGGTCCATGACTCCATATCCGTCGGCCCGTTTATGACCGGGCCCGGGTACTGGATAGGCTACTTCGAGACGGGCTCACCAACTTGTCAGGTACTACGTTGAATTGGGGCGCGGCGGGAGATTCTTTGCTTTTTATTCACGTTTGTTCCTCTCACTTCGAAAATTTCATGGATTTCTTTTTTTTTCGAGGAAGATTTATTATTTTTTAGGTCCCGTTTGAAACGCAGGAATTTCACAAAAAACAGTTCAATTCCTGCAGAAATAGAGAAGAAATCATCTATTCCAAACGGGGCCTTAGATAAAAGAATATATGTTTCGCCAATAAAATAAAAACATCCCAGGTTTTTTTTTTGTGATTAAGAAACATCCCAGCCTTTAGAGTCAAAGCTGCATCTGGCCGGCATACTGTTACAAAGTGTTCACAGTACTCTATCTACAGAACAGGACACAATACAACGCCAAGTAGATAATGGAGGTTAAACAAACAGTTCACCTTATTTGTTCAACATGCTTGGTAAAAGGGTTCATAAAATAAGTTTCCAAATGCATGGATTCTCGTTACTCCGCCTTCTAAAAATACACCATCCAGTTTGTACCTCATCCAGACTACCAGCATAGGATGTTGTTTTGTCACATTAAAAACTATACTACCTCAGTTTCACGATATGACATTTCTAGTTTTGGTCAAAAATCAAACATTTCAAATCTTGACTAGCAATTTTAACAAAGTAAACCATTATAAATAGTTGCATATTATGATAGTCCATTTCATGGTGAATCTAATAATAACACCATTCACACATAATAGTCGATGTTTAAGAAGTTTGACTTTGACTACACCCAAAAAAGCTTATATATTGACATAGTATATCATTGTAGCCTAACCATATTCATTTCGATTTCTTACATGTTTTATTCATAAAAAATTGGGACCTCTTAGGAACTTGATGACCTATATATGTTGCTCCAACAACACAAGTGCAAAGTGTACATGAGATCCTGCATTATACTCCCTCCATCCTTTTAATTGATGATGCCCACTAGCAGACTGGCTCAAGTTTTAGCTAACGGTCGCCATCAATTAAAAAACGGAGAGATTATTCTTTTTTTTTTTTTGAGCGATCAAAAGGGGGAGGGGGCGAGTATCCCCACCTGAAATTTTATTAAAACAAGCCATCAACAGGCCAGTCACTCTGTTTACAACATGCTCGGCAAGAAAACATTTTCATAGAGGAAGAAAGACACCACGCGTCTACAAACGAACATGATCATTCTAGAAAGAGCAACAGTGAAGAGCATAACTCGCCGAAGCCGAAGGCAAGTTGTCGCTTGCCAACTTGTGCCACCGCCAAGCGAGCCCTTCGATGATCTTCACCCCACAGAGATTGTCATGCATAGAGTCGAGGTCGACAGACGACAATTGTGATTTGCAGCACCTTGGTAAACCATCCGGTATCCAAACGACGTACTCCAACGCCCGTTGAGGGGAGGAAACCACAAAGGAGAGAGGATAATCGATAGGAAAACGAAGGGATCCAAGAGGGGATCATGGTCTCGCTATGCCGGCATATGATGAGATGATGCAATCAGGAGATGAAAACTCTACGAAGAAGAACACTGACAACAAACACTTGTCAGCTCACAACAAATTGCAAACGACCGTAAGCAGAGGCGATGCGTGATTGGATGGAAGTTGAGGGTGTGCAAGCTTCTGAGAAAGGGGTCAATCAAGCAGAGTGGACTCGAGCAAAACGATGAGCTTGTGAAGGCCAACGGAGGTGAAGCATTGCGGCCTTAATTGTATGGCTTCGTGTGGACGTCGGGTGGTGACAACTTGAGGCAGATGTTGACGCAGCCGAGCCTCACGGCTTGATAGAACACATGAAGATTTCAAGACGGCGCCTCCAGCGAGGAAGCGGAGCCCAAGCCCCGCCGTCGTCCAAGCAGGGACCGCAACCGAAGAGCAGCATGGGAGGGACTTCCCGGCGACGCCCCAATAGGAAGAACACGCACGCAAGCGTAGCCCTCGTCGTCGGCACTAGTGAAGCCGGTGCAAGCCTTTCGGCCGAAGCCCTCCCACAACCAGGATGCTACGGAAATCCGCAGCCTGCTTCTGGGACCGACCCCCGCATATGGCTTTGATCCTTCGAGCCACACAGGAAGCGCAGCCACGGGCACTGAGAGCAGCACCGCGGCACCATGCCGCCATGCTATGACCCGCAGTAGCCGCCACCGCACTGCACAGACTCCACTGGCGCGGCCCACATGTGCCCTAACCGGGGCGAGCCCTTCTCGAGCGTCGCCGCCGCCTTGCACCATAAGCGACGGCGGAGCGCTACCCCCGTCGAGGTTGCCAAAAATCGGAGTGCGCTGGTGGCATCCGTGTAGATCTTGACACGAGGAGACCGGATCCGGAGAAGGAGTCACCAAATCCTGTCGCGAGACGCCGGAATCAGTGGGTTGTGCCCACCCGAGCACCACACTCTGCCCGCCTTGTTGTGTGCTCATCCCCACTCAAACTTAAGCAAAAGGATGTCTCTCCAACGGATCTGGCCATGGGAAGGCTCGATCTAGACTCCTAGGCCATGGAGCCAGGCTCACGACCTCACATGGTTGTGGAGGTTTAAAGAGAAAGGAGCACTTGTAAAGTGGACAAAGGAGAAAGGAGCGCGAGGGCTGCGGACGGTGCCGGTTGTGCGGCTCTGCCGCTGGCCGCCGCAGCGGCTGCCGCGGCCGCGGTCAGAGTAGTCAGATTTTCGGGCTGCTTTTGGTGGCTGGCCGGAGTCGCCTCCTGGTGGAGACGACCCGAGTCCCCCTTTTCTTTTCTTTCGAGGTCCATGTACTATTCCTCTTTTTGTGTCTTTGACGATTATCGTAACAACATTTTTGTGACCATGAATGCAAGATTCACCGCGTTTTAGATATTATTTATAATATAGAATCATCATCAACATCGGGAGAAGCATTATGGCTAGTCGGTACACTGGACCCTTGAAAGTTGCTACAGTTGAATGCCCGTCCACCTCTAACGAACTACAACTAGTCATAAATCGATGAAAGGTGGGAGTCCCTAAAATGAAGCATCTTTTTCACGAAGTTTGTTCTCTTCTAGGATCTTGATTCTTTATCAAATTCAGATTAGACATGTGGCGCTGTAGAACTTGCATTTGGCGATGCCCGCAGCTTAATTTAATACTTGTTTTTATCACAATTTCAGAAGAAGAGAAAACACCCTACAACGTGTTCAAAAAGTCCCTGCCGAGGTCTGAAATAATCAGATAAGTTCTGATATGCAACTTCTGCAAAAACCAAGAGATCAATCGTGGATCGGATGACCTTGCTGCAGATCTTACTCGAGTATACTTGACTGCCCATGTTTCTGGGAATTGGAAACTTTGGGCACATCAAGAATCATAAGTTGAACTTGTCAGCTCATAAGATTGTGCACGCATGCATCAAATCAAATTTATACACGGCAAAAGCTCCACGCATTAAGCGCGGTTCATTTGGAAACACGTGCAGAAGAGACCGACCGACCGTTCTCATCAGTACATAGGTGGAGTACACAACAGGCCAGGCCAGGCCGGCCGATCGATCAGCCCCGCTTGACGGGGTCGAAGTTGGAGACGGCGACGACGGCGCCGACGATGGCGACGAGCACGACCCCGCCGGACACGATGCTGAGCAGGAAGTTCTTGAGCGACGGCGTCAGCGAGGCGGCCTCCGCGACGTCTGGCAGGACCAGCGCCGCCGCCACGGCCGCCGCAGCCGCCCACTCCTTCACGGGCTGCTGCTGCTGCTTCTGCGCCGACGCTCGGACGACGACGGCGGCCGCAGCCCGGCTGCTCCGCGGCGAGGCGCGCAGCGACGACGCGCCGGCGCCGACGCCGATGGCGAGCGGCTTCCCGAGCCCACGGGCCACGGACAGAGACGCCGCGACGGAGGTGGCGGCCATGGGATCCTTCGGCTCCGGTGCGAACGTGTGTGGTGCTTGCTGAACGTGGGTGTGCGTACGTGTGATGGAAGGAGCGGCTGGCTGGGGGCTTTGCCAGACGGATATGTGTAGATTGGGTTGGGGAGGACCGGAGGAGGAGCTGGGGGAGGTGACAGGTCAGCGCTCTCGTCTGACGTGGATAGCCGTGGTCGCGCCAAATGGCCGCGCAGGATAAGGTCTTATCTTTGACAGTGAGCTGGTGGATCTTCAGGCTTTTGGGCTGGATTGCAACAAAGTGAGCTCGGAGTGGCTATCTGTGTGGGCTTAGCACTTCGATCTTGGTTTCCTGGACGGTCCCAATTCCCAAACGGCCGCAGATTAGGTTTTTTAGTTTTCCATCCATCGCAAATTCGCAAGGTCATACATCCGCCGCCTCCGCTCGACGCTGCTAAGCCTGTGCCGCCAAAAGCAAGCTCTGGCAACTGGAGACCTCCATCTCCATGGTCCAGGTATGGTAGCACGCCTGCTCTCTGGCTGTTCGTGGCACCAAAAGTGTGATTATCGCCGAAATGAAATTGTTTAGTTTACCTATGCATGTGCCTGCTCGTTTCCCAGGGCGCATCTATGAAACTATAAACCGTACGAGAGTTGAAGAAGACGAGGAGTTCACTCGTGCGAAATGAGAACGCGTTGAAATGTCGTTGAACAACAAAAGCATATGCCGGGGCGCTTGACTGTGAGCAGGATGCACTGGCTGTCTCTTCAAGTTCCCGTCACGAACTGAAGGAGTATATACGAGCGATTGCCTGATGACTTGATGAGTACTGCATAGCGTAGAAAGATTGGTTTCCATCCAGAGAGTTATTCAGCGGAATCAGGTCCCATGTCGTTCACGGGTGTATCCGTCGTCGGAGACGACGGGCCGCCGCGATCCGCCTTGGCCATCACCCCCGACACGTACAGTGGGTACCACTTGCTCGTGGTCCGCGGATACTCCAGCACCAAGCAGGACACCCCCAAAGGCGAGTTCTTAAAATCTCGCCAGTTCAGAGCGGGAGGCTATCGTTGGCGTATCGCGTACTACCCCAATGGCGACGAAGCAAAGCCTGCCGGCTACATATCCTTTTATCTTGTCCTTGATCAGAATAATTTCGTGGAGCCTGTGAAGGTGGAGTGTGGGTTTAGCTTTGTTGATGGGGATCAAAAGATGGACTCGACATTGCTCGGCCGTGCAAGGACTCTTGAATTCTGCAGTCGGTATTGTTGGAGCCTCCGCTATTTCGCAAAGACAGAAAATTTCGAGAAATCAAAATATCTCAGGAATGACAGTTTCACCATAAGGTGCGACATCACCATCACCAAGGATGTTGCCATCGGGGACGCCACGCCGGTCAAGATCGTGCCGCCGCCGCCCGATATTTACAAGCATCTCGCCAGCCTCCTCCTCTCCAACGAGGGCACCGACGTGACGTTCCAGGTCGGGGCCGTGACCTTTACCGCTCACCGGTGCGTGCTCGCAGCCCGGTCCGCCGTCTTCAAGGCTGAGCTGTTTGGCCCCATGAAGGAGGGAACAAGCACCAGTGTCATTCGCGTGGATGACACTGAACCGCAAGTGTTCAACCTTCTGCTTGCTTTCATTTACAGCGACTCGGTTCCAGAGATCAAGGAGGATGATGAAGATGTCTTGTGGCAGCACTTGCTTGTAGCAGCAGATAGATACGACCTCCAAAGGCTGAGGTTGATGTCTGAAGAGAAGCTATGTGGATACATTGGAACAAACACGGTGGTGGCCATCCTGGCACTGGCCGAGCAGCACCATTGTGCAGGGCTGAAGGAGGCGTGCTTAGATTTCCTCAACTCCCGTGCAAATTTGCAGGTGGTGATGGCAAGTGGCGGCCTGGACGATCTAACTAGAAGCTGCCCAACCGTCCTGAAAGAGATAATTGCTAAGCTTGCGTCACTGAAGTTGGATGCCACCACGGGCGAAATGTCCATCGCTGCTCTGTCGTCAGTTGAGGTGCCACCATCTGATATACACCTGCATTTCTCTAGGCTGCTCTTCTACGGTGAGGGCGCCGACGTGACATTTCAGGTTGGCAACGAGACACTAGCGGCGCATCGTTGTGTGCTTGCAGCAAGATCCAGTGTCTTTAGAGCTCAGCTTTTCAGCGATGAGGAGGGCATGACCTCTTCCAGTGTTATACGCATCGACAACATGGAACCGAAAGTGATGGAGTTACTGCTTAGTTTCATTTACACTGACGAAATACCAGAGATTGAAGAGGAGGAGGAGGAGGAGGAGGAGGAAGCGAGGGAAGATGACGACGACTTGGATGTGGTGTGGCAGCACTTGCTTATGGCGGCAGGCCAGTATGATCTCCAGAGGCTGAAAGTTTTGTGCGAAGAGAAGCTGTGCGGGTACATCAACGTTACCACGGTGGCGACCATCCTTGCGCTAGCTGAACAACACCATTGCCGAGGGCTGAAGGAAACATGCTTGGACTTCCTCGACTCCCCTACTAATCTGCACGACGTGATGGCGAGTGGTGGACTGGAACATCTGAGAAACAGCTGCTCCTGTGTCCTGATAGATCTTATTGCGCCCATAAAGCTTGATAACTGATATGGTACTCGATCATTATTGGTATGTACTACGCATGTGAAACCTATCTACATTATCTTAATATTAGCAACGTGTTTCGTGCAAATAATAGCGTGGCTAGAGTCACTACAATGTTTGACACGATCGCAGAGTCTATAAAAAGGCAAAGTGTGGTTCATGTGACTACCTTTGTTACTTTACGGTTGCTAGTTTACTGCAGGTAGACCACACATAGCCTTGCTAGCGAGAAGAGACCGCCGTGGCCGATATACATGTTGTCATACATCACTTTCCCCAGTAGTATACCGGTAAACCGGCCGATTTTATCGATAGTTTTCCTGTTATACACGTCCGACTCTCGCCATCTTTCTGCAATCAGCAGGGCTCGCGCCTCACGAGTCTTGATGGCTCAAGGATGCCCAAAGCTCTGGGTTTCGCACTGGGCGCGGCGAAATCGTCGCGGGTTGCCTACAAGCTTTCCCTTCCAGAAATCGTTGCGATCCTGAATTCCGTTCGCCTCTTCACGAAGCACGTTTGATGATCTCCTCCGAGTCGACGAATCGACAAGTTACTGGCCGCCCTGCATCTGTGATGGATGGTCTTCCGCGTTTTATTTCTTCGTTACATCCGTTACATTTGAAGGGTAAGAGCATCTCCAGCAGGACCCTTACATGAGCCTTTAGATGGGATGTAGGAGCTTGAAGCTAAAAAATCAAATCCAGCAGGGCCCCTACATGAGCCCCTAGGCTTATTGGGTCTCCAGATTTCCCCCCAAAGCCCCCACATCTGGGGGCTCGCTAGGGGGTCGCTACACGGTGGACCCCACCACCAACCACCTCGCGCGCGTTCTTCTTCCCTCCCGCTAGACGCCGCCGCCTCCTTCCGCTCTCCCGCCGACAACCACCGCTGGCGCGCACGACTCCCTCTTCCCGCGGGCGCACCTCCGCCGTCCCCGAGCCGCACTGCCTCCACCGTCGCGCCGTCCCCTTCCTCCTCCCCGTCGCCGCAAATCGCCGTGCCGTCCCCTTCCTCCTCCACCGTCGCGGCGCACCGAGGAGCTGCCCTCCTCCTCGTCCAACCATGGCGATGCGCATTGTGCTCGCGCCATGGCGGGGCGCGGCGAGGGGTGCAGCAGGGGGCCCGGCGGCGGGGTGCAGCAGGGGGCCCGGAGTGCTGCGCGTCGCGGCCGCCGTCGATTCGTCTCAGCCACGCATCGATTCGCCCCTTTCCGGCCATGCACGCATCGATTCGCCCCTTTCCGGCCATGGAAGAGCCGCGCCGCGGTGGCCATGGACGAGCTCAGCTGTCGATTCGCTCGCGAGAAGCCACCCCGCCTCCGCCTCCTCACTCCGCGCCGCCCTCCTCACTCCGCGCCGCTATCCAGCGCCGCGCCGAGGAGCTGAGGTGTGCGCACGGGGGCGGCGCGCCGTGGTGGGGACGTCGTGGCCCGCGTGCCGCGACACCATGGCCTGCGCCGACGCCTCGCTCGGAATGGCATGGCCCGCGCTCGCGCGCTTCGCCATGGCCTGCTCCAGCGCCAACGCCGAGTCCTCGCGCGCTGCGTCCACGAGCAGAGAGGAAGAAGAGGAGAGGAGGGGTGAGGTTGACGAGCGGGTCCCACCCATCTAGGGGCTGAGATGTAGGGGCTGCTGCTGGAGTTGGAAGCAATTTGTAGGAGCTGAAATTTAAGAGCCAGCCCCTACATAGCATGTAGGGGCTCTGATTTAGGGGTTTCTGCTGGAGTTGCTCTAAGCGTGCAAGCCTCGAGCCGCCTCAATCAGTGCAAGGCGTGACAATTTTTTCGCGGCACCTGATAATTTCACTACGACTCCATCCGCGAGTCATGCGAACTGTACCTGGCTTCTGGCCCGTGGGTTAGTGGGTACTAGTACCTGGATCTGGCTAAAGCGCATCATCAGCCGAACCTCTGAATCTCTGGTCAGTCAAGCACCACCGCACTGCTCCCCACTGCCATCATACCGATACTCTGCTTTCCGCTTCCGCGGAGCCCGCCATCCCTCGTGGGAGCCTAGCCTACATTTACCACGGCAATATGATGATGCATCTGCCGCTGCTTGAGACGGCTTGCCCTCCGGCGCGCTACCGACAGAGCAAGCAGTGACTCGCTCCGCTCCGATCGGTCACGCCTCTCTCTCCTCCATGGTCCATGCACAGTGGTGCTGTGTGCCTGCCGGTGCCGGGCTGGCAGCAGTTCACTCTCGCCGCGAATTCTCGCTGCGCTAAGTTGCTTCAGCTCAGAAATGATGGACGAGAGGGACACCATGATGGCTTGCTTGGCTAGTTGCTGCATTCCTCCTATTTCCTTTCCTTTTCTTCCCCACGGTAATAAAGCACCAAGCGCACATGGCGGCATGATACGGCTCTAATGTGTGTGTCACTGGAACTAGCTTTGGCCTATTTGGAACGTGGTAGTTCCTGCATGAACCGCAAGAAAGTCCAAAAAAGAATTGGGGCTTTAGCACGGTAAATTTGTCATAAAAGACTGGCCGGTTCCAAACAGAGCACCTCAAAGCAGTGCTGGCGTTTGGTGAAGCGAATTCCAGAGGTTGAACACACCGACCTACCTCATGGATCCGACGCGTGGAAAAATTCTGCGCGAGCGGTGCATCACTTCCACATGATCGCAGTAAAGTATAGTACTAGTCTGTTCACGCGTAGAAAGATGCTTCCATCCTCTTTGCATGTTGAGATTCACGGAAGGTTCCTTGAACCAGAGAGAGACATGTTCGGAAGCCTCCATCCTCGATGCAAGTTGATATGGCTTGTCTTATTTATTTGATGAGAATTTAGATGGGATGCGTTTCCCCGTTCTTGGGTCAAAGAGTACAAAACATGTCCACGTTATGTTTGAACTGGATCCAAGTCATGGTGTTTCAGTACTTCCACGGATGGTTGTTGGCCAAAACACCATGAATGGCATGAACTACTGCCGGAGCCCTGAGCCCCTGAAGTACACTGGGGGGCGGTGGCACCATGTACCGGTCAAAAGGCATGGGCCCAAAGACCAAACCAGATTTTTACTCGTCTCCTGTAAAAGTGAAGCCTGAAATTTCCGGGCACCGAACCGATTTGGCACCTGTTCACACAGGATCACCGCGTGTCACGCGCTCCCTCCCATTTTGTGTTAGCCTGCGACGGCAAGGCACGGTAAAACAATGGTACTCCTAATTTTGTACTCCCTCACCGATGGGTCGGTCGGTCGATTGCAATTTGCAGATGCAGCCGCAGAGGAGTACAAGCAAGCACATGGCACGAGGCAAGCACAGAAGCTTCAGCAGCCCACATCAGAAACCGACGAAAAACAAGCATCGAGCATCGCATTACCTCTACGATTTACACATGCACTTTTACACCCACGCCCCTCGCAAACCTCGCATTACAAACACGGACCTGGCCCAACCCAGGAGCTCCCAACTACTTTTACTCGTCGTCTCCGCCGTCGTCGCCGAAGAGCGCGGAGCGGTAGTAGAGGAGGGCGAGGACGAGGAGGAGGATGAGCGCGACGCCGAACGGGGACCCGCCCATGCGGTGCACCGAGTCGGGGGACCCGCCGAAGGAGAAGACGTCGGCCAGCGCCGCCGCGCCGCGGTTGGAGGAGAGCAGTTGGATCACCAGGAGCAGGCACACGGGGAGGAGGAGCAGGCCCACCGGGCTCAGCAGCTCCGCCACGGCCTCCGTCAGCGCGCCGTCGCCCAGGAAGAACGGGCCCGCCACCACCAGGCCCACCACCACCGCCAGCAGCAGCCCGTGCGGCGCCCCGCGCGGGCCGCCTCCTCCCGCGCCGCCGCCGTAGTAGTAATCCTCGCCCGCCATTGCCGCCGCGCACTCCTTTCTTCCGCTCTGTCTCTCTCTCTCTCTGTCTCTCTCTGCTTGCTCTGCTCTATCTCCCGGGTGGTGGTGGTGGTGGTGGTGGACTGGTTAGCAGGAAGTTTTTAGAGCGGCGGGGGAGGGACGGGTGGGAGTGTGAATGAGGACTGTGGAGTGCGAGTGTCACGTGGGAGGAGCGGCCAGATCACACGAGGGCGAGGCGCTAGATGGTGCCGTGCTGGTGGGCCCCACGGCGTGTCTGTTTGCGTATTAGGCCCCACTTGCAGTGAAACAGTGTGCTGGGCAGGGTCTGTGAACCCCACCGCCTCAGATTGCCATGCCACGGGAAACCGCCGAACCTGATGACAATGGCCGCGCAAGTTATTCTGTCGGTTCTTTCCATTGAACAGGATAACAAATGTCGCTAACAGAATCATGACTGCTGAAAAGGCATTATCTTTTTTTTTGTGCATTTGACGTAATTTGCATTTGAACGATCCATGTGAAGATAACAAGTTTTTATGAACGATCGCACCGCACCCGAAGGTTACACTGGAGTTTCTTAACTCCTATGGACAGTTCAGCAGGCTTCAGAATCTTCAGAAAATACTCATGGCCTGCACAAGCACAAGTGGGAACTCTCCTCGACTGTCAGAGCCGACACATTAACATGACACTAGAAAATTATGGTGGAAAGGCGCTTCAGATCTACAGCCCGAGGGAGCGCATCACCAGCTTATAATATGCGTGTCTCGGTGTCTCCCCGGCAGGAAGATCTCTGATTCTCTTGGATCCCTCGTGTGATTCTTCCAGGCAATTGCCAATGGACCTCGCCGCACCAGCGCTCGTCGGAGATCCAGAGAAGAATCATTCGTTATTCTGCTGCAGCATCGCGCCTTTGGATTCTTCAGAATGCAAATGCGCCGGGCGTGGTGTGTGTACGCAGCCCACAGCACCTGTTGTTGAGTACTAGCAGCTACTGCAAAATGGCTCCTCAGTTCGTTCTAAGATGGGATCTGACGGCCCGGACGGAATTCAATGGTACATTTCCTTACAATTGCAAGTTCCATTATCGACGGAATCATGTTGCAAATTAACCTGGTGGCAGACTGGCAGCTCGTAGGTCTCACGAAATCTTTATATCAAAAACTATTCCCAAACACAGCTCTCGTCTCACGAAACCGTTCACAGAACACAAAGTTCAAGTTTGTTGCAAGTCATAAGTCAGCGGGTAAAAGTCTAATGTGCGCCGCTAAATCATAAAATTTGCATGAAGTATACAAGGTTTATCTTTGCATGAGCTTCATCCCTTCTCAATTTTCTTCTAGGATGACCTGAGTTGCAGCCAGGCCCGTCAGCAGATTCACCGGGCACATCTTCCTCGGTTTTTTCAAGAAAAAGGGAACTTTCACTGCTTTTTTTTTTTTCCTGAAGAAAGACATTTTACGGCACTGCTAAATAACTATGGATTGGCCAATTGAGTAGATCAAGAGTTTTTTTTTTTTCTACAAGGAGATCTAGAGTCCCTAGATAATTTCTTACCTCCTATAATGTAAGAGTTTCACCCATTCGTTGTTTCGTAGTCAAAACCCTTCTAAATAACTATGGATTGGCTATAATTGAGTAGATCAAGTGATTTTTTTTCTAAGGAGATCTAGAGTCCCTAGATAATTTCTTAACTCCTATAATGTAAGAGTTCGCCCATTCGTTGTTTTGTAGTCAATATTTTCTTTGAACAATTCCATGTGAAGCCAAGAAGACCGAAATTTCAGCTATATTTGTTTTAGACATGAGATATGATTGTTTTCTATAGTTAATTATTCCTCTATTTTAACTGGAAACAAGCATGAAAAGGGTTAAGTTCATCATGAGGTAGATAAGACACACATGAGTAAAATCTATTATCAGATCAAGCCCAATAATATTGTTTGGTGCATTTTATCAATAGCAATTTCATGATCATCAAAGGCGGATCCACAGGGCAGCAAGGGGGCTCATGCCCCCACCCCCAGTCCAAGGTAGATACTCCTTTCATTTTATATTATAAATCATTCTGAACCTAGTCATGGAAAGCAACAAGAGGTGAAAAAATATGAGGTGTGTGTGTGTGTGTGTGTGAGTGAGAGAGAGAGAGTTTCTTATATATATGAAAAAAATTATCGAACTCTAGAATGGCATGTGATATATGTGGAAAAAAATTATTGAACTCTGCAATGACATATAATATGAAACAATGAGAGTTTCTTATATTCATACCTTTTGGACATAGGAATTAAGAGCATCTCCAACGAAACTCTTATATTTGCTTTCTTATCTCTCCATATGAATGCCCTCCTATTCAGATTTAGAGTCTTATTTTACTACCATCTCTAACAATCCTCTTATACCAAACCATTTACTCTTGATGATCCCACGTGTCAGCGTTATCTTCTATTATTTTTTCTCGCCTCTTATCTTCTCCCCAACCGTTACCTCACCTCACCTCTGCTCCCGATCCCTCTCTCCACCCGAACCTGCCTCCATGCCTCCCTCCCTTCCAATCCCGTGGAGCTCAACGAGGATGCCCTCCAACGAAGCATGCCCCTCCCTCACTTCCTCTCTCGTAGCGGCTCCACTCGAGCGGGCAAGCAGTGGTGGGAGGAGGGCGTGCTCAGACGGCAAACGTGCCAGGCTCAGGCAGCCGCAGGTGCTCGTCGCGGGAGACAAGACGTCTGGGGAAACTTCTGCGCCGACGTGAGCATGGTGACGTTTGTTGTCTGGCTTGGATGAGGGGGCTCGGCGGAGCTCCTACGGATGAGAGGGCCAAGGCCTTGGATGAGAGTCCTCTCATCTTAGGAGAAGAATGGGGGTTTCACTAGAGATGTCTTTTGCCTCTCCCACCCTCAAAAGCAAGATGAGAGCCTTGATAAGGGTTTCATTGAGATGCTCTAAGAAACGGAGGAAAACTAATAATGCATAGTAAACGAGAAAGAGTGAATGGGAGAGAGACAAGACAAAGTTGTATTGGAAAGCGAGAATCACATGTTACGTGAGAAAATAAATTATTTTAAATAAGAATAATTACATGTTATGATAGTTGGCTTCACTATATTTTCAAATACGCGGAGGAATGTAGTATTTCTTCTTCGCCCTTCAATACTCACCACTATTTGTGGCGCAAGGATAGCTAAGTTGGTTAGGTTCTTTGTAGTGTAACTAATCCACTCGGGTTCAAGTCTCAAACTTGGCACGGGTGTTTCATGTTTACGGCTATTTATTCTGTTTGTGGTAGGCGATGTCCTCGTCGACAGCAAGGCGTCGTCTCATAAAATGGGGTCACGTTCGTCTGTTCGTAAGAGTGAGTACTCATGCGTGTGTTTATGAGTGACTCTCTGTGTACTATGTTTTAGTAAAAATATATTTACCACTATTGACACTTATTTTCTAGGTTAATGTTCGTTTTGAATATATTGGTGTGCGGCGGCCGGTGAATGCCACCTAGCTCGGGCGCCTGTCAGCTAAGGTATCGACGGCGCGACGCGACTCGCGCGGCGCCTCCACGTGTGAGACCGCTGCGCGCGCCCGGCCCGGCGCTACCATGCGAGCGAAGCCAACAACCCCGCGCGCTCTGCGAAGTGCGAGCCCGTCAAATGCTCCCCGCCATATCACGTCCTTCCCTGGCATCCCTGCCCTCGACGATCAGCTCGATCGTGCGCGAGCCTCGCATCGCACAGACTGCCACGCTCCGGACGCCGGGGGGCCACGAGGAGTCGTTACTCCCCACGGACGCGCCCGGGCACACGCCGAAGCAGCTTGTGCGCGCGCTGCGGTACCTCCTCGCCGATCAGCGCCTCCTATCCTGTTCGCGCTCGTCGGCATGGCAGTAGCCTCGGCACGTCTTCCTCACCGTGCCTTCCTCCTCATCGGCCTCGACGACCGCGGCCACCCTCGCCACTCGCCACGGGACTGGCGCGGCGCCACTACTGGTACTACGACGGCATGTTCGTCGGCCACGCGGCTCTCGTCGCCGCCAAACACCACCACCACCACCACCAGCAGATCATCAAAGACAGCATCAGCAACCTGGTGGACGTGCGCGGCGGCCGGGTTTGTGGGCAGCTACTAGCCAGCAACCTGGTGGACCGCCTCCTGGAGCGCGGCGACAGCTTGATCGTGGTGGACAACTTCTTCACAGGCCGCAAGGCCAACGTTGCTCACCACGCCCGGAACCCGGCGCTGGAGGTGGTCCGGCACGACGTCGTCGAACCCAATCCTGCTGGAGGTGGACCGTGCCTGGTGTACCACCTGGCGTGCCCGGCGTCGCCCATGCACCCGGTGAAGACGATCAAGACCAACGTGGTGGGCACGCGCGCACGCTCAACATGCTGGGCCTCGCCAAGCGCGTCGATCGGCGCCCGATTCCTGCTCACCACTAGCACAGTAGCACCAGCGATCGAGGTGTACGGGGACCCGCTGCAGCTACGTACTCGGGAAACGTGAAGCCCATCGGCGTGAGGAGCTGCTACGACTAGGGCAACCGCACGGCCGAGACGCTCGCCATGGACTACCACCGCGCCGCGCCACCACCGGCATCCGGGTCAGGATCGCACGGATCTTCAACACGTTAGGGCCCGCGCGCGCATGTGCATCGACGACGGGCGGGTCGTCAGCAACTTCGTCGCGCAGGTACACCACTGCTCTTACGCATGCAACGCAACCGGAAAAATGTTGTCTGATGTGGACGTGGGGATGCAGGTACTGAGGAAGCACCAGACCCTGACAGTCTTCGGCAACAAACAGCGCAAGCCCAGCTACTACTAGTCGACTCGACTAGACGTCTGACAATGATTCCAAAGGGGAAAAAAGGAAAATCGAGATCCTTTTTGGTTTCATGGTTTATTGTAGGGCTAGCAGCCAAGCAATGCAACCGGGAGAGAAGGCTGAGGAGGTAGAGAGTCGTGGAGAGCACCACGACTCACGAGCTTGAGCTGCCTATGTGGAGTTGCAATTATAAGTTGTAGTGAGAGATTGCGTTCTGTACTGACTTGTGATCAAATTCCAGCCCGCAAGGAGCAGTTAGAACTTAGAAGTAGCGTACCAGTAGTTCCCCATTTTTAAAAAAATAAAAAATAAAAAAAATCATAGCAGTAGTTCAGAGGTGAAAACTTCGACGTTGCTTCATGTTGGTTACCTCTTGTTTAACTTACATATTGTAGTCATGATGTTATTTTTTAACTGGACCGACCAACTATAAGGTTCTTTTTGCCAAGCTGGGAGCTGATACATAGATGAGAACGTTGTTAGGCTGAGGCCACGTTTTCCTCAGCGACACAAGCGACACGAACTCTTCAAAACATTATCAGCGCAAAACTTGTCCACACGAAGAACAATGACAATTAATCAGCCCGGTTAATTGTTTGTCAAATGTAAGTATACGCAGACATGTAGCCCAGAAAGAAACCAATGCAAGCATTCAAGGTTACTCACAATAATATTGATTGAACAATGGCTGGAGTAATGTCGACAGATACAAAGATCTCTTGGAGGTCAATCTGGTTCAAAATGCAGGAACAGCTTACTCGTGGCACCACTTTCACTACGAACAATTTATTGGGGGAAAAGATATCAACCTTCGTCCGAAGTTTGCATAAGTTCGCCGCTCAAAAAGGAGCCGACTGTCGGCTTGTCTATAACTATGTTCATGCAAGCGCAGGGGTTGGGGTGCAACCAGTGGCAGGCACAACCTCGGATGTCTTCTGTGCAGAACTGTACTTCTTTGTGATGAACCTGACAACGAATTCACTATTGGTTATTTGGTTGATATATTGCAGCGATAGTTCATAGTTGTCCGCCTTCAAAAGTGCAATTTTTACACCAGACATGTGATCACTATTGGGCGTGACAAGCATATACTAATGATATAAATTTGGATATCATTTCTTTTTCTAATTAGTGTAAAATCAAACTTTTATACATAATATATAAGATTCAAGCCATGGATACAATGATGGTGCAAGAAGCACCATAATATCTTATAAGTAACTACATAAAAAGATTGGATTAGCGATGCAGTTCTTTAATGCATATGCATGTGTTACATGTTTTTTAAACGTCGAGCAATATCTTTGAATATCAAAACTATCAATGTGACTTATGGTATGAATTCATAATTGTTTTCAGCTCGCTGGTCTGAACATTTACATAATTTTCATATCAAGCCATCAAGGAATAATGTTTAGCATTGTAAATATTTTTGGACGTAACACACAGCTAATTGATAGTTTGATGAAATAGTATGGTGGATTTAGTGGACTGGTGCAAATGTTGAGTTTCCATTGCAAGCATGGGCAAGACAAGACGAAACCTTGTGCATATGAGACAACTCGTATTATTTTTCTCTTTGAGTATATAATTAGTTTAATTCCTCTTTGGTATCCACTGCAACGCACAGGATAATAAGCGATAGATACCTGAAGAAATCTCTCCATAGCAATTCAAACATTAACCAATTCGTTCCAGCATCGGATGAGCCATCACCGTTCTTAGGTGTTGGCCCATTTGGAATTGCTCTGAGGAGAAGGAAATTCATTAACAACATACAGAAACTAATTTAATGGCGACATAATAATGAATCTGTACAGTAATATCAATTACCTTGTAGCATGTTTCTTCAACTCCTCGTACATGAACCGTGGAGAGAGGCACCCCGTGGCAAGCCACGGTGAAATTTTGCAGGAGAAATTAGCACCATATATGCTATCTCCAGTACTGTGCTTGTTGCCTTTGTTTGGCTGCATACTGCATTCAGCAGCAAACTTGTTCAACCTCTCCAGAGCTTCTGTCTCACCACCAATGAGAGTTGAACCCACAGAAGGTTTTGTGCCCTAAATAAACCAAGAATGAATTTTAGGAACAGAAATAATGTAGCACGCAGTAGATTTTAACATAAATACGCGGTACACATTTATATGTCCTTGGCATGTAAAGGAAAATTCATTTTTAAGGGGGAAAAAAGCTGCCATGCATTTGAGCCAAATATTACAGCATTACAAAAAGAAATGATGCAACTAAAAAAAATCTCAGACAAGAGTATCTTATTATCAGTATCATTGTCCGTATTCAGCAAACAGAAAACTACAACCCGACGTTTTTCTATTCTTCCAAGGTAACACAGCTCCGTGTTTTACTTTCACACTGATGTCACTGTCCCTTTAAGATGTACCAGTACATAATCTATTGCAACAATTCGTAACAGTCTCAAACTACAGGTTTCAGATGTTCCAAAATCAATCGGATAGCAAAGATGCTTAGCACCAGAATAAAGTGACCAAATGCACAAGCGATCAACATTACTCATTTCCAATGTTCCAAAGTGGATAGCCATTCTGGAAACAACGTGATTGTAAAGAACAACCAGCTTAGTGCCAATGTGTATGAAGACAAGACAACGATAAACAATTTGTTTGCAGAATAGCTTAATTTGGCATTTGTTGTTGGACCAAATACACATTGCTCTAATACACACACGCAACAAAGGGGCTTGCACTACTGTTTTGTTTAGTCTGTTACTACAAACATAATCTTACCACAGGCAAAAGCAAACAAGATAATGAGACAACAAGCACTGCCGCCATCTTCTAATATGGCCAAAACCATCTAAATGAAGTGAACCAAAGAACTAGCATTTTTTTTATAAAGAAATATTAATCACAGCATGACTCAAATTTTATATGAGGATGCAAATTGCAATGGAAACACAACAAACAGGGCTAAGCGAAACAAGATGGCCAGAAAACTTGCTCGTATCCAAGGTTATATAATGATCACAGAAATGGCAAAGAACTGGATTCTTCAAATATCATCCAACTAAATGATCAACGACACCCACACATGCTAATGCTATATTAGCAACTTCCACCCACTTCTAGCTGTATAATTTACTGACACCCTCCTTTACCAGATATAGAGGCTGAGTTTTGTCTTTAGTATCATGATGCTAAATTTAGCTAAAGATTTGAATCTGTGCCACAATTAAGAATCCATCTCTGTAAGTTACTCACCTGTGCCATAGCTGGTGGCGCTGTGAGCCCGAGCTCACCGAGCGTGGGAATGTCACCAGGCTCGAGCACATTCTTCATGGGCACACACTTGACCTCCTCGGGCGCCTCCAGCACCTTCCTGACCTCCAAGCCCTTCACTGCCTCCCTGAACCCGCCATAGTTGGACGGCATGTCCTCGAGCTGGAAGGGCAGGTCCTCGACGTGGTACAGCGTGCTGCCCCAGAAGTACTTGACGTCGACACCCTCCTTCTCCACAGCTTTGCGCACCCTGTCCTCGGAGCGGCACTCATCCCGCGACACCTCCCCGTGCGCGTACACGGCCTCCGCGCCCGCCGCACGCGCGAGTTCGGGGATGACTACCTCGGGTCTCCCCACACGAACCACCAGGTCCCCTCCGCGCGCGCGGAGGCTCCGACGCAGGTCAGCGACGGAGTCCAGCAGGAAGTTCGCACGGTACGGGCCGGTGCGATCGAAGCCCGAGGGGGACTTGCCGAAGTCACGCGGGTCGAAGACGAAGACTGGGAGAAGGGAGGAGGAGGCCCCCACGGCGGCGTGGAGCGGCTCGTGGTCGTGGAGGCGGAGGTCGGCGCGGAACCAGACGAGCGTGCGGCGGCGCCCTGCAGCGGCGGGCGCTCCGGAGGGGAAGGAGCGGGAGAGGCCCGGCGTGGAGACCGGGAGCGGGGAGAGGACGGACGATGCGGCGGAGTTGAGGAGGGTGTTGCGGCGCGAGGAGGACGGTGCGGCAGCGGAGGAGGGGTGGAGGCAGACGGCGAGCGTGGAGATTTGGGTGGGGAGGTGGATGGTGGAAGGGATGGAGGCGAGGGTGGGGGCGGCCGGCGCGCGTAGGGAGAGGGAGAGCGAGAAGGAGGCGAAGGGGAGGTTCGTGTCGTCGCGGGACTGGGCGCCTGCGCCGGCGTCGGAGTCAGAGGCGGCGGCCATGGTTGGTGAGATGCGGGAGTCAGGGGAGGTGGAGGTTTGTTGATGTGGATGAGGAGTGAGAGGGTTGGTTGGAGACGGGAAGGGGAAGGAGGGAAGGTGGTGGAGAATTTTGGACCCCCACCAACCATTTGGGCTTTTTTACCAGACAGAATCCACGTTGGAGCATTTTTGTCACCCACCCACCATTTCTCGCCAGCGGTGGCATTTGAATTAAAGTGCACAAATGTTGAGTGTCAAATGCCAGGGGTGTTATTTTATAAACTCTCTTCGCTTTTAAATATTTGACACCACGTATCAAAAAAAAATATTTGACATCATGGACATTTTTTGTTAGTTCAACTATTTGAAGATGTTTGAACTGCAGGCAAAACTCGCCATGCCAAATTGTGGTGCTATCACGATCTGTGACGCTGATTTTCAGGTCCAAACGTTCAGCGTGAAAATAGCCTAGAAAGGTATAGCAACCATATTTGTTGTCCCAACCAAGCAACTCCGAAGTTTACTGAAAGCTATTGAATGTTTGGCATCGAGCAAAGTGGCGAAAAACCAAACAACCCTTTTGTCTTTTCTATAAGCATTTGTGCAAATAGATAACATATAAATTAAAGTGCTTTTAATGATACATTTAGTGCCACTCATTTCATTCTCGATAACTCATCATTTATATCTTTGCTCAAAATTGAAAGAAAAAAAAATCAACAATGTTAAATATTTAAAACGGAGGGAGCAACTTTTATAGGAGCCAAGGAGATTTTTTATTTGAATAAAGAATCAAATAAAATTTCTTTGTAGTTACGGCTGAAATTAATCATCTTTTGATGTCGAATCAGATGTTGCTTTGCATAGTCTAAAGCTGATAGGAAAAGATCCATCTCCCCACAGCATATTGACTTATGTGGCCACCGACTTTCGGTGACGACACATCACTTCAAATAGCATTTTGACCTATGTGATCACCTTCCAAGTAGCGACACATCACTCTAAATAGTATTTTGATCTACGTACTCACCTTATATTGGCAACACACCACTCCAAATAGCATTTTGACTTGCGTGCTCACCTTATGGTGGCGGACACATAATCACAAATAGCATTTTACCCTATGGCCGTCTTCCGATGACGACACCTCTCATGTCATTGTTGCCACCTCCCGGTAAGGTGGTCGGTTCGTTACGTTGGGCCATGGGTTGCAACGTCCAAATTTGTGCATGCGTTCGGCTGATTACTACATCCCAAAACAAATGGCCACATAAGGTCGACTGCTTTTCACGGGAGTCCCTTCGCCGGCTCATTCATGAGCCGTTCACGGCTAACATGAAAGAATTACCTTGTTTTGCAACAAACACGATTGGATGTGTTTTTTTTTCACAAATAGAAATACATTCCTTCAAAAAAATAGTCAGTAGCCCCTCGAAGATTTAGAAATTTTCGTGAGCACGAGTGGAGCGCGGCAGCTTATCTAGTGTAGACAGATCAGCCATTTTATCGGCGTCCAAAAAAATGAAGCTGAAAATAAAGTATAGTGACTCGCCGAGTGGCAGATCGCATCGCATCAGTCCCAATAACTATGATACAACAATTATTTGAAAATTAAGGTCACTATCATTTGAACTATCTGTAGCGATTTTTTTTAATAAGTTGACATAACTAATTCAGTGCACCAAAATTTATCTGTTCTGGAGTAACAAACTAATAGAGTAGAAAAGTCGGGCCTCAAATTGCCACCGTTTCCAGCTTGGAATTCGTTTTCACTATGAAAGGAAACCCTATACACTCTTCCTGATGTTGTTTGAAACTCTGCTTAACAAAATTCAGTTGAGCTATTTTTAATACCTCCCTTCCACGTGAAGCAACTGAAGATCGTACTGTCGATGCAATGGTCTGATCATATTCTCTTATGTGACCTTGCCACCTTTGCTTGTTTTGCAGAGGATTTCTTAACATTTGGATTTGGGGTTGCTCTTTGAATGACTCGTTTAGGTTCATCAGGCTTTTGATTGGGATCAACCTCTTCATACTGTATTGGCTTAATGCTAACACCAGGCTTCTTAACAATCTGAAAAGATGGGAGATACACCAAAAAGTATTTGTTAAATCAACAGATACTTAATAATAAACGACAAATTGGTCACTATGAAACTGGAATCATAAGTTACAATGCTTTAGTAGGTAAAACATAAATGTATCAATTAAGGTGTAGAAATGTTCATGGTGCCATTTAAAGTTCTCGGTCCTTGTCATCAGAAAAAGAAAACCTAAATGGGTACTGGGTAGCATAGAAACATTCCAGTTGCACATGTATAGCAGATGTAATCCACTGCACTCCCGTTTATAGTGAAAATTAGTCAGGGCAAGGCCAGTAGCTTTCAAAATATATCCTTGAATAACTTATTCCTCAACCTATATAAATGTTTAATACTTTTTAGCAGTTCCACTCACCGCAGGCCGATTGAGAGCAGCAACCGATATTGCTGGGTTGTAATCAGGTCCAATAGGCATACGGATGCTCTGTTCGTACGCCTCCTTGGAAGTGAATGGGAAAGGCAAACGCCTTGGCAAAAGCTTTTCAGTCTGCAGTGAACAAAGTAGTCAAATTATTGCTTTATTTAAGCAATCCTAAAAGAAATCTTAGTCAGATAGGCATCAAAGCTGAAGGAACATGGCATCTAGAGAGACTTAGTTCAGAGTTAAAATGAAATGAAAAAGGTATACAAAGCACATAAACAGATATAATAATTGCATAGATATTAACCTTCTTATCTACATGTTCGGAAATAATAACATGCTTTAGCTTTGAATCCTTCCTCCTCTTCAGGGCTTCTTCTCTATTCCTTTTAGCGATGTCATGTTCTTTTAGCATCCATGAAGGAACTCCTTTTTTCTGCTGTATGTCTGTCCACTGGCCCCAACCAGGAATAAGTGCGGGTTTTTCAGGTTCAGGATTCTCGTCATTTAAAAATTCCATTTTATCCTTCTCAAATTCAGCTTCAACATCATCACCAGCAAAAGCCTGACGTATGAGATCAGCTTGTGATGGAAGTTCATAATTTTCCTTTGTATCTGAGACAGTCAAGAAGCCCTCAACCATTTCTTCTTCAGAATCTGAATCAGAATTGTGATCCCGTTGCTACTCGAAAACAAGTGAAAACAAGTGAGACTCATGAACTGGATCTGCTAATAAGAGTATATCATAGTTAAGCTAAACCTTAGGGTTTGGATCTACAATCGAAGAGGCCTGCCATTTGGATTTATTGGTAACACCATTAGTATTACTATTTCCATTTCCTTTGCTACTCTTGACCTGATTAAAACAGAAGATACCAAGAGCTTAGAACCAACTATGACATGGACAAAAACATCAACCAATGAAGCAATCGAAGTACCAGTATAAGTACCTTCTTCCATGAACTATCAGCTAGCATCCCAACTTCAAATGTTGTCTTGGGGCCTGGATTCTTGATAATATCATCAAATTTCTACATAATGCAATGACCATACATCAGATTTCTGTAATACAAATGACATGACAAAATAATTGAAGGAAAGAAAATCTAACCCTATACAAAGCATCCTGTGGTTCATCATCCAGCAGTGCAGTCCCAAGTTGGATGTCATTTTGCTTCTTAGTTACTTCATTGTTGTCCAAATGTTGGGCGGAGTCAGAATCATACTCGCTGTCACTATTCTTCTCACAATCTTCTAGTTTCTGCCTCTTATTTACCTCTACATGTGTACTTTTGACAGGGCCAAAAGTTCTTTTCCCGGTCACCTTTATGGAATCTTCATTCTGTTCAGAGTTATCATCCTCCAATTTCCTTAAGTATTCATCATATTCTTTAACAGTTTGTCGTGTCTCCTCATATGTTGCTTCCTCGTGTTTTTTCATAGCACGTTCCTGTACATAAACGCAAAATAATTTGAATAGTGGATCCGGACAAGAATCACACAAATGCTAAATGCAGCAAAGTATACAAAGGCACAAAGCTAATGGTAACAGAAGTGCACCATGAAAGGCAGTGAAAAGACTCCAGATTTTGGTATTTCGTTATCTTCTTCAAGAACTTTTAGAATCTTTTCTCTCTCTTTGTTTAAAAGCTTTGCTTCTGATTCATCCTCTTCTTCATCGTCATCTGAACTTTCATCACTGCTACTAGAATCATCTTTCATTGAATTCATTTTCCTACTCAGTAGAGCATGTTGTTGCAGTTGGGCAGCAAGAGCATCTCGAGTGCCTTCATCTTGAACAGACAATCCACGCTTCAAAATACGCTTAGCCCATTTTGATGTATTTTTGTGCTTCAATGTCATCCTTTCCTGTAAATAGTTATTTGAAATGAATTCAATGTTAACAGGGAGACATTTTTGAAATTATCTCAAAATTGAGAAAAAGAAATGACCAGAGATCTACCTCTGCACGTTTTTGTTCTTGTTTTATAGCATATTCTTTGGCAGCTTCTGGATCTGCCTCTAAATCTGCTGATGTTGCCTTCAGTTTGTCCTTCTTCAACATCCGATGATATGTCCTGGACTTTATCTTCTTCACACGTTTTGCTTTCATCTCATGACGAAATAGAAGGCTGCGCATCTTAGCAAGGCGATTTTGGCGTTCTCTCACATCTTCCACATCAATCTACGTAAATGCATGAACATATAGTTATAGGCACAGAAGATTCTGACTTCAACTATACACTGTCCAGTTATTTATTGACGATGTTAGGACGATATGTTTAGCTCAAAAATGAACTAAACTTGTTGTCCTAAACTGATCAATAAAAAAGCTGGAGAGATTACATTTAATGGGAGACATGTTCAGCTAGTGAAACCGTAACAGTCAGCAGAGCTCAGTTAAAATAAATTGAACGGATGAAGCGCACTGAGGGCATCACATACCATGTTGAGTTCCAGGATTTTTGCGCCATCATTCTTGTGTGCTTCCACCATTTCTTTGCTTTGCAAAATCTGTGCCATCTCCGTCTCAAACTTAGTCCTTGGCATAAATTGACTAGCAATGGCCCCCAGACTACTCATGCCCAAGTTGTTATCATTTTCAAAGTACAATGTAGAAGCTTCCCGGTTCTGCTTTATCACAGGCTCCCACTTGCTGACCTCGTTCGTGGTATGCTTATACGCAGCAACACGTTCCAACTTCTTAATCTCCGATTTAGGAAGAGGGGCCGACAAGACCATTGGCTCTTTCTCCTTCTGCTGCAGTTTCTTACGGAGCTTGCTATATCCAGACTTACCCTGGATATTTTCCAAGAGATCATTAATTGTGACAGGACCATCTCCATTTCCAGATCGCAAAGGCAGCTCGAGTGGCTGTTTATTCCTCTTCTTTCCTGTTTAGCAAAAAATATTTCAGTCTGCAGAACTTCCAGAGAAAGATAAAAGTTTATTCACGCAATACATTTTCCAGATATTTAGCACAGTTCCAACAAATATTATTCAATGCAGCAACAAAACAGTTCAGTAGCGACAACTCGAAACAGAAAAAGGGCACCCTTTTCTAGCAAGCCTTCAATAGACATTAAGCTATGTATGCAGTGTCTTGATGAATATCCATATCCAGTGCGCAAAGAAAAAATTTACCATCAAAGGCTTCTCTAGGCATTCCGGTTGTCTCCTGGAGTATCCTTATCTGCTTCTCCTCATCGCCATCCTCGTCGTCCTCTTCGTCCATGTCATCACCTTCATCCGATGGCACGTCCTCATCCTAAAACACACACAAAAGAAATTCAACGCCATATCTTGACCAACTCAAATGGTAGCTTGAACACCGACAGTATCTCATCAATTGAAGTCATCCCAAGGGCACAAAATGGGATATTTTTCATGGGCAATTGTGTCGCAAATTAGCAACTCCACACCAAAACAAAAACGAACAGGAGAGAAGGTCGTCACCGCACCGCATTGGAAGCGTCGCTGTCGAACTCGTACTCGTAGTTGTCGACGGCGTCGTAGCGGCCGTTCTTGCGGGCCTCCTCCTCGGGCACCCCCTCCTCGTACTCGTACACGTCCGCGGCTCCCGAGTCGGACCCCTCCTCGTCGTCGGAGCCGCGGCCGGGATTGGGTCCCATCGCGTCGATCTCACGACGCAGAGCCGTCGGGAGGCGCGGGCCGCGGTACTGCCTCTTCCCCGGGGGGCCTGGGGCGGTCTTACCGCGAGCCATACGGGGTTTTTTCATCGTTGCAGTGAGTTGGCCGCCGGTGGAGGGGTCCGGCGGAGGGAGGCAGGGGTCTGCGGCGCTGCGTGGTCGGCGCCGTGGAGCGTTGGGGCTTTGGAGGGGGTCTAGGGTTGGAGGGCACTTCAGAGCAGAGAGTGCGAGAGCGAAAGGCGGCTGCGCGCTGCGGCCTTGTGCCACGTTGGATCTGCTTTCGTGGGCCGCGGGGCGATGAGGGCATGAATAGTAAATGGGCTTGATCTGAGGCCTGTTGGACTTAACCAGACCATTTGTCAGTTCCTAGTCTTCCGACTTTGATGGACTTGTGTGTTTACCGCCCAGCCGGTGGCCAATACAGCATTTGTGGTGGGCTTCCTTAAAAAACATCTGTGGTGGGCCGGTGGCCACACTGCAGATTCGCTTACAGCATGCAGGAGCCACCGATCAAAGAGGAGCCACTTGAATGCTTGATCTTCCCCTCAAAAATCTTGAATGCTTGATCTACCTCTCTCGGCTAATTGAGAGAGGGATCAGCTTTAGTGGTGCAATCTTGATCGCTCAGCTATTTGCCCCTATGCTTCCAATTAACGTATCCAACATGTTGAATTGTAGTGCCGTCACTGCCGCGACAGATTGTGAAGTGCCATCACGGTCTACGTTATCTCAACGTGGGACATTTCCTTGCCATTAGGCTAATTATGCTACGTCATCTTAAGGCGGAGTTTCATTCTTATTAAATAGGATGCTATGTCATTATTTTTGTTGATGTGATAAGAAGTTAAGGAAAAGAGAGATGAAAGGTGTTTCATCTAGATGAAACCATTCATGCACTGTTTCCAAAATGCTTGTGTCTTATATTTATGTTTTAGAAACAACAAAATTGAAATGATGTATTGTAGAGGTCATTTCAATAGACTATTTCATCTTTTGTTGATGATGTAACATCTAGAAAACAACAAAATAAAATAGTCCATTGGAAGTAGCCTAAGCAAACAGATAGATCTCAATACTGGTAGTAACATGCGCTACATGACTTCGGATCCAATCTGTTAATCACCATTTAATTTTTCCTCTAGCCATGCCGGTTCCTATTATACAATCATTTAATGAGGATTCCGTGTTTTATTATCTCCCGCAAGTCAGAGAAGCAACTAGTCATAACGTTTCTGCGGTTGTGGCTGCAAGAAATCGACGATGCTGCTGTCTTCATCGCAAGGTGATTCAGCATAATCAGACGAGAGGATTACGATTGACGACGGCATGACTAGGAGCTCAGTCAAAAGTCACTCGTGTACTCCAATCATTATTATCTGCGTACACTTTACCCACCTACACGAAAAACGTTTTCCACTCGAAGTTCTCACCTTGCAACCACAGCCTCACCTACGCGGCCCACATGGCAGAAGCTGCGCGCGGCTGTCCCTTGCGTACCACTACCAACACTTCCCTCCAAAGCGTCATTAATTATGTACGTCCCTAATACGGCTCTTAGGCCAGTCTCAATGGGGCTTTTCATTTGCATTAAATTCTATGCCACATATCTTACGGATGGGCCGGCAGGCCTGTCACGTGATGAGCGCCCGAAAATATCCATCTGGCTCCACGCCACAGGCCGGCAGGTGGGCCATCCCACGTGCCCGCCCCCTCGATCTTATCCACGCCCGTTCACCTCGCGCCACGTCCGCCCCTCCGGCCCCCGCAAAGCGCCACGAATGATGTGCACCGCCGCGCCACCTCGCTCGGGGCCCACCTGCATCCGTACCACTCCATGGACCGTGTCCATGAAACAAGTGGTGATCAGCCCAAAGCCCAAATTTTGTCTATATAAATATGACCTGCCTGCTCCGCTGCCATTTCTTCTCCTCGCTCAGATCCGGTATTGTTGGGGGTGGTGGTTGGAAAATTCTGATCGGATTCGTGCTCGCAGCAGCAGTGTCAGTTGGGTGATTACGACGGAGAGGGATGGGTCTCCTCGACAAGCTGTGGGACGACACCGTCGCGGGCCCCCGCCCGGACACCGGCCTCGGCCGCCTCCGCAAGCAGGCCGTGCGCCCCGCCGCCGTCAAGATCAATGGTGAGTGCACTGGAGAAATCGCGCCTAGAGCACTGTCAACCCGCCGCGCTGTTGCCTTCGATCTGACTGGTTTTGGGTCGCATGTATCGTGCAGAACCGGCAGGAGAGGTCTCGGCGTTCGTCCCGCCGTCGCCGGCGTCGGCCGGCGAGGAGACGCCCGTGAAGGTGACGCGCAGCATCATGATCAAGCGCCCCGCCGGGTACCCGTCGTCGCCGAGGAGCGCGGCAAATACTCCGCCGGCATCGCCTGCAGGTTCTCCGGCGCCCATATCGCCGTTCTCAGCCGCCGGTGAGTGCCCCTGGAGTGGAGACCTCTCCGTTCTACCCTTTCGCATTCACTCCTTCCTTAGGGGTAGTTTCGTCATATTTACCCGTCTCTGATTGGAACGTGATGGGCGGCTTTCGCATGCGTGGCTTTGTCGCCCAGCTCGGAAGCGTCTAGATGGGGCGTACTGGAGCAGGGGCGTTTTGATATTTCAGCATAGTGGGTGGGGGGGGGGGGGGGGTGCTTTTAGCTCTCGTGTCGCTATCGTGGATTCATGGCTGGCTATTATCGTGTTATAATATCTGATAGGTTATCATTTTGTGCCGTGAAATGCAGCAACAATCGGATAAACGTAGCTATCATAGTATGTCTTTGCCGTGGGGTAGCCTTCAAATGGAAAATGGTGACCTATGTTTTCTGCTTATAATAAATCCAATAACACCTATCTGTTGTCTGTATTACGTATCAACCTGCTTTATCTAGTATTTGCAGGGTGGTTGTTGACTGGTCATGTGCATGAGAAGTTGTCTTTGTGGTCATGGTCTAATTTATGCCACCAGTAAGATGTTAGACGGTTTAGAGTTGAAGACTTAAGAATACTGTCACTAATTTAAAGTGGCTAGAGAATTAGCAAGAGTCTCAAAATAGCAGATTCTTCACAAGTTACCTCGAAAACTGGCCGTACACTTGTCTGAGGCTGATATTGTGATATGAATTGATGTCTTCTTTTGCTGTTGGTCTTCCTGAAACACAATTTGGAGTAGTCTATACTGGAAATGGGTGCCCAAATCCATCACACTGAATGAAAGTGTCTTGATTTCAAATTGTGAATAGAGTTGATGTTACTTTTGCAAATTCTATTTTTGAAATTTAATTCCTGAACCCTTGTTGATGTACTATTTTTATCCACAACCTGGAATGGTGAGCAGTGAGCTGATCACATTTGTTTGTTATTATTAGTGTGGATAACAGACCTTCAGTAACACAGTTGGCTTCACTCTGATGAGTGTATGTTGAGTGTGTAATAAGCGACTAAGCGTTTCGTAATGTTGCGAAATGTTGTCAATGTCATCTTTTGCATTCTATTGATTGAATCTTGCCTAATCTTAAACGACTGAATTCACTAGGTGGTCGCTTCAGAAGGAAATCATCTTCGGATGCATATGAGAGGGGAACACCACCGGGGACGACTAGCCAACCTCCTAACTTTGAAGTGTGAGCCTCTGACACGCTCCACGATCCTTTTTGCTCCTTGACCGGCATCTGCTTCACATAAGGCGGAGGAGAGAAGACATCAGGATGGTCACGGGGAGAATTTTTTGGTTGTCTTACCCTACCTCTACTGTGATATAATGTAGATGCGAGTATAGTCTACTGTTTTCCATCAACTACTCTGTGAAGGCATGTGTAGCTTGTCTAGAGTGTAGACGATGATGAAAGCTCTTGGTGGTGTGTGTCTTGTGTTAATAACTTGCTATGTGCATAGGGCGACTCAGGACTGCGTGGACCTTTGCCGCGGCCTGCAGCTCGTCGACGTCGTGTGTGTTCCCTCTACTGCTTTCTAGAGTGAGTGGTGTGTGGAGGATGTGGATGTGCTTGTAATGTTAGAAGGGTTTCGAGGCGGACTACATGTAATTGTATGGTATCTTGTAGCCGAAGGTGTTTGTTTCTACTTCCCCTGATGTTATTGGATGCTATGTCTAGTTTAGACTCCTGTGTTGTTGATCCTGCAATATGCAGCATTTCAACACTGGATGCGTAGATTGTTTAACAAATACTGGAAACGATTCGTAACACAGAGTTGTTTAAAAATAATCTGGTGGCATCATCTGAGAATTAACCGCTGCTTGTTGCTTTTAGACTCAACACTGCAGTTCCCCGACCGTCATCTTCACGTCTGTTGCTCACCAATTTAAGGCCCTGTTTGGGCTGCTTCTCTGAAAGTATACTACTCCAGCTTAAAACGCAACAAGCTATCCCAAACAGCTCGGCTTCTCCTAGATTCGGCAGCCTGGTACATTACAAGATGAAGGGAAAAAAAATACACGACCTGTTTTAGTAAAATTGACGGACGGATGCATGATGAGAGCCTCTGCGATACTTTTGGTGGGTTTCAATACAGCAACCGTGTTATTTTTATACTAATTTGTGCTAAGCTTAAGCAGCACAAAGATCAGTGTTTTACCTTGGCAACTGAAGCTGAAGTGAACCCGACGCTCCAATGCATATAGGAACATTTGAAATGGTGCCACGTTCTTGGCAATGCTAGCACTACAATGTGGGGGGGAGCAGGATTGATGAGCGAGATCAACTGGCGATGTACTCCCCGTCCTTAATTTTTTCAAAGAAAGTTCATCTCAAGTAGCACATATACTGTGCTAGAGCATCAACCTTTGTCTTAATTACGAAACCATAGCAGGTTCAGTTCATTTGAAAGGCAGGATTCAGTCAATGTGCACACATGGTTATCTGCACCTGCAAATTTTCCAGTTCAGTTTAGTCCTCTGCAAACATGGTTCATGTCATCATTTTGATTTTATAGTTTTCAAGTATACAAAATCTGTAGCAGTTCTCAAAGTTTAACCAAAATAAAAGTTGTTTTCCATGCCCTTTTCTACACATAAAAAAATCGGCATAATTTTTGGAGGCCCAGATATAGAGTATCAGCTTTAATTAAGGAACAGTGGACGAAATGAAATTCCAGGAATTTTGATAAGAAAATCGGACCCAGGACCCATCTACAGATTTTGAAATAAAGTCTGCAAACTTTGAGAACTGCTACTTATATGTTCAGTAAAATTTTATTCTAATAATTTGGGGGAATAAGATAAATACAGCTGTGCACATAATCCCTGTCTCACTGCATCTTGGGCCCTGCTGTCAGGAACACATGTCGAACTGGTTGAACCGGACCCAAGCAAGAGCGGCTCGCCGTCCAGTCCTCTCCATCTCCCTCTCCCACTTCCACATTCCACCCTCTCCCACTCCCCCAAACCCTTGCTCCGCCGCCGCCGGGGTCCAGGGTCCGACCAGCATGTCGGCGCTGGAACTAATGGATGATATCGTCGGGGAGGTCCTCCTCCGCTTCCCGCCGGAGGAACCCGAGCTCCTGGTACGCGCGGCCCTCGTGAGTAAGCGCTGGTGCCGCCTCATCGCCGACCCCGGCTTCCGCCGCCGATTCCGCGAGTACCACCGCACGCCTCCGAGGCTGGGCTTCTTCTGCGTCGACAAATTGGTTCCTCGGTTCGTCCCCACATCCTCCGTCCGCCTGCCCCACGACAGCCGGATCAGCTGGCGGGCGATCGACGCCCGCCACGGCCGCGTCCTCCTCCACTGTTCTCACATGGGACACGAGTTTTCGTTAAATCAGCTCGTCGTCTGGAACCCCATCACGGACGAGCAGCAGGAGCTCCCCAAGCCGCCGATCCCGCCAGAGCATGTGTACCCTTACTATTGTCGCTGGACAGCTGCGGTGCTCTGCGACCCGGCCGTCGGCGGATGCAACAAGCTCGACTGCCACCGCGACTCCTTCCTCGTGGTCTTTGTGTGCACTGGGTCCAGGGAGACGTTCACCTGCATCTACTCGTCAGATTCTGGTGCTTGGAGTGGACCGACCACTGTTCAGCTCCGCCATGCCTGCGTCAGATTAGGTCCCAGTGTTCTTGTGGGGAATTCACTCTACTACTTATCTGATAATTGCCAATGGAGTGACAAAGTCCTGAAGGTTGATCTGTGCACGCGAGAAGCATCTCACGTCCGACTGCCACGGACACCGTACAGACGCATTGAGCTAATGGATGGCAACGGTGAATGGTGGGCTTGGATTCGCCGCCGTGCACGAGTCCAAACTCCACCTTTGGTCAAGGGAGGCTGGTCCCAAGGCATATGCAGGATGGACACAAAGCCGGGTTGTCGAGCTCGACACACTGCTCCAGTCAATTGGTACCCTCCCAGAGGCCATTGATGTGCTGCACTTTGTGGATGGCTTTGATGTCCTTTTCGTGGGGACTAGGGATGCCTTCTTCATGATCAATCTAAAGTCATGCCGGACTATGAAGCTGTATGGCCGCAGATGCATTCATGCTGTTGTTCCCTACATGAGCTCCTATGTTCCAGGTATTATTTTGTTTAGGTTTTGGTTTGCTGATATTGAGAAAATTTGCAGCTAGTAACAGGAAAATTTGGAATATTAGCTAACTGGTACATTTGAGCAATGAGTTTATGAAAGGTGAATATTTATAAATATCAACAGTCCTTTAAATGGGCAAGATACCTAGATGATGTGCATAGGTTTTTTTATCTATCTATTCATCTGCCATACATGTTATGGACAAGTGATGGGATATTGTCAATTGATGGAAAATTTAGGCACTTGGTAAGAAATTATCCAGCAGTAGATGAACCAAAAATAATTAGCTCCATCAGTTCCAATGCTCCAGATATCAGCTTTGTCTTAAACCTATAAATTCCTTAGCATGGACCTGTCATTGTCACCTAAACAAGGAAAGGTTTTTATTCCTAGAGTTTTTTATTTCATCTTTTCTTAATGAGAGGTTTTTTTCTGTGCAATTGCTGCTGCTGATAACATGCTAGTGCTGTTTTTTTAGCCATTGTGGGACATTTGTCGGTCTCTATGCTTGTATATAATTTTCTCCAAGCGGGGTAAACCCAGTTTTAAATACTTAGCACAAGTTTGAGAGGGAGAAAAATACTTGGCACAAGGAAATTACAGTGAGTTTAAATTTCGCTACACAATGGACCTATTTATCCGGAGCATCACACTTGTTAGTTGATGTACTTGGTAAAGAAATAAACGTTCGTTTAGTGACAAATCTGATTCCTCATTTAGCTGATTTTTATTTCGAAATATTTGTCTTTCTACAGCTTTTAGACCGGCCTGTACAGGAGGAGCAAGAATGGGTGCTTCAATCGCATGAAAAGTCTCAAGTTGCTAATGCAAGGTGTTCAAAATGAAGAAATGTCTAGCTGGTGAACCCAAATGTCTTGATCTTGGAGCGTAGTTTCGGTGTTGTCAGTATTATTTAGGTGCCTCTCTTCGTGTGGTACTTTGTATTTTCTATCTACTCTTTAAAGGCAGGTACTGGCTGCCTGCCAATATGAAGCTTTCTCCAGTATTGCACCGTATTTGTTAGTACGTTCATTCATCTGTACTGCTATGCTATGATGATTCTCAAAATGCATGCTCTGTGTTGCCTGTAATATTGGCAAGGGTTGAGGACAAGGTTGACAGCATGCTAAATTTGATTGATGTGTGATATCAAGCAGCTGAATTTGCGTTTCTTCAAACTTTTTGATGATGCTGTATATGCAGGGCACATCTGGGCATGTTGCTTGCTCATTATGCTCCATTTTTTTTAATGTGTTGATAATTGGGCAATCTTGTCTGGAAATGGTCCCTAACAAGTGCTAGGCGCCTAGGCAGACAGTAGTTATCTGCTAATGTTCTGGGTTCCAATGTGATGCCTGCATCTCGAAGTTGAAGACTGCCCCAGCATTGGTATTTCTTAGCAATCGCAATCAGGTATGGAGTGGAGCAGCTGACTAGGTACTTCCTCAGAAGACAAGCACCATGTCATGTAAAATAGAATATTTAGCTAAATACCGTATGCAGGGACCTGGAAGTAGCACCATTTTGCAACAATTTGTTTCTACTTAGTTATAGCTACCTTACGACACTCTAGTTCTTGGGCCATCATGCTGAAGAGTGAAGTCTCGCTCAGCATTTTCCAGTTGGGTAGCCGGTTGCCAGTGGTTTGGCTTGCCTACTCTTCACATGATTATTCGGCATTTCCCGACACACAAGATTGACACGAGCCATAACTTCCAACGGAGCCGGAACAGATCTGCTTGCAGTTGCAGACAGATGCATGATATTTTTTTTTTTTGATAGGGACAGATGCATGATATAGTGATACTTTCACGGGATCACAAAGCATCCACGATCCATGAATCACTCAAGTGTTGAAAGGGACACTTGGCACTATCATTGTTCCGACAGACATCAGACATGCCTATGTATTGGCCAACAAATTTGCAGCGATTCACATCGCGTTCCACTGGATATCACCCAGAAAGAATGCTCAGTGTGGGATATGGGAACATAGACGTAAAATCCGCATCCTATAGTGTAATATACAGGTAATAAAGTGCACAAAACTTCCAGGAACGACATTTCTTTGTCCACAAAATTTACTTGTAGTACTAAGAATGCTGCAAATATGAGTTATCAGCAACCAAATCCAAATACAGAAGTGCCCCTCAGCTGAACCGGATATACAGAATCACATTTGATAACAATATGATTTTTTTTTTTTGCGAGGGGATAATAATATGAATTTGCACTCTGGCGATATGTTCAATTTCTTTTTAGAGCAATAAACTAAGGTAGCGTTTGGATGTTGGAATTGAGAGCTGGAATTAGGAATTGGTATTGGGCTCAGCCAATTTCAGTGTTTGGATGTCGCCGGAATTCGGAATTGGCATTGGAGGCCCAATTCCATGGCATTGAAATATAACTGAGTTGCCCTGTTCACAATTCAGAGCCCCGACTCTCTGAATTCAGTGGCATTGGAGCGTCTTCATCAGAGATTGCCGATTTTCGAATTCAAAATTCAAAAAAAATTGAAACAAAAATATGATTGCAAAACCGTCGATAACTGGACCGATTACCGAAAAAAAATCAAAAAACCGGTCCAGTCTGGTTTTCGAATTCAAAATTCAAAAAAATTAAAAATTTAAAACAAAAAATATGATTGCAAAACCGTCGGTAACCGGACCGGTTACCCGAAAAACCCAAAAAACCAGTCCGGTTTTCAAATTCAAAATTTAAAAAAATGGAAAATTTGAAAAAAAATTGAAACAAGATATTTTTAAAAAACTAGATGAAATTTACAACACAATGGTGGAACAAGGACACGAAAATTTCATCGTGTTGTTGAGTTCCATCGCCGGATTCAGCCCTTGAGTTGAATTCTAGCCCTCAATTCCATCTACATCCAAACAATCGCAATTGGCATTGAGCTCATTTCAATGCCTAGGCTGATTTGGTATTGAACCCAATTCAATTCCAAGGCCTCCAATATCTACATCCAAACGGACCCTAAGTGATATTCTGCAAAGAAGAAAAAAAACTACATATTGTGAGATATGTCACAGCTTTATTTATGCATCTGAATTATCTATATACGGATTGGGTTAATTTACATGCTTGTTCACCAAAAAGGAGCAGCTGCCTGCAACTAAGCTCATACGAGATGTGACCATTTGACACCTCTTTATTTTCTTCATACTACCAAATGCTAACCGGCAATAATACCCAGGCTTTATTCTGAGAGAACGTGGTTGGATGAAACCTCACGTTTCGACATATAATATTATGGCAATGAAGCCTACCACTTGTTGCATGAGAGAAGTTGCACTTGTATAGACTTGCTTGTTAGGGCAGTTGTGTCTATCAGGTGCATTGTCCCTTTCCTGTCCTGTGTAATGAAAGGCCTCAGTATAAGAATGCTATATAGACAGTAATGTAGCATGCAATGGCATTCACCTGGAGGATATCATTAAGATTTCCTTCTTCCCCTCACGCCTCACGAAGAGCACGCACCCGGTCCTGAATTAACCTCCTCTCCCAATCTGCAATACCCTCAAAAGCATGCTCCGGCAGGCTCTCAAAAGGCTCTTTCGACGGATCATTCTTAGCTAGATCATAGGTTGCAGCACGAATAGCTCTCTTATTGGGTCCACAGGGCCTTATAGAGGTTAGCTTGTCATAAGCTGTGCTAAGCTGCATGTAATGATAAATGGTAAGAACACTTGCTTTTTTTTTAGAACCTATCTGTACATGATGAGATAAAACAAACTTACATCCATATTATTGAACCAAAACATGTAAGCAATCGCAACCGCAGGTGCTCTTCCAAGTCCAGCAGTGCAATGGACATAGACTCGGCCTTTGCATTGTGATATAGCCCATTCCAGTGCGGAAACTGCCTTTGGCAGTTGTGACCTCAATGAATCCGGATCAAAGTCAACTGCCTGCAATCAAGCAACTATAAGCTTAAGCAAGAGCCCGAATTCTAACACCTGCATATCACAATTGAAGTTGCGGCAGAATGATTAAGGATACCTATTTGAAATTATATTGTTGTTAATTAGATAAAATGATAAAAGCTCAATGGGTAAATAGCTCACCGGTCTTCTGACGTGCTGAATGCCAAGTTCTTTGCATCTACTGACAACAGCTTGGAAATCAATGCCCCAATATTCAATGTCCTTGTCCTGCTGTAAACAAAGAATGTAGGCTACTTTCTCTTCATTTTTCAAGTGATCAATATCTTCAGGCTTCTGAGGTTGTGAGCCAACAATCAGGTCATCAGTTATGACAGCGTAATTCATTCCTGTGATCCATCAGTAAGAATTAATTCTTCCATGAATAAAACAACACTTTTTTAGTTACAATCAATTATTGCATCTTGAACAACAACTAACTAGATAGTATAACATAAAGGTATAGGGGATCTAAATCTAATTGACTCAACGACAAATGACGACTCAGATGTTTACACAAAGTAGCTATCTTGCTACCTTGAGTCTCAGAAGAACTTATCTATGATATGAATAGTTCACAAAATAGTTTTTGCAAATGACAATTAATTAATAATTGTTGATGAAAAAGAACTTTTTCTTTCAAGGTCTGAGGTCTCAACATAGATCTAATTCTGGACTAATATAAAATAATGAGTCAAGCGCTCTTCCTAAGGAAACATCGAAACTGGTGCATAAGCCACATCATTTAATCAAACAAAGTACCGCAATTTCACATTAGACGATCACACTGAAGCTAATGCAGTATTACTCTGTTAGTACTTCCTTGAAGCCGCAAGGGTAGCAGCAATTCTAATATGTTTGCTTTTCGCCTGGGGATTACAGATGAAACAATTTGCTAATGATGAAGCATCTAAAATGACAAAATCGTGGCTTCCTTATGATCCTCTTGTCATGAAAGGGGGTAAATCCCATCAGTAAACAGAAACAAATCAAGATTCTCCCGACTACCACATTCATCAAAGAAATATGAATGGGCCTACACCCTAAGAAACCAGAATACATTAAACCGCCCAGGTGCCTATTATCCATTCCAGGATACTAGGCTCTGAGACCTGTCAGCAACGTAAGCCAACATTCTCCCACAAAATTCAGACTTACATACAGACAGTAGTGCCTACAGAGGTATCTTGAAAGGCTATGCACCAAAACGCAATCCTTAAGCAAACCAATTAACTAACGCATCAATTGTGCCTGGGGCGTGGCATTGCTAAGATCATAACATTACCATTAACTCCCGCATAAAACAAGTATCATCACCATCTATCCATATTATGAGCACAGAAACCAATTCATTTTCGATAAGAACCAATTCATTGCACAATCCAGCCGTTACCAACTAGTAGTACCAGGGGATGCAGGGCGCGGGGGGGGGGGGGGGGGGGGGGGGGGGGTGCGGGGTTGGGGTGGCGGTGTCGCAATTCGCAGGAGGGTCCATACCGAGATCATGGTGGTACTCGTAGGGGTTGCGCATCATCTTCTTCATGGCGGCGTTGTAGTCCTCCATCCTCCTGCCCCCTTGGGCTCCGGCAGTGGAGGAGGAGCGGCACAGGATGAGCCCGACGCTCCTCCTACTGCCGCCGGGAGCGCATCCAACGGCGGCCATGGCCGGCCTAATGCTCCTGGCGCTGACGCCGCCAGTCGGGAGAACGCACGAGGTGGGGAGGCGAGAGGCGTTTGCCATGGCCGCCGTGATTGCAGGATCTTGATGATGTCTGGACGGGTGTGAAGCAGGGAGGAGGGGAGGTCACCGTCTCGATTCTCGAACGCTCGATGACGAGCGAAATGGAAGAGCAGAAGAGTCTCGGCCCACTGGCTGTCTACATGTCTCGGCCGGTAAAACAACAAGGCCTCAACCCACGACCAAAGAGAGCCCAGAGCCTGGCAATCATCGGCCTTCCGAGCGCGTCCGACATCCCGCTGCCGCAGCTCCGCGACCCGGACAATCAAGACGGCGAGCCGCGGAGCGTCGGCGAGCCACGCTGACGGCCGCCGCAGTGGGCTCCAGGCGGTGTTCATCGATCCCGCTTGGAGATCGCGCAGTCATGGCCGCGGCGGCCAGGCTTCTTGATGTCTGGAACTCTGGATTTAGTGCGCAGTTCGTTTCTTCCTCTCTAAATTTTAGACATGTCATATTATAAAAGAATTTTACTCCATCTGTTTTTAATTATATAACACCGTTGATTTTTTTTTGTTGAACTTTTAACCAACAATATATGTGAAAATAATTAGTTGTTTGAAGTAAAATGTATATTGTTGGATCTATCATCAAAAGCACTTTAAGATTAACTTATACATTTAGCTATTTGCATAAATATTTATGAATAAGACGAATAGTCAAAGTAGCCAAAAAAGTTAACGGTGTCATATAATTAAAAACGGAGGAAGTATTATTTAGAAGCATTAAATAAAGTCTAATGACAAAACTTTTTTGAGAGATAGATGCTTTTTACCAGATGAATCTAATGAGCTTAATTAATCTATGTTTTGCTACAGTGATGCTACAGTAACCGTCTTCTAATCACGGCTTAATTACCCTCATTAGATTCGTCTCGCAATTAGACCAGAGTTCTGCAGTTAGTTTTATAATTAAATTTTATTTAATACTCTTAAATGATAAGATTTTTTTCTTTGATGTGACTCTATAAAATTTAGACCTTACGAAACGAACACACCCTTAATTTGTTTTGAGATGCTTGCTGCTTTTTTGGGGGGATATCAAACCCAATCGATGAGCTGTATGTTGATGAGCCGGTGTATGTCCCATTCTCAGATTCGGTTTGACACATCAATAAGAGCTCACGATGATTCTTGATGATCCTTTATATGTCGCATTTTCAGAATGGTTGATCTGTGCAACATTACACGACTCTTCAGTCAGTTATCCTTTTGATGTTTTTGAATATGTACCATTTCTGGTTGCTGGCTTGCTGCTGCTCTTCATTGTAGGTCAAATTCAGTCGACGTTCGTTGCCTTATGGTGTTCAGTATGGGTTGATTTGTGTAGTATCACATCACATGGTTTACGAATCATAGCTGGGTATGGTTCTCGACTTCTTAATTATGTGCCAAATTAATTCCAATACAGTAGCTGTGGAGCTAAGTATGCATTTTGTTTTTTGGAGAACGTGCAAGTATGCATGGTGAAGAGTTCGCATCAAAATCATGTTGAGTACAGTAGCTAGCTTTTCAGTGTTGATCCAACGGAACTCGTTGAAGCGTTCTAAGGATGCATGTTCAGCAGTGGAACTAGTTCTAATTTGCATTCCAGCACAATGCAGGCCAAAAAGCAAATGCTGGCTGAAGGCGGCGCTCTAGCTGCATGATGTTTCCTCGTTACGCTGGCCGCTGCCGCACGGCAGGAGCCTGCACCGCCGCGACCGCTCGCACTTGTCCATAAGGACGTCGCGTAGGGTCCTGCCATCGCCGGCGCGCCCGCGAACGCGAACAGCCACGGTGGACACCTCCACCTCCTCGTTGCGCGACGGGTCGAAGTAGGTCGGGTACGGCACAGCGACGTCACCGGGAGGTCCCGGGTGGAGGCGTCTTGTAGTATATTATGCAAAGTTTAGCATTCCCCTCAAGACATTTTTAAACTCTAATAAACTCTGGCTTCAGTTTGAAAAAACTAGAGGTAAAATCAAAAAATTAAAAAAGTACGGTAAAATCAGAATTAGAGTTCAGAATAAGGATAAAAACATAATTGTCCCTTCAATAAATATCTTCCATTAGTTTGTAAGAGCAGCGTAATGCATCGTTGATCACTCATGAACCAGCCGCCATGAGAAGCGGTACCAGGAGTGACTCGATTGGTGGAGAACTGGAGGTGGCCACCAACAGAGAGTGACGCTGCTGGAGGAGCTGCTGCTAGTTATCTATTAGAGCATGCTCAAGGCAGTCTGCATGACAATGTCTCATTTATGCTAAAAAGTTAACTCTTTAACAAAAAGTAGCAGCACCTTCTCTCCTAACTGTTCACTATAAAAAAACAATATGTGTTGCCTCCTACGCTCCCGTTGGGGACGCTCTTAGCTACATTTCTCGCCTGGCTATCTTCTTGGCGTCGTTCATTCCGTAGGGGCGGGAATGGAGGGAGCATGCGGCGAGTCTAATCGCAATCGGGTCGCATCTTTGTGGCAAGTGGCCTAGTGCACCCTCACCCGATATCAGCCGCTGATCGCTCGTCGTCGTTCACCTTTTTTTTTTTAGGCGTGCGGAGCACATTTTTCATTAAAAAGAAGAAAAAAGTTTGTTACAACGTGATCAGAGCTAAGTCCTCTAGGAATCTAGCAAAAGCCAATCACGAAGTAGAGAGTACCGACAATACAAGATTCACCAGTACAACGTCGTCGTTCACCTCGCTCGCACCGGAGCACTCTCAGATCACGTACCTCGCGCTTAATTAGCGCTGCATGCGTCGACATGCTCATCCGCTCCGCACGCCCATCGATTCCTCGAGATATTTTGACAAGACCGGCCGCGCCAACTTGTTGTTCTTTTCAAGCGACTTTGCCAACTTGTTGTTCTTTTCGAGCGACTCTGCCAACTTGTTCTGTAGTGGTGCATATAATTGCTGGTGCTCGACGTGGGTACCGGCGTATGGCAGCTGGGGCAGACGAGCACCGAGATGCAAAGAGATGCACAAAAATGGAAAGTGAAAGTCGACCCGTGATTGCACAAAAATGGACAACGGCCGGCGCGCGGATAGCAGCACTGACCACTGAGATGCATTAAAATGCAAAAAGATCGCAGCCACTTGGCCTTGCACGCCTATAAATAGAGGATCCATGCTGCAGCACGACACACAACCGAATTAAGCCTGCAACAACGTGACCAGCAGCAAAGCCTCACTTTTCTTAGTCCATATACATCAGAGACACAGCACGCATCGATCGGAAAGATGGCGCCCAAGAGCCTCGTCCTCGCCGCTCTCCTCCTCCTCGTCGCCACCGCCGGCCAGGCGCCGCGCGTCGCTGAGGCGGCTGCCACTGTACCTGTCAACATGATCGTCTCCGGCGTAGTACCCTGCGCAACCGGGAGCAACATCAACGTCGCGGCGGTCCCGGTGTTCCCCAGTAAGTCCCGGACGTCCTGCATGCTACTGTACTTTCATTTACTAACAGGGAGCCGTCGATGATCTTTAATTACGTTTATCCCTTTCTTTTGGACTCGTCTCGTCGATCAGACGCCAAAGTGCAGCTGGTGTGCAGCGGCAGCGTGGTGGCCTCCGTGACGTCGGACGGCACCGGGGCCTTCATCATCAACCTGGGTAATGCTGTGAACCAGCCAACCCTGCTCGCGGCTCTGCTGGGCAACCAGTGCAATGTGGTGGTGGTCACCCCGCTGGCCGCCTGCAACGTGAACCTCGGCGGCGTCACCGGGACGCTGACCGCGCCGGTGCAGGTCCTGACCACCGCCGCCGGCGGCCTCGTTGCGATCATCGCCGGACAAGTCTTCACCGTCGTCGGAGGCATCCTCCCCGTGGTCACCGGGCTCTTCTCCATCGTCTGAGATCCTCGGCTAGCTGGAGCCGTGAGTGCATGCTGGCCGAGTCCATCGACGACGCGGATCGAGGGACTGGAATATAAATAAAAACTATGAATAATTCGGAACGCATTAACGTACCTAATGGTCAACTGCACTGCTTTTCCTGTGTGTTGCGGCATCGCACCGGTTAATTAATCGCCTACCCGTATGATGAATGCTTTATAACAAGCTCATGTTATGTGTGTTGTAATCTTCTTGTTGTTTCGAATTGAAATAAAATTCTCTGTATGAATGATGGTGCCATATATTGCTTGTAGCCATAGGTTCTTTTGTTGTACCGTGTAACTCTTCTTCTCCTTAATGAAATACGTGCTCTACAATGTTCTTGAAAAAAAAAACTATGCATGGAGGCATTTTTGAACGTTTTCATAGGTTTTTTCAGCTTTAAACATTTTCAATTAAAAATATATAAATAAATGTTGCCTCAACATATATTAAAGAGAAAGGAATAATCCCTTGTATGCCACTATATAGACCTAAATCATCAAGACACACATAGAAAAGAATTCCCATGGTTAGTATTTTTTGAGATTTATGAGGTTCTACCATTGACATAGAAAAAAATTTCCCGATGACATCGATGGTGAAAATGGATATCTGCGTTAAGCATGGGTGAAAGTGAAAGTTTAATAATAAGTTCAGCTATTGAGATGAAGTTTTTGCTGTCTTCACACCATGTGTGGTTGGTATCTTTATATAAAAAAGAAAAAGAAATAGAAAAGTCGCCCACTCCATGGGCCTCGCCAAATGGGCCGCACAAAGCATTTTTTTTTACATTTTGCATGGCCCACCACACAACAAGGTGCCTCTCTCAAAAAAAAAAAAAAACCCACACGACTAGGTCGAGTCAAGACACGGGCCAAATTATCTAGCTTTGAGAACAAATTGATGCTTGACCTACAAATTATATAGTAATAGATTTGTCATTAAACAAGTTTAAGCATTAGAAGTTCAAGACAGCTTATGCTCACTCTCTCTTCCATTCTCAGTCTTTCCTTTGTTTATTAAGTAAGGACTCCTGCAAACCGCAACATCTGCTAGCTGATGCTCATTATATTTCTATCGCTCAGGTCAAACGAGGTGTGTTTTCTTCTTATCATATTCGAAATACGAGGATGCATCTCCATCACTCAGCAAGTCAGCATTACAGTAACCAACACGACGTCTCTGATCACAAACTGGTTCACACCGGATTCGATCAGGCCGTTCGCTTCGTGGTGTGAATGAAGGAACATTTGGCTCAGCAGCAGGCACGCCAGGAAAGCTAGCGGAACCGAAATCGGAAATCGTGAAATGTGATGCAGGAGGAGCACGAATATATCCGTACAGCCAAAAACTCTTAAAAACATGTGTTCCTTCCAGAAAAAGCGACGCTAACACGATGAGCGTGAATTACATTACCGAGGTTAGTGGTGATTGGTCATCATTCTGCAGTCCTGGATGTTTGCTGCTTTGCTACGTGGCTTGCTTTGCATGGGGCTATAAGTGGGGAACAAATGCGGGAATGGAAACCAGGCTTTGTGATGAGCCATGTTTCGCCATCTTCCCGTGAGCACTAGAGCTACGCTAGTGCAGAGTGTCAGTGATTATGAAAAGGCATGGCCTGAAAACGGGACGGCAACGGCTATCTCGGTGGAGCAGACACTTGCCGACATCGTTTATATACTCGCTTTGCCGAACCAACGCACCTTTTCCTACGATTGTGTGGTGCAGGTCGAGCTAGCTGGACCTGCGCGACCGGTTCAAAAAGAAAAGGCACAACGGGTTGAGCAGCAGATTCACACAACAGAGAATTTCGGATCACAAGTTTGGTTGTACATGGGGCATGATGGAATGATTAAATATTGAACTTTAGTGGCAGCAGTCATGTTACCAATTTCTAAGCACTCTGAAAAAAAAAAGTTACCAATTTTTCTGCAACAGGACAGGATCCACCTGATCAAAACGGGATGCTGCCCAACAACTCCCGGGCGTGCGAGTCTATAAATACGGCGCCCTCTCGTCTCGATCACCAGACAGCAGCACGCCGAGCAAGCAAATCAAGCAAGCGTGAGAGCGCTCTCGGTGCTAGTAAGACCATCACACTGAACTCCGCAGCTCCGATCCAGCTAGTAATGGCACCTAGAGCGGCCATTCTCCTCCTCGCCATCGTCGCCGTGGCCTTCGCGGCGTGCGCGCCCGCTTCCGCGCAGACCAGGCTCGGCAGGCTCGTGGTCACCGGCGTCGTGCCGTGCAACACCGGCACGCTGATCGACGTCGCCACCTCTCCCGCGTTCCCAGGTATACGCGAACCGCACCAGCTACTAACCTGCGCGTGCGTGCGTGACCTCTTCAAAGGCTGAGGTGTGACGATTCCAAACGTTTGCCTGATTTACTTGCAGACGCGAAGGTGGAGCTGCGGTGCGGCGGCAACGCGGTGGCGCGCGCAACGACGGGGCGCGACGGGTCGTTCGCGATGGAGACGGACATGACCGGCGCGCTGGCGACGCTGCTGGGGGCATGGTCGACACACCGCTGGCCAAGTGCAACGCCACGCTGCCGGCGGCGGGGACGCTGGTGTCCAACCTGCAGGGCCAGCTATCGGGGATGCTCAGCGGCGTCTTCCGGCTCGCGCCCGCCGGCTTCTCCTTCCGCATGAACTGATATGATCTCCACCTGCCGCTTGATCGAACGGGCTGCACCATGACGAGCGCTACTCCCAATAATAAGAACAAGTGGACAACCGTATAACTATATATCCGTTACACACTTGCACAGTTGAAAATATGAGGGCCGGGTGCACCATTAATTAAGTATGTAGAATGATTAAGAAACACATCGAGTTTGATGCTTATTTACTATACTCGCGAGTGTACGTGCTTGGTTGTCTAAATAATTATTTCATATAAAAAACTTAAATAATTTTGAATGAACAAAGAATCTTTAGTCAAAAAGATTCATTGCTTCTTTTGAAAAGCTTCACGCTAAATTTTGTTTTCCATATTTTGAAAACAAAAGTCCACACTCAAAAGAGTTCCACTGCATAAGAAAGAAAGTTCCACATTAAATAAGAAAAAATCCATTTGCCCAAGAATAAATGTTTATATTCTATAGAAGAAGTTTCACATATATTATTTTATTAAATTAATTTATTATTTAAATTTGATATCTTTACCTGTTACACTCCTCATATTTATGATTCCCGTATATTATTTTATTACGACAAACTCTATGTAGCCAACTACTGTGCATAGAATCCACAACTTAAAAAAGTTCCATCACCTAAATAAAAAGTTTCATATTCAATGGATACAAGTTCCGTCCATTATAAATAAAGTTTTACATTCAAAAAAATTCCATTGCACGAGTAGAATGAACAATCCAAGGTTTCATTGCTTAAATGAAAAGTTCCAATTCAATAAATAAATGTTCCATCCGTTATGTATAAAAGTTCGACATTTAAAAAGGTTCCGCTGCATAAGAAGAGAAGATCCATGTCCATCAGAAAAAGGTTCATTGCTTTAGAATTAAAAGTTACATATTCTATAGAAATATTTTAACACACACATGTGTAAATTATTTTGAAAAAAATAACCATTGAGGAACCTAAGTAATGAAGAGAAAAAACAAGAGAAGTATATAATAATAATGGAACAAGAATGAAATAGGCTTTTCTTTGATAGATGTGAGATGCAAACTATTGCCTCATTGGAACCACTAATACATGTGGGCAATATAGGTTGAAACGACAAAATAAAAAAAAACAAGTTATGCCTATGGAGTATTGATGGGCTAATACACACGCTTGAATATTCATTGATGACTCAAAACCAAGCCGAACCATCACAAATGAGCCAAATGACAAAAATGAGGATCAAAGATAGGAACATACTACGTCTTCGCGCCGCTAGGTCGCCTAGCGTTCAAAGCCGTGGGTCTTCGATGCTACTCGTGATGAAGCGCAGTCCACTCGAATAATGTCTATTTTTTATATATAAATTGCTATTTAATAAATAACTAATTGAAGAGAACATGGTTGATGCTTGAGATCAATTTGTGTCGTGTTCTAAATCTGTCAAAAGATATTTTCTATCTTTTCTATACTCTAGTGCATATGAGAATAAGTTGCAAATATGGTGGACATGTTTGTGAATACTTTGCAGCCACACTTATAGAGTGTTGATGTATCATGTGGATTGTATCAAAGTGATAATTCAGGATCCAATTGTTAACATAAATACATAAAATCATTTAAATGCATGGTTATACTCAAACTATATACATATAGTTGTATGTAAAGCATTGTTTCATATTTCTCTGACTCTAAATTGTTACTGTCTCCTTAAAGATGCCTCTTATAAAGGCTCTTATAAATGAGCCAACACCCCCCCCCCCCCCCCCCCCCCCACACACACACACGCCGCCGCCGCCCACACATAGTATATTCTTCAGAATGTATCATTCTCGCATGTATGCGCCAGTAGTGTTGTAGGAAGATGCGAGGGAGATGCGACAGATGAATATTTGGCAGTTGGCACAAATTGAAGGTTTCCTCTCTCTCTCTCTCTCTCTCTCACACACACACACATCAATATGAAAAGTATAACAAATTGCTCTATCATATTCCTGTGTGTTACAAAATACCTAATTCCAAAGCCATTCCCTCCAAGTGCATAAAGAAATGGTTGTTGGACGATACTTTCGCTACTGATCTCAAAGCAGAGTACTAACAAGGTAACAAACATAAACCAATTAAGCGAACCCAGTAATAACGTAGTTTGTGCACAAACATAGCAACATGGGTACACTGCATTACTGAACATGGGACGACGCAGTGCACATCAGACAGCGACACCCCCGTCGCTCCCATCTTCTTGGCACTGTACGGCATGTGAACCAGAGCAATTCCACGGGCACGCCTGTACAGTTGGAGCACGCCGTGACTGAACCGATGCACGCCCGATCCCAAAGACTGGACCACGCGCGCTCCTAGCTAGCTATAAGCTCCATATGCCTCCACTACCATCCACTGATCCACCCTGTAATAATCGGAAGATGTATCATCATTTGCCACTTATTACCTGTATAACAAGTGCACTTTCACATCACTAAACACTCACAATCGCAGACGCTCCAGAGTCGAGACCATTCTAGCTTGGCGCGTATGCCGTCGATCGCCCGGGATTTCCTCGCTGGACCAGCCAACATTGTCTCCATGCACGCCCGACGGGGACATCAGCGTGTGCCGTTCGAACTCTGCAAGCACGCGCGCGGCAAGTTGGCGCTGGAACGCCTATAAGTAGCGGATCCATGCAGCGGCATGAACCACAACTCAGCAGCAGCAGCAGCAACAGCAGCACCGCCTCACCTCTCACTACTCCAAAAACAAATAGAGAGCGGCCCAGAGAAATTTGCAGCAGCAATGGCGCCGAAGAGCCTTGCCCTGGCCGCTCTCCTCGCCGTCGTCGCCGCTGTTGGCTTGGTGCCGCACGGCGCGGAGGCCGTTACGGGCGCCGCCACCGCCACCAATGTCCTCATCTCCGGCATAGTGCCGTGCAGCACCGGGAGCTCCATCAACGTGGCGACCGCGCCGGTGTTCCCTAGTAAGGACATAACGATCCCCTCTCTTGTTCATTCGTCAACAATATTTTCAGGCCACTCTGCTGATCTTATGTTTCCCCTTGCTTGTTTTAATTTGGTGTATCCCGGCCAGACGCTGGTGTGCAGTTGGTGTGCGGCGGCAAGGTGGTTGCCGGCGCGACGTCGGACGGCACGGGGGCCTTCCTCATCAACACGGGCCCCGTCGTCGGCACGGACCTGCTCACCGTCTTGCTGGGCAACCAGTGCAAGGTGGTCGTGATCACCCCGCTGGCTGCGTGCAACGTGTCCCTGGCCGGCGCCACGGGCACGCTGACGGCGCCCCTGAAGCTCCTGGGCACCAGCACCGGCACCGGTAGCGGCGGCGACCCCCTTGGTCTTGGTGGGATCATCGGCCTGGTCAGCGGGATCATCAGCGGGATCCTCGGTGGCATCCTCAACCTCGGGACGCAGCAATTCTCCACCATCTAGACCTGCATCCTGGCCGCCCTCGATTAACGATGCGATGGAAACATAAATAAATATAGGCAAGTATAAATGAATGCATGTGTGTCGCCTGATATGGTCAGTTGTGTCCTGCTTTACTAATTACTCTGTGTCGCCACATCTCGTGTACGTGTTGCTTAATTACATGTTGTATGTACCAACTGCCAACCATGCTTCTAAGAAGCACGCCTATGTACTTCTATTGTGTGTTGCTCTAAAATTTGTTGTCTCGTCGTCTTTTGGCAAACAATAAAGTTGTGTATGTGATTACCTTGTTGCCTATGCACCAAGCATTGCTAAAACATGTTTATTTGAGAGGACGCTGTTGATCAAAATTGGGGAACACATATATGAAAGGTGGGTCTTTTTTTTCTTTATATATGCAGTCACTTTATGAATCACTGAATCAAATTCAAACACTCACAAAAAAAAAAATCAAATTCAAACATGCAATCAAGTGATAAATTATTGCACTGCACAAATAGAAAAAATTGTTTAGTTGAGGCCCTTTCTCGTGTCTAAGATTCGTAATGTAGAAGAAAATTATCAGAGATGGTGCGTGTTAATTTGGAAACTCACGATATCCATACCATGGCTAGCCTTTTCTGGCATTCATCATCAGTTGAGGGCACTCAAGCTTTGATCAATGCTGAATTTTATGCATCAGCAGGAGCAAAAGAAATTTACATTGCGATTGGTTTGAAAACCAATTTTGTCCCTTAGCATGGATTGGTCTCGTGTGTTGTCATCCGATTCTTTTTCTCAGGTCTGCGTAACGGATTGGTCCCTCGATCGATCAATACAACTTAGATGTTTCCGAACGTCATTATGTGTCGATCTTCTGCTGGCAATGTTTCCGAACGTCATTATGTGTCGATCTTCTGCAAGGACTCCTGACACACCTAGCATCTGGACTCGTCACACATACCTTCATCATGTCTTTTTTTTTTAAGATTTGAGGAATGGATTGTCCCCTCAAGCACTAGTGATGTAGGCTCAAGGGGGCATCCCCCCCCCCCCCCCCCCCCCCCCCCAAAAAAAAAAAAGACAAGCATACACACAATTATCTTGAATAGACTTCATATAAAACTTCAACAAGTTAGGTATTGACAATAATAAATTAGTTTTATCTTGAAAGTCCCCTCTGAAATATAGTGCCCAAGCTCCATCATTAAAGAATTGGCTACATGTAGACAAGAGGAGTAACTTGAAGATAGACGAAGGACTACTTAATCCAAACAAAAATCATATGACAATCCCATGACGCAACCCAAACCAAGCATTAAGCACCTAATCTACTTCCAAACAACATGCATCAACCTTATTGAGTTATAGTGACATGTCATGCTATCAACATACTTCCTCTGATTTTATTTGAATATTTTCACAAAGCTATATATTCATTAAAAATATCTCATGCTATCAACTATATATTCATTAAAATTGTAGTTCTATGATACAACTCCTTAAATCTGAATTTTTGATAATTTTGACCAAAAAATCCATAGTTTTTTTGTGAAATTTACTCATTTTATTTTATTGACACCAGTTATGCAAAACTAGTGTCAACAAATTAAAATTGGAGGGAGCACTTGAAAACTACTTCATGCCTCAACGGCATCAATTACCATTTCAATGAATGTTATTAAAGAAATGCGCACTTAAAGATGTAAGATATAATACTCATATACTGTGTTTATATTAAGTTCCACATAGTGCTACGTAATCGAAGTTCATGTCTTTATGTTAATAGCATAGTTAATTTTTTGTAATAGAAAATTACAAATGTTACTTTTCATGCGCGCGCTCGCGCACACACCCCTGCCATACTGAAGTTTCGCAAATCCTCTGTAACACCCAGTGTTTTGCCCATTATTAAAAACCACTAAAAATTTGAACTTTTTAAAATTTTCCAACAAAACTCAATTAACTAGACTAATCTCCAAGTCACATTTCAAAATTTTCATTTCAAAATGTGCACAAAAACCCATCATATGCATTTCTGGAGTTTCTTCTTTTCATCTGAAGTGTTGGTTGCTTTTGTCTTCCTTTCAAATTTGAATTCCATTCAAATTTGAGCTCAATCCCTAATTCCAGAAAATAGAAAAAGCCTTTCTCCTCTCCCGGGCCGCCCTCTTCTCTTTTCTTCTGTCCGGCCCAACTAGCAGCGCAGCCCCCTCTTTTCTTTTCTTTTTCCCGCAGCCTGCTTCGGCCCAGCAGTGGCCCAACTCGCTCAGCCCACCTTCCCCCTCTCTCACTGACGCGTGGGCCCCACTTGTCATCACCTTCCTCTGACCACGCCAGAGCACGCCCATGCCGGCCTGCTCCCCGTCGCCGTTCCGTTGCGTCTCAGCTACAGGCACCACCGCGTCAAGCACGTGCCGCGCCCGAGCCTCCTTCGCCTCGTCCCGTCGCAATGAAGCCGTGGCAGAGCGCCCACTCCTCCTTCCTTGACCGACGACCGAGACCACCGGAGACCCGGCGACCTCCATGCTATGACGCCATCCCCACGCGAGCACCTCCCTTGTCCCGTCTCGTCGCTGCCTCTGTAGCCACTCCGCAACACGCGTCACTCGCGTGGCCTCCCATCCTCTCCCCTGCCACGCCGTCGCGTCGGCATTGAATTCTGGCGACCGGAGCTTGGACCGAGCCGACGACCGAGCCGCCCCAAACGGCTCACCTAGACCTCCCTTTAAAAGCTGCCGAGCTCCGCGCCGTCTCCCTCTTTCCGCTCGCAAGCTCACCTCTCTCCCTCTCGCACCCGAGCGCCACCAATCCTACTTTTCCCCTTTTCTCTCTCTTCTCCGGCGACACCTACCGCCGCCGTGGCCGCGTCCCCCGCGTCCTTTCTTCTTCCCTCGGCTGCGCAACGCCATGCACAAACCCGGCATGGACACCGTTCGCGTCGTCGTGCCCTCTACGCGGAGATCGACGACGACCTAATCACCGTCCTCTTCTTCCTCGACGCCGGCCACATTTCCGAGCTCCTCCGGCCTCACCGAGCACACGGTGAGCTTCCCCGTTCCCCACTCACTCTCCCGCGCCCCTCCTTTCTCCTTTTTCCCCACGCGCGCACTACCGCACCAAGAGCCGCCGCCTCCGTCACTTCTACCACGCCGCCGGCCACCGTGGGCAAGACCCCGGCCAGGCCGTGCGTGCAAAACCACCCGCCGCGCTCACGCGCACCCGCGCGGCATCACGCGCAAGCATGAGCGCACGGGCTCGCCATTTTCTGCCACATGCCGCCGCGCTGTCCATCGTCGGCGTCATCGCGCCACCGCTCCGATCACCCGCGTCGTCGACGCGTAGGACCCCTCGCTGCGCCATCTCGTGTCGCACGCTGACGGCCACTCCTCGCCTAGCCTCCGCCCCGAAACGCGTCGCCGTCGAGCACGCCCGGTGCACGGTGCACGGTGAACCGATCACACACACACCTCACGGTCCACAGATCCATGGACCGAGTTTACAGCACAGTGTCAAGCAGTGCACCCGGCCCCTTAGGCCCATCTGTTAGCCTCTCACACATTCTGTAATTGCTAGCGCCACACGACAGATGCACACATATTCTTATTCTGAGCAATTTCCTTTAGGAGAAAAATTCCATAAAATTCCCCAAAATACCAGATTATCTTCTAATCACTGTAAGACCCTTCTTTACTCCATATTAATTAGGATTATATCTATATCTAATTACTTAGCTTAATCTTAATTAATTTCTTCTTGCAAACTTGTAAAATTCATATCTTTTTCATCTTACCTCCAACTTTAGCGATTCTTTCGCTGATATTCATCTAAAATCATTCTCTGGCCAATCCTACCAGAACCCTCTGTATTGATCTTCATTTGGCTCTTATTTGATTTATTGCTTGTTTAGTTAATTGTTTGATCGGTAGATTTATTTTGTCGGTGTTTACTTTTAATCGATAGACGATCAAGCTTTCGAGGAAGGATTTGAAGGATTGGAATATGAGGACATAGAAGACGAATACTTTGGTGAAGGCAAGTTCTAATTCCCTTTGATCATATTGATCCTATGTTTGCAAATGATCCAATCTAGAGCTCAGTTTATAAATAAATGTGCATGATATTTAAATGAGATTTAAATGCTTAGTATGATCCTAAGTACTTGTTGATTGCCACTCCTTGATATTTCTTATCCTAATTCCATTGCTAAACCTAGGCTTCACTATCATTAAATCTTTAATAATATGTTGGAACGATATGCTACTTAGGACTTATCATATTGTGTACTTAATTAATTTTGCTATACATGCTTTTTGTGTAAAATGGTGTGTGTGATTGGTGGAGTGCGTGTGAACATGAAATGTGGGATGGTATATATATACTAGTGATAAATGTGCAACACTTAGTGGGGATACTTTTGACGGGAGCAGGCGAGGTAGTCCTAGTGGGAGGGCTATCTCTAGGTATGCAGCTCCTCATCATGAGGATAGCTAGTGAAGATGCCTGCTTCGGTCGTATTAGGACCGGTTCATGTGCCGCCATGCCAAGCGACCTTCGTGCGACCGCATGCCTGAATGTTAGCTCCCCCAAAGTACATGGTTGGGGCGAAGCATATCGTGCGGGTACACCGTACAACCTCTGCAGAGTGTATAATCTATCCGGATAGCCGTGTTCCACGGTATTGGACAACGCGAAAGCTTGTGCCACACAATGATTAGTGTAACAGTGTGAGTTATCCTTGGCATGTTTTAGAATACTCCGATGTGGAACCGTACGCTGATTTCCTGCCAGCATTAAAATTTGGGAACTGGCAGGATGGACACATCTCCCCAGGGCCAAAAACCCCACTAAACCAATGATAATATTGACTGTAGTTTGCGAACTGCTTTGTTTTCCAAACAACCCCTGCATAAAACTGGCTTTCCGCCAATATGATAAACCTTTAGCCTATACCTTGGTTATATCCTTGCATATAATTACCCCTTGTGTTAGGACTTGTTGAGTACCTTATGTACTCACTTCTTGCTTAAATCATCCAGATGAAGAGTCTGAGTACGAGTATCAAGATGGTGAAGATGAAGAGTAGGGTTCCGTCCGCACTCAAGATGCCTGTAGTAGTGGCTTCGCTTCCGTCTTCCACTGTAGTAGTGTTTAGGTGGTTCTGTTGTATTTGCTTGTCAGTAAGGCCTCTGGCCATTGTTGTAAGACCTTTTATGTATGAAGGCTTGTATGAGATTTGGTAATATTTATGTAAGTGATGACTCTGTGATGACATTCCGTGTAAGTGTTCGTATCAGCGTCTGATCCAGGGACTGATACGGTAAGCACTAGTGCTCCAGAAATAGGGTATGACATCCTCCTGCTTCAGTAAAAGCATCACTTACAACAGTAACCGACTAGAATGGAGCACCCAGCCGTAACTAATATATATACGCGTGATGAACCTTTTGCTACTGACTTGTACATACACCCTTGAAAAGCAGAAGAGTAGCATACAGACACCAAACTGGAGGACCGTGCATATGCTACCTAAGAATAGACTGGACTGGAGTAATAAGCAAGCACGCAACACGTACGCTAACCGAGCCAGTAACCCACTCACGGGAAGATCGATGGACGTTGTGTCCAAGAAGCTGACAAACTGATGCACGCGAGGTTTGTAGATTGTAGTGCTACCGTGCGTGATCCATGACGGCCAGCAAACCAAACTAATCGCCATGCTGGGATGTAACAATGATCCGGGCGTAGGAGTGACAATGGATAAATTACCCACGGGTTTTGCATTTCCAAACCCATACCCGTCGGAGAAAATTATACCCATATCCGTACCCACACCCGCTCTCAGGTGGAACTCCATTAACATACCCATACCCGTGCGGGTAACGGATGCCCGCGGATAATCCATACCCACAAAAATTTGAACAGATTATCAATATATTACCAATTTAGTAAGCTTTAATTAGCATAAGCATATCTAAATAAAGTCCAATAACAGTATAAACCATTCATAGGGTTAATAGACCATTCAAAATATATATCAAAAATAGAAGTTTACAAACAAAACATAGGTTCAAGCCACAAATCAAATATAGGTTTAAGCCATATTCGGGTTTGCGGGTAGACGGTTATGGGTTATGGCTTTCCATACCCAAACCCGTCATACCCGATGGGTGTAAGTCTTTACCCATTTTTATACCCATGGGTACAAAATATATCCCATACCCGTCCCCAATAGGGTATTTACCCATCGTGTATCGGGTAACGGTTATCCATTGCCATCCCTATCCGGGCGCATGGACCATGCATATAAGCCCGCGCGTGCGGTGCGGGGGACGTGTTTTTAGCAGATTCCGACAAGGGACGAAAGCGAGGTCACCCCAGCAACTTGGGATGGGGCCAAGTTGCATCGTTTAGCAGTCGGCGTCAGCTCGATCTGTCCACCCGGCCGCATGGTTGATCATCTCATGGCAATGATGAGTGCAGCAATCTGTAAATCAGCACCGGTTCACCTCCAGCCGCAAATTTGGAGCGCAAGTCCTCCCTCGGCCTTGCACTGCCACAGCTCACTGTTAGGTTATCGGCGGAACGACGGCACGTAGATCACGACAGATAACAAAAAGTAAAACAGGAATAGAGGAGACGAAATTCTTTATTACGAAATTCTGGTGTCCGGTTACAGGGGAGGTCTCCTCAACTATATATAAGGGGGGAACCCTAACTTCGTGTTGGGCCTGGATTCGATAAAGCAGCCCACATGGACCAGGACTCCTTCTTCTAGAAGGTGGGCCTGGCCCAATTAAGAGTTTTACAACACTCCCTCTTGGGCTCTTTATCGTGATAAGTATGCCTCATAAAAACTCCTAAAAACCTATTGGGAAAAATGGAGAAAAGAGCACATATTACCACCACTTGTATGCACACATTGCCTCGTTAAAAACCTTATTGAGAAAACTTCATGTGAAAACTCATAAGGGAAAAAGAGTACAATGTTTTTAATCTTCATGATTAATGTGTATCAATCTGCATGACTGATATGAATTATCTTCGAGATAACTCATTTAGTTCGGGAATGTGATGTACTTAGGGAAGTTCTCCCCCTGTTCCAAGCACTTCTCTAAGTCTTCTCATGCCAATACCTTTCCGACACTTTTCGAGAGTGCGAGAAGGTAAATCTTTTTTGAACATATCTGCAAGATTATCACAAGATCGGACATGTGTTACTAAAATCTCTCCCTGCTCTTGCATTTCATGCGTGTGGAAGAATTTAGGTAACATATGATTTGTCCTGTTCGACTTTACGTATCCCGATTGTACTTGTGCAATACAAGCTTTATTATCTTCATAGATAATTGTAGGGGATGAAGTATACGACACTCCACAAGTATTCATTATATAGCTTGTCATCCTCCTGAGCCAGGCGCACTCCTTTGCAGCTTCAAATAATACGATGATCTCCGAATAATTTATCGATGTAGCAACCAATGTTTGCTTCGTTGACTTCCAAGAAATTGCAGTTCCTCCAAATAAAAACACATATCCCGTCTGAGATATTGATTTATGTGAATCAGATAAATATCCAGCATCAACATAACCCACAAGGGTTAATTCTTCATTCTTCTTGAAAAATAATCCAAGGTCTTCAGTTCCTCTCAAATATCGGAGGATTTGCTTGATGCCATTCCAATGCCTTCGAGTTGGTGCTGAGCTATATCTTGCAAGTAGATTAACAGCAAAAGCTATGTCGGGCCTTGTACCATTCGCAAGGTACATCAAGGCTCCAATGGCACTGAGGTATGGATATTGAGGTCCCAATAATTACTCATCTTCCTGCTTTGGTCTAAAAGGATCTCCATCTATATCAAGTGATCTCACCACCATGGGTGATCGGAGTGGATATGCTTCGTGCATATTAAATCTCTCTAATACCTTCTTGGTATAGTTTGATTGATGCAAGAGTACCCCTTCAGGAGTATGTTCAAGTTGCAAACCTAAACAATATGTAGTCTTACCCAGGTCCTTCATTTCAAATTCAGTCTTCAAGTATGAGCAAGTCTCTTCAATTTCATTTGTAGTACCAATGATGTTCAAGTCATCAACATAAACAGAGATTATGCAAAAGCCTTTCTCTAATTTCTTTATGAATACACAAGGACAATATTCATTCTTCACAAATCCCTTTTTCAAGAGAAATGTACTGAGCTTGTTGTACCACATTCTCCCTGATTGTTTCAAACCATATAGTGACTTCTGTAACTTGACACTATATAATTTGCGGTCATCTTCATTTGGAACTTTGATACCTCCATATAGATATGATGTGACCACATCCATAAGTCGCATCTGCAAATTCATATTCACCGCCATTGAGATCAAATACCGGAATGTAATTCCATCCATTACGAGAGTAGGTTTCTTCGTAGTCAATGCCAGGTCTCTGCGTGAAACCTTGAGCTACGAGTCTCGCTTTATATCTAGTCACTTCATTTTGAGCATTTCTCTTCCGGACAAACACCATTTGTGACCTACTGGTTTAATGCCAGTTGGTGTAAGGTTTACACTACCAAACACTTCTCTTTTCTTTAGCGAGTTTAACTCTGCACAGATTGCATCTTTCCACTTTGGCCAATCAGGACGCTTCTTGCATTCCTTCATTGATTTTGGTTCAGATTCCAAATCAATTTGTGTTGCAATCGTTTCAGCAAAGTATGTATTGACTTCAAGTGTCTTTCTATTATATACTACTCCCGTCTCAACATAATTCGTTGAATTTTCATTTCCTTGATCCTCATTATTGATAGATACATTGAGGTCAGGAATTTCCGGTATCGCTTTGTGAGATTCATGCATATTCTCACTTGGGTTTAATTTTTAAAGTCTCACCACTTCATGTGGATCACTTTCACCATCTTTGGTTTTCTTTTGAGCAGTTTGCTTAGGCTTCTTCTCCGCAGGACGTCTCCTAAGAGTTTTAGCTTGAGCTTGTACTCTAGGCTTCTTGGGTGCCCTTGTAACCGGCTCACTCCCCCTCTTCCTAGCTTTCGTTGCTTTTATGGAAGAAGGTTGGAATTTCATATATTCATCCTCTTCAAATGGGATTTCTATTCTTTCAGGAGCATTTACAGCCGGTATATGAGACTTTACAATGTCTCTTGTGTTGGTGAAAGCTTCAGGCAATTCATTAGCAACTCTCTGCAAGTGGAGTATATTCTGAACTTCGAGTTCAGCTTCTTTAGTGCGAGAATCCATTCCTAGGATTCCTTTAGCATCCCAATCTATTTGCCGGCATTCTTCTCTAGAGAGATACTTTCCTCCCCCTAATGCCGGGAAATGATCTTCATTAAAGATACAATCAGCAAACCTTGCAGTATGCAAATCTCCAGTGGAGGGTTCTAAGTACTTGATTATGGACGGACTTTCAAAGCCAACGTAAATTGCGAGATTCCGTTGTGCGCCCATAGCAGTTCGCTGAGGTGGAGGGATTGGAATGTATACAGCACATCTAAATCTCCGTAAATGGGAAACATTTGGTATTCTACCACGCACCAATGCTAATGGTGATTCTTCATGTGTAGCAGATGGTCGTAATTGGATAAATGCTGCTGCATGCAACACCGCATGCCCCCAACAAGAGGTAGGCAATAAGCAATTCTGTAACAATGGTCGAGCGATCAATTTGATCCTCTTGATTAATGATTCTGCGAGACCATTTTGTGTATGCACGTGTGGTACAGAGTGTTCCACTTTGATGCCCATACTCATACAATAATCATCAAATACCTTCGATTTAAATTCTCCAGCATTATCCATTTGAATGGATTTGATTCTATGATCTGGAATTGTATGATTTGGGCAGTCAATCGTGCAAATGCATGGTTTTTAGTAGATAATAGACATACATAGCTCCACTTCGAGGAAGCGTCTATTAACACCATGAAGTAGCGGAAAGGCCCTGATAAGGGACTAATTGGTCCGCATATATCACCTTGAATTCGTTCAAGGAATGACATAGATTCTGCTTGAATCTTAAGCTGCGAGGGGCGAGTAATAAGCTTCCCTTTTGCGCATGCAATGCACAAGAAATCTGCTTGATTTGGGAAATCTTTTGTCTTCAAGTTATGCCCCGTTGCATTCTTCGTAATTCTCTGCATCATATTAAGGCCAGGGTGACCAAGACGGTCATGCCATAATCTATATGCTTCTTGATTGGTAAAGATAGTCTTGAACGTAGCAAATTCCTTGTTTGGCTTAATGTACGTATAGTACAAGCCTTCTTTGACTGACGGACAACTTTCAATAGTGGTCTTCTTATTGCCTTCTTTCTTGGTTATGATAAGACGTTCTTCACCTCCATCGTCATTGGTTTCTACATGAAACCCATTTCTTCGGATATCCTTAAAGTTTAACAATGTCCGGGTTGAATCCGGATAAAGTAGAGCTTCTTGGATTGTTAATTGCGTACCATTTGGTAGGACAAATGTGGCCTTCCTGTGCCAACAATCTTATTGTTATTTCCAATAACAGTAAGAATATTTCCAGTATACTTTCGAAGTGTCTGGAAATAGCAAGTGTCCCTTAGAATAGTAGCAGTGATGCAACTGTCTACGAGACAGAGCTCCTCATCCATAGTCATTTTGCTCCACAATGCTGTACTTCATACATAAGAAATGTATAAACAAAGAGAGTAATAAATGACAAACTTCACAAACTGATTTATTCAAAGCAAATGTCTTCTCTTCGAGAGATTACATAAACGAACTAATTCCTTCGAGGAATTTAAACTTATTTCACTCCTATTACAAATAGATAACTAAGTAATTCTTAATAGTCTTCATGACTACGCAGAATCTCCATGCACATCTTCCTTATCATCAATGTCCTCATCCACGAGATCATTGTCTAACTCCAGGTCAGGGAATTTGCTTGGTGATGCATGGCCCATTGGTGTCTTTGTTGTTGGCTGCATGCCTTCAATAAAGTTAGCCTCATGCTGCGCGAGCTTCTTTTTGAGGTCTTTGTACATGTCAACATACTTTTGTGGTGTTTCACATATTTTAGACCAATGGCCATGCATACCACACCTATAGCAATCTTGATCCTCTTCACCATACGCTCCCCCTGAAGGTGTCTTCTTTGACATCCCTTTTGCGTTCTTCTTGAAAGCATTAGGTTTGTTTTGAGGCTTCGGGGGTGCATTTGGTGACGCTTTGGGAGCACCTTTACCCTTATTATTCTTGTTCTTCTTCTTGTTATTGAAGGAGACGGCATTCGCTTCATGCGGTGGCAATGAGCCAGTAGGACGATTCTTATGATTCTCTATGATCAATTCGTCCTCCCCCTGATCTTGCTGCAATGCATTACTCAGGGTGACATAGGTTTCATAATTCTCCTTCTTGTACTGGCGGCTCACGTGAGTGAACTTAGGGTGAAAGGTGGAGAGGGTCTTGTTAATAAGATCCTTTTGCGTGAGCTCTTTGCCACAAAGCTTCATGCGTGTGACAATCCCATAAAGCTTGGTGTTGTAATCCTCCACAGTCTTGTAGTCTTTGTAGCGTAGGTTTTGCTATTCACGCTCAACCTTGGGGAGTAAGACATTTTCAATCTGCTCAAAGCATTTCTTCAATGAGTCCCACAAGACTTTTGGATCACGTTCTGTCATGTATTCACTCTTCAGAGTAGCACTTAAGTGGTGGCGCAAGAAATGCAATGCCTGCGCCTTCTCCATATTTGTTGCGGCAGTGTCACCCGCTTTAGGCAGAACGGTCTTCAAAAGATCTTTGCTGCTTAGGAGGATCTCCGCATCAAGTGCCCATGACAGGTAGTTGCTTCCATGAGGAGTCAAGACTTCAAAGTCTCTCTTCACGAGGTCAGACATCTACATGATGTCAATGTGCAAGGATTAATTCATGTATCCAAGTAATAGAGAGTATAAGTATAACAAAAACTGCGTATTTAAGTTATAATATTGGTGTTTTTATATAAAATCACCAAAATCTAGGGTGTTATATGCAAAAATAACACAATCCAGCGAATTTTCTATTTTCCGGCAATTTTCCGAGTATCCAAGTCAATTTTCGTAATTAACAGGATTTTCTCGTAATTTTCGGATATTCCGAGGATTTTCTGGTAATTTCCAGGCATCCATAGGATATTTTCATAATATTCAGTAATTCCCGAGGATATTCTGGTAATTTCCAGAGTGCTTCTTTGTAATTTTCAGAGTTTCCGAGTATATACTCGTAATTTCTGAAATTTTGAGGACTTCCTTGTAAATTCAGGACTGCGGGAGGACTTGTTCGCAATTTCTGAAAACTTTGAGGTCTTCTTCGTAAAAATCCGAGTTGAGTAGATAAGAAGGGCCGAAACCCTAGCTTGTTCACTCTCTCTTCACTTCTCTCCACACTTCAGCCGCCAGCCACCTTCTCTTCTTCTTTCTTTCTCCCTCTTTCTTTCTTCACCAGATCCGGTCAAGGAAAAATGAGGGGAGGAGGCAGGCCATGGTGTCTGGAGCACGCGGCTCCCATGGCGCGGGGGCCTGGGCACGCACGCGGGGGCCGGACCAGGTCGCGCGGCGGCGCGGCATGCCGGACCGGAGCGCGCGGGTGGCATGTGGAGCCGGGCCGAGCTTCGCGGCGTTGTGGCTGGCTCGCGCGCGGCGCAGTTCTTCATGGCGCGGCGGCCCGGGTGTCGCTGCGGCTTGCGGTGACCGGCGCCCGAGGCGGCGCGGCGCGGTGGCCACGCCCGGGGCTCGCGGTGGCCAGAGTCCGGGCGCGCGGCGGCGCAGAAGCCAAGCCGGGGCCTGCGCGACGCAGAGGAGCCCGCGGCTCTCGGCCATGGTTTCGGGCCGGGCCGGGGCCCGGTGGAGTCGGCGCGGAGGCCGAGTTCGCCGTGGTTTTTTCTTTTTTTTTCTTTTCGTCGTCGGATCTGATCTAGGGTTAGGGTTTAACCCTTTTCCCTCTTTTGCTTCTGTGATGCGGATCTTGAACTCGGCGACGTTGCGCCATGTCTGTACCGGACTTCGTGTCGGGTAGGGTTAGAAGTAGGGTTCTTCGTGAACCGCTGTAGATCAAAGGAGCAGAGCATTCCGGTGTCGTTGCACCGAAGGCTTGCATCCCGACGACGTTGCGCCTGATCTAGATCTGTTACTAGAGTTATGTAACAGATCTCTTCCACGCGCGGATCAAGATCTGCACATCATGAACAGATCTGATCGTTGCGTAGGTTTTGCTTCTGTTTTTCTTCTTGTTTTGACGATTCTTCTCAGATCCAGATCGTCTTCGAGCCAAAAAACCCTCGGATCTGGTCTTTTTTCTTTGATTTCTGGACAGATTTTGGCTGCAACGAGTCAAGATAGCAAAAATCATACGCAAAACAAGAACGTATCGTAGCTCACCGATCTTCTGGACGACTTCGATTAGAGCGTGCTGATAACGTGTTAGTTATCGGCGGAACGACGGCACGTAGATCACGACAGATAACAAAAAGTAAAACTGGAATAGAGGAGACGAAATTTATTTATTGCGAAATTCTGGTGTCCGGTTACAGGGGGGGTCTCCTCAACTATATATAAGGGGGGGGTCGCGTTAACGCGCGTTCGTACGCACGTTAGGAGACCGCGCGTACGACGCCAGAGCGCGCCACGTGTCCGACCGGCTGTCGTCTCCGTCGCCGGCCGCCGCCCCCGCCCCAACGCGCCCTCCCCTGCGGCCTCCGTCGCCGTCCCCGGCGACGTCGCCGCCCGCCGCACGAGCACCTCCTCCGCCCGCCGCCACCACCGGCGGCCGGCGGCGCTGCGCCGCCTCGCCGCGCCGCCCGCACACGCCGCCGCCGCCCGCCAACCGCCGCCGCGCTAAATTCTCCGATGAGTCGCCCCCGCCGCCTACCCCGCCCACCGCCCTCCTGCCGCCCGCGGCTCCGGCGGCGCCACCGCCGCCTCGCCGCACCGCCGAGCCGCCGCCCGCCGCCGGGTCACGACCGCCGCCCCCCCAAACCCTCCTCTATGTCCGGCGATGGTGATGCCCCCTGGACCCCCTCAACAACCCGGAACCCTAACCCCCTCCGCCCTCCCCCACCGCCGGCGGCCGGCGGCGCCCTCGCCGCCTTGCCGCGCCGCCCGCCCATCCGCCGCGCTCCGCCACCTCTGCGCGTGGGCCGGGCTGCGGCAGGACGCGCGATAAGGACGGCGCGCGTGTCTACGCGCCGTAGACTTTCCGATAAGAGGGGAACCCTAACTTCGTGTTGGGCCTAGATTCGATAAAGCAGCCCATATGAACGAGGACTCCTTCTTCTAAAAGGTTGGCCTGGCCCGATTAAGAGTTTTACAACACTCACAAGTCGCTTGCAGGAGGGTTTCACCGTCGACGGATCGTCCGCCGCTAGGCCAGGGCCACCAGGCGCTCAGGCTTACAGGCAGCGCATCGGAAGGTCCGGAACGCGGGATCCTTTTGTCGCGATAGCGAACGCGGATGCGCCACTGCCGTCCTGTATTGACGGTGATGACGCGTGCACTACTGAACTAACACCAAAATCCCAATCCAAAGACGCAAAGACGGATGCTCTTCGAAGTTCGATTCGGGTAAACGGAAACATGAAACGAAATCTCCGGCGAACCAAATAAAACGTGTTTAGTTGTTCAATCTAAGAAAAAAAAATGTTTCTAAACTTTAATCATTCAGGCAAAAACCACTATACCATCATACATATACCTTCTGACTCTGTTAAACACCACATGTACGTGCGGCTCTGTACACCACCACTCTCCTGCCACAACGACTTCCAGCTACGACCCAAGCAGTACGGAGCATATATATCAGTGGTTCGCCTCGACGTCGTCGCCCTTGTTGAGGGGCTCGAAGCCCCCGTGGTGGTGCAGGACGGATTGCAGCTCGACGGGGGTGGCGGAGAGGGACTTGATGACGCTGCTGCCGAACCCGTTGCGCGGCGACCCGATGGACGGCATGGGCAGGCTGAGCCCCTTGTGCAGCGACCGCGCCCGCCGCTGCGCCATCTCCACCTGCCCCATCAGCCGCGCCACACCTTCCTCCTCGTCCTCCAGCTCCGCGTCGTCTTCGCTCTTAGACGGCTTCTTCTTCTTCCGGTACGCCATGTACAGCACCAGCTGCGCCGTGCCCAGGACGAAACCGACAACGTTGGGGACCTGCAAAGATCACGGTGTCCAGATAGAAAGGTTCGGTTAGGTGCACGTACGTTTTAACAGATTAGCTAGTTAGACGGTGCGTTATGACGCACTCCGATGAAGAAGTCCTTGACGAGCACGGAGTAGACGCTCCAGACGCCGCCGTTAAGGAAGAGGAAGAAGGAGAGGGAGAAGGGCATGAACTCCACGCTCCGGGTCTTCACCACTGTCCGCTGCACACATGGTTAACCAGTGTTTCAGTTTCAGTCAGATGTCAAGCTCTACATACATAGGAACGCAACACGGCATTATCAGTCACGCCTCTGCCACAACATCACTCTGAATTTTGCACAAAGTTAACGTCCCTTATTTGAGAAGCTGAAGAATTAGCAGAGCACCTTCGCTACTTTCAACCCTCTGAAGATGTCTTATAGTTTTGTAACAGTATTTGTTTTGAATCAATGTGAAACCACCGGGCACTTAGTTTTCTAGAAGATTGTCACGATCCAGAGATGAAACGCGTGGATGTCCGGATTCGGGTGGGTGGTCTGGTTGAAGGACGAACGTGGATGCATCTGCTGAAAGGACATTACCGCATTTGTTCCACTATAAACTGATGAAAATGACACCAGACCAAACACACTTTAATGACGGGTCAAAAAAGATATGCAGCGTTTATCTTATCATCTTAACATTCTAAGGTTGGCATCCTCTACGGGCTCTCATGGGGGCATCAGCTTCCATTGTTCTCGCACAAATTGAACAAGGAACACGCTAAGGTAAAAAATAATGCAGGGACATCAAACATGCTAGTGAAACGTCCAGCAAGAGACGGTGTTTTGCAACCAAGAAGTTTCAGCTGGGTTTGATCTTACTGACCATTGCGCCCAGCGGCGCCGCATACATCCCAATCGTCAGGGCGGCGCACAGAATGCCCACCGCCAGCAGCCGGGCGCCGCCGTGCAGCGCCCCCAGCGTCACCCCGACGACCGCGGCGAGGAAGACGACGTTCACGGCCAGCACCAGCTTCACCATCTTCGCCTGAAAGAAACCCACAGAACAGAGAGACATTCAGAAGAACTCCAGAGATAGCTTAAAGTTACCATCAAAGGTTAGGCCGGCATGGCGTTCACACACGCGGACCTTGGTCTCCTTGGGAGCGTAGGCGAGGTAGAGCGACACATAGGTGGCTTGGAGCGCGGCGCCGGCGCCGTTGACGGTGACGACGAGGAGGCCGCCGGGCTTGAGGAGGCCGTAGAAGGTCCAGAGCGAGGTGCTCAGCAGGGTGGTGGCGTACGGCAGCCACTTGAAGTCCTCCGTGCTCTTGTTCTTCACGATCCTCCGGAACGTCGCGCTGAGGGCAATCAACAGAAAACCGCATCAGCAAAATCCATCTCCCATGCGTAAACATGTAGCAGCAAGTCGAATTATATGTCTGTCGTACTCACATCGGCGACGTGAAGACGAGGATGGAGATGATGTTCCCTGTTGAGCAGAGGATCACAAACCGTCAGAAGGGAATTGGTTGATGCCGAGAATAAAAAAGGGAAAAAAACAAAGCAACGAGATGAACAAATAACGGATGATCAAGAAACACGATGATGTCTCGGTGACGGCGAACGGACCTAAGATCCCGACGAAGAAGCTCGGATCGGCCATTGCGCGTGGCCTGTGAACTCTTCCGTGGAGAGAGAGGGACTTGAGCTTATGAGGTGGCAAAGATAAGCAGACAGCACAGGCACACGAGGAAGTGTGCGTGACCCTCTGAAACTACCTCCTAGCTGACTCTGATTAGCTGCAGATTCTGAGGCTCAGGCGTGTTTCTGCAGCAAGGGCGTATATATTTCGCTAGGGACCACACGGCCGGCCGGTTTGTCGGTCGTCGGCATCAGTGAGAAGTGACATGCCCCAGAGCGGCGAAGTCCATCACGAACACTTAACTTCTGGCTACAAGATTTCACCTGCACCCTGACTTAAGTAATCACCTAACGCTCTGCTTTAACCGGTAACAAGCCAAACACAGTAGTGTAACAGGATAAGCACCGCGTGCCCGTTTCTCATTCCCGTTTAAGCCCCTTGCCGTATCACACTGATACTTGCTCCGGTAACTTGTTAGTGGTTGGTTGTTAGCGGTCTGGTCATCAGCTGAAACGATCGAGGTCGTTGTATTGGAGCTTTATGTCTCTCACGGATAAAGATTTAATAATAAATTCGGTCCTTCATAGTTTGATTTAATTTCGTTTAAACTCTTCTTGTCAATCTGTCGATTGACACTTTTTTTGTAATAATTATAACAAACAAAACAATACCGGGCTGCGTGCTATGCAGAGGCTGAGAACTTGAACAGTTTTCATTATCTAAAAAAAAATCAGCCGAAACAATCGTGCTGGATCGCAAGCCGCCGTGGCCGGATCAAGGTTTTAAATCTCCCGCTATAGCTATCGTTAAAGCCCGTTATAATGTTTTGAGACAGTGTACTCCTATTTATGTTCATATATAAATTAAGTGCTATCATCTGCTATAGCTTTTTAATGGATCTCCTCTTGTTCCTCAATCTTTGAAGAATGTGGCGTTGGATTAGAGAAAGTTCTCTGTTCCGAACATTTTTTGGAAGTAGACAACACGTTTTGAATCTTAATGCAAATATATTTTGTTGAATCAGTCTTTTTCGCCACATCGCGTATAAAGGGAATCGGACCCAACTCTTCCACGAATGGTCCTCCTTTAACTCAATGAACTTTGCCTAGTTTTTTTCCTTTTCAATTCTCATAAGTCCTTGATATACTAGCAGAAACTCAATGCTTGACCGACTCCGTTATTAATTGTTTTAGAAACATGCTGCTAAACTTTTTAACTTGCTATTTAAAACATTGGACCGGATAGGATCCACAGCATCCAGGCACCACTGAACTGAACCACAGCGAACGGCCGACGCCGAACAGAACCGAAAGGCGATGGGGAGAGTGACGTCCGGCGTGGAGGCAGATCTGGCGGCCGGGAGACAAACCAAAGACATGAGGGCATGCTGCGTCCGGGAAACGTTCGAGAGCTGGACACGTCGCGCCGCGCTGGGGGCGACGCGGAGGTGGGAACGAGCCCGTGCGCTGGCCGCGCGCCATTAAAGAATGAATCCCGTGCGACGAGAAAGCGAGGCGAGGGTGACGCGGTGTCGTCGTTCCTCGACGGCGACGTCGGTCGCTGAGGTCGTGGAGCCGGATCATGCCTGCCGCTATCGCTACATCAGGTCAGGCGGGTATTCTGTTAGACGAGAGGACGTCAGAGGAACAGTTTTCGCAGTTGGCTTTGCCTCTGCTTGTGAGCTTCGCCGCCGGAGCAGGATGTACGAGACGTTGCCACGACGACGTGGAAATTAGACGACATCTGATGTGTCGAGAGGACGCAGAGTGGACGGGCAGAGGACTAGAAGGAGGCGTCAAGCACTTGATCAAGTTATTTTACTGTTCGGTGTGTAGCGATACGTGTATCTCTCGGCTTGCCGATTTTGAATTCTGGCGTCTCGTTCCATTTCGGTCCTGGGCAACGTGTTTTCACTGACACCAGACGCTTAGTTGACTCTTACATGTGCGCGTGTCTCATCATAGCAATAACTATTTGAATTCTTAATTATTATTACATCGTAGTACAAGACACCAAAAGTATGCCACTTAAAAAGATTGTAACTTTAAGTAATTATTTTCATAGGTTGCGATCACTTACATTGTTTGAAATGGTGAGTTCATATATGCATAAAAATAAGGGATAAACAAGAGATTTATTTTTTTTCTAATGAAAACATATTACAAATTGTGAAAATATTTAACAATAAAATCTCTATATTATTTTTTTTGGTCAATAAAATCTCTATAGTAAATATGTAACGATATTTTTTCTTCTAATAACAACATCTTACAGAAAACCTATAGAGTAAATTGAACCATCTTTTTAAGATGGAATGGAAAAATAAAATCTCTATATAGTAAAATAAATCTTTTTCTTTTTTTAGTAAACAAAGAGCACATGATACAAAACTTAAGCCATGGGACGAGGCAAAGCAAACATAGTTCAGCTGATTAGGTTTTTGGTCGTGTAACCAACCCATCTAGGTCAAGTCTCTGACTTGGCACATGTTTTGCACATACGATTATTTATTTTTTTGTGGGAGGCGATGTCTCTGTTGACAGTGAGGCATCTGTAGTGACTTCGTGAATCTCAAGATCAGCCGTCTCAGTTTTTCAGATGGCTCATAAAAGTAGAACGTTCATAAAAGCAAGTACTCATGCATGCTTGTATTTTTTTTAGTCTTTTTGAGATCGTGCATTCTTGTAAGTGTGCGCGTTTGTGTTTCAAAAAAGGAAATGCAGATTGTCATGGAAAATTACGTCTTGGACCGTAACCCAGAGTTCGCATGGGCCAGCCCATAGTATCTTGCACCACAAGACGTCTCGCTTCTTCTTCCCCCGGAAAAGCGAGGGAAAGTCCCGCCCCCTTCCCGCCCAAACATCCAAACATTTTACCGGCCACCGCCGATCTCCGGCGATGTCGGCGGCCGCCGCTGCGGTGGGAAGCCAGCCCTCCTTGCAGCAGCAATCCCCACCGCCTCCTACAGCAGATTCCGTTCTCCGCCTCGCCAGCAGAGATCCCTCCGCCGCGGCAGCCCTCCTCCCTGATCTCTGTCCCGACGCCCTCTCCGACATCCTCTCCTCGCTCTCCGCCGCCTCCCCCGCGAATCACCTCACCCTCCTCCCCCATCTCCTATCTCTCTCGCCATCCCCCTCCGCCGCCTCCGCAATCTTCTCATCTCTCCTCTCCGCGACTAGCTGGCCATCCGCCACCCTCCTCGCCGTCGCATCCCTCCTCCGCGACCTCCCACCGGCTTACCGCACCCGGGTCCCCGCCTTACTGGGCAAGATCATTTCCCTCCTCCCCGGAGCCGACGCGCAGGACCTCCCCGCTCTCGCGTACCAGCTCCTCCTTCTCGCGTCCAAGCCCCTCCACCCGCGCGCAGTCCTCACCGGCCTCCTCTGCTTCTTCGGCGGCCGAAGTGGCGCCAGCATCCGTGCGCCGCCATCCATTGCGCGGCAGGTCGAGGGCACCGTGCTGATGAACTTCGCCTTCGTGGTCAAGCAAGACCCGGCGCTGGCAAGAGAGGTCTTGGCCGCAGTCAAGGCCGATGCTGCAGGAGCTATCAGCGGTTTCGCGGTCGCAGTGCTCCTGGCCGTGGCGCGCGTGCGAAGGTTCAATGAAGGTGCCTTGGGTGTGCTCCGTGATGCGGCCGTGTTGTCCCGCAGGGATTACCGGTTGTCCAGGTGAGGATTTGTTGCACCTCTTCAAGGTTTTGGTTCTGACTATTTGTTCTAATTGGGTGGCATGTATGTTAGGCGCTGCAAATGGTTGCCGGATTGTCTGAAAGAAGAAGGTGCTCGGGCTGCTCGATGCGTTGAGAAGGCATTGCTGAAATCTGTAAGGGATTCATACCTCCTAAATTTGCATTGCTAAAATGCTCATAAAGACTAGGATTAGTAGTTTTCTTGAGGTGTAAATCGTTTCTTATATGCAGGTCAATGAGAGCATTGGTGGGAGGGAGCAAGTTGTTCCGAGCATCGTTCAGGTCGGCTTTCTCCTGCTGGAAGTCTCAGGTGGCGACCGAGGGGTGGAAGATGGCTTAGACAAAGGGGTTACGAGCACTGAAGATATTGGTGTTAATATGCTCAAGTCACTGTTCGAGATCCATGAAATGGCACGGACTGAGGTACGGTGCTACAGAGTATGGTATTTGTATTGATGAGTCAACTGTCAACTCATATCTGCCACTTGATTTGTTAGATATGACATAGTATGTTTCAATTTTGTGTACTTGAGATCAGATAATTGAACAATGCAAATTCCGGATTCTATCAGCAAAGCCTCAACAAAGTGCACCGATTCTCAGGTAACTTAGCAATCCTGTTTAAAATTTCTCAGGTACCATTCAATTTCTTTTTGTGTTTTCGAAAGAAAAAGTAATAGCAAGCCAATAAATTGTAGTGTTGTATTTGCTTTGTAGGTTGCTTGGATTTTTGATTCGGAATCATCCAATCCCAATGCTGGAATACATTGCACATCTGAAGGAGTTGCTGGATTATTTTGCCTTCATGAATGACAAGATATCTACTGGTCTGATCAGTTGCATCTTGCCACTCACAAAGTCCAGCCGTGATCTGAAGGTCTTTAACATCAACAGTATTCAATGTTTATGTGGCTGTAAAAGACAGCGTGATGAAACTTCTGGAGTTTATTTTTACAGGATTACATAATACTTGTTGTAAGAAAAGCTATGTTTAAGAGGGAGGACACGGTTCGAATCGCTGCTATAAATGCTATTGTTGAGCTGATTATCACAGAAAACATGCATAGGAAAAATGAAGCCAATCCTTTTGAGGACTCTTCCAGCCAGCCAAGCTCTAGCCAGCATCCAGAAATGCATCTTGGCATTGGTGGAGGTCTCTTTCAAGAACTAAGTGGAGTGCTTCGCAGATGTTTCTCACAACAGGTAACAATGCTTTACCAATATATCCTATCCTACAAATATTCTTGTCCTTATTATGTATCAAGGATATGTTTCCAAGCATAGTTAACTTGCTCTTGCAGGCCAATGTCAAAGAAGTCTTGTATGAGGGTCTCAAACAAATCGTTGCATCTGATCCTGCTGTCGCCAACAGTGTCCTAGATTTCCTCTGGCCTCACTTCCTAAACTATTACACAGAGGTAACACTCTTGACAGGTTATCACACCCTTTTCTGTTTCTTGGTCACTGTAGGTTGTTTTATGTCTCAGAAAATGAAGTTATTCTCATGGGTTTTTGTTGGCTGACTTGCCATAGGATGGAGAAAGCCCACTTAAAATTGATTCATGCTTCAAAGTAGAGAATGCCAAACTATGCATTGTGGAACCTTTAGATTCTCTGCTGTCATGTATCTCAAGCATTCTGCGAGGTCAACAAATCAATAAATGTGAACGACCACATGATGCAAATTGGAAATGCTTTGGTTTTGCTCCTTCACAAGATAATGAGGTGTGATTTTCTCCTAAGATCCATAGTTAACAGCTTTGATCATATTCTACATTTTAATGACCAAGCTATTTTCAGGCTGGAGGAGCATCATCAACTGATTTGTTCATGAAAGCTTTATCAAGCGTCCAAAAGCATTTGAGGAAATCCTTAACAGAAGGTTTGTCATATTCGATAGATAAAGTGAATCAATTTGTACTCAATAATGCTATTTGAGAGGACATATTTTTTTTTTGTGCTTACAATTTCTGCATCTGTTGATCTCAGACCAACAAGGACAAAGCCAAGAATCTAGCTCTCTTTCTTCATCTCCGGAGATGGTCCATTGTCATAACATGGCTATGCTCGGAATCATTGAAGTTTTTGTTGATTTTACCGCGTCAAAACTAGATAAAGCCTCAGATGAGTCAATGGAAATAATAGAAAAGGAAATACTGGAGCTTGTTTATACTCACAGTGGTTTTGAGAGGAAAACAGGCAACAGTAGGGAGAAGATTTCAAGGAGAAGAGGGAATGCTGGTGATACTGCAGATATGCATACCAATGAACCTAAAGAAAATTCAAATGCTTCCTTGCAGAAACTGCATGAAAAGAGGGTTAGATTTATGGATTCGAGTTTATACCAACTTGCAGTTCTGTGTGTCAAGCAGTGCAATGCTGATAGCCACGACAGATGTAGTCAGCGCCCTAGCCAAACAAAATGGAACCAGAACTCAAGTCTGGTATCTCTTGTACTGAAAGCCTGTCTTGAATTGTTCAAATCGCTTGCAACAAAGGAAAGTGGGCATGCTATGAGAAATATGAGAACAATGCTGGATGAAGATGTAAAAAAACTTATCCAGCCAATAATGCAGCTCGTATGGTGTCTTATCTTTGACTGGAAGCAAGAAAATGGTGGAATAAAAAAGAACATGACCCAAGGAAAGAAAAACATTGAAAACAAAAAGGATCATTTAAATTTGGCACTTGCATGCTTAAAAGAACTCCTTAAGCCAAGTGAATCAGGAGATCATTCTGCTGATATTATTGAGGTTATGATATCTTCAGCTCCGCCAAATGTGGAGGACATGATGGATGCTGGCGAGCTCGATACCACAATGGTTGAAGATCGAAGCACAAAAAATGCTCATGTGTTTCTAATCATATTGAAGCAGTTATATGCCCGTATTCTTTCCCAATCACTTTTACGTGAATGCGAGGTAAATATGTTTCAATGATTTTGGTGGAAAGTAGCATTGGGTGGTTCGAGTGTTTACTGGACTGGATTATTTGAACTAGGAGTATCAGTTATACATAATCAGCAAAATAAAAATCATGCTCATGCAGACAGCAGTATAGATGCTTGTATATTATTTATTGTAAAAAGCCACACAGGTACCTAGTTTCATCACAACCTGTTGGCCACCTTATATATACATATGGCCAGAAGTTGCTTAAGAACAGTTTATTATTGTCGTAGAAAGCATGGAAAATCACCAGATAACCGGAAATTAACTTAGATTAATTGTTTGCTTTTGTTTTTTATTGAGATAAGTATTTGCTTTGGTATATATACTAAATGTTCATGTTCATTTGTGTAGGCTGTAACAGAATTGATTTATAGTATATCAAGAAAACTTCATCCTGAACAAAGGTATCTTGTTGGAAATTGGGCTGTGGATCTTTGTAAAATGAAAAACGTGCAAAGTCCTAGTATTGCACGAGAGTTGGTAAAACTCGCTATTCGTCTTGCACCAGCTCCAGAAGACATATTTCTTATGTATGAGATGAGTGATGAGTTAAAGAAATCAGTGGCCTCTGGAGATGAAGGCACTAGAGATTCTTCTGATACATTTCAAATCATCAGTTGTAAAACAAGGAATTCACTTGCTGCTGTATTTCTTCAAATGGTTGAATCATCTCTCGCCGAATTGGACTGGGGTCTTGGTAAGCTTAAAGCGACGCTAACACTAGGTTATGATGCTCCTACTACTGATGAAGACCACCCAGTAGATGAAAGAATGCAAAGGCTAGATTTGGAGGAAGCACTCTACTCAAGATCAGCCTTAGTAGTCCATGTCCTATCTTCTTTTGCACATATGAGCCTTAAAGGTTTGTTGTGTCATCATTCATGAAATACATGCTTTTATTCCATTTTGGCATGCCCTGATTATAACTTTGTATTCTCAGATACACAAGCAGATCAGTTTCTGAAACTGAGTGCAAAGTTCTACAAGCTCTTAACTCGCATGGCGAAATCCCAAATCGCACCTAAGGGATACGCACAACACATTCCAGGTTCCAAGTTTCAGAAACTGGCAGAAGTAACATGCAGGATGCTCACTGCTCCGCTTTATGCCTTTGTATCTTCAGATCAAGAGGTTGGTTGCACCTTGTAAATACATCATTAATGCCTCTGACCTCAGTTTTGATTGAGCTTGTTTTCTTTTCCTTTATGTTCTCTAGTTGCAGAATCAGCAAACTTCCAAAAAGGGGACCCTTGCCAAAATTAGAAGAGAAAGCAAATGTATTCCTGATCTTATTTTCCAAATTGAAGATTATGAGAGGTATCTAATCCAGCTAAGCAAACTCACAAAGGTGAATCTTTTGAGGCATGCCAAGCGCAGTGTGGCAAGAGATTTCCAGATAAAAGCAAAGGAGAAATCTGGTGAACAACATCAGGAAGAAGATTGTGCTCCATCCTGTGCTGCATCATCTGGAAATGAGCCTGATGAAGATGTTGAAGGTCCAAACCCTCCAGTTGAAACAAATGGTGACGAGGACATTAGGTCCAGTGCACAAGGTAGTCCCGTTCCGGGTTTTGAATCTGATGAAGATGAAGAAATATCAGCACGACATAAGAGGACCAAGACAAACCACATTGTGCAGGATTCTGATGAAGAAGCGGAAGAAGATTAGAGTTTTATGTATATGGTTCAAATCATATGTTATAGATAACATCAAGCTAAGATAGATGAAATGTAAATAGATGGTTTGCAAAGTTTTTGTGGAGATTGTAGACCAATAATATATAGATGTAAAATACAGTAGATGTTTAATTTCTCCTTGGTTACTGTTTTTGTTGTGAATTTAAACATTACGAGGTAGATCATAGTTCATGTGAATTTAAACTGAAGGTTATCCTAGTAATTTCTGCTGTGAATGTACACATTCAGACCATACTAGTTCATTGACTAGTAGAGGTAGTAATATGAAGGAGCTGCATTTCATTTTATAACAAAAGAGAATATTTTTTTAATGAAGAATTTTCGAGCTCAATGCCTTGAACTGAAACTTGAAACGTCTTTTGTACGTGAGATGGGGACCGCATGCCACACCTGCTCCCTGCTTGGCCAAACTACTGATGCCTCCTTTGGATCGCAGGATTGAAAAATGTAGAAATAGGAAAAAAACACAGGAATAGGATAGGAATGCATATGCAAAACAGAGGATTGGAAAAACACAAGAATCTTGTAGTATTTGTTGTTTGGATGGGCACAGGAAAGCTTTTTTTTTTTTGTGAGGGAGGGCACAGGAAAGCTTATAGGAATTTGAAAGATTTGGTTAGCTTAATTATGTTTTTTCTGATACGGACAACCGAGTTACCCCCCACATAATCTCTTTTGTTTATTATTAATGTTTGCTTGTTTCAGTCGACATAGGCTACTCCATGTCCCTCGTTTATTACTAGTTTATTAGTCATTCTCATGAGTTTAGGCATCAGATCAATGGGTCTCTTATAGTTTCATCGTATGGAGTGAAAGATTGATTAGCAGTCTCATGCCACACAACCAGCTTGTTCCGTGGAAGGGCAGCTCGAGAAGCGGCAATTGCTATTCAGCAAGGAGAGCAGTGAGCTGTTTGGAGTGGATTCCATGTAGAGATTACTGAGGTCGAGCAGTGGTGAGGTTTCGTGGCAGCGTGAGTGCCTAATGACAAAGGACGAGAGATGATTTGCCTCGATCTTCAGCGAAGGAAAGGAAAAAAAAGAGGTTGGAGTCGATGGAAAATTTTCTCCATTTTTCCTATGAAATGGACAGCATAGGAAAGTTTCCTTCGTTTTTTCTACCCATTATTTCTATGTTCCAAATGAATGTACAGTATTTTTCTCCAAAAATCCTTCAATGCAAAGAAACCCTGAACCCTGCTTGGCCAAACTACTCAACCCAAACTGGCCCGTCGGCTCGGTCGGACGGCACGAAACCAAGCGAACCCGAACCCATTCACCGCACCCCCCCCCCCCCCCCCCCCCCCCCATCCCTATATAAGCCTCATTCTCTCGTCTCGCCTCCAAAAACCCTAGAACGCGCCCCCGCTCCGCCGCCGCCGCCGCACGCCGCCATGGTAACATCTCACCTCTAGCTGGCCGCTCGTCTCCGGGATCATGGACTGTAACTGACCCATCCCCACCCTCTCCTCGCAGGGTATCGACCTCGTCGCCGGCGGCCGGAACAAGAAGACCAAGCGCACCGCGCCCAAGTCCGACGATGTCTACCTCAAGCTCCTCGTCAAGGTAAGCTCCGCCCCTTCCCCCGATCTGATTTCGCCGGCCCTACCGTGCTCGGCTTTGGGTCTGACGGGCGTCGCGTAACGACTCCCGATCTGCGCGTGTGGTTGCAGCTGTACCGCTTCCTGTTGCGCAGGACGAAGAGCAACTTCAACGCCGTGATCCTGAAGCGGCTGTTCATGAGCAAGACCAACCGCCCGCCGCTCTCGCTCCGCCGCCTCGTCAAGTTTATGGAGGGCAAGGTCTGTGTTCGAACCATATTCAAGCAGTTTTGGGGGCGTTTTGCGTGCTTGGTTTTTTTGTTTATAGTGTGTGACATTCTTGTCTGTGTTTGTGGGAGTACAGGAGAACCAGATTGCTGTGATCGTGGGCACCGTGACTGACGACAAGAGGGTCTACGAGGTGCCGGCGATGAAGGTGGCCGCCCTCAGGTTCACTGAGACGGCAAGGGCCCGGATTGTGAACGCTGGCGGCGAGTGCCTCACCTTTGACCAGCTGGCGCTCCGTGCACCTCTGGGCCAGAACACGGTAATTTTAACCCTTTGACTCTGATTTCTATTCCTTACTATTGTATCAGTGGTTATGAAAAATGCCTAGTCCACTACTCATAATAATGTCTGTAGTGAAGGGGGTTCACTGTACTTTTCGTGCGTGAGTTGGAATGAATGAATTGCTGTTTGCTAGAGATAAGTTATGATATGAAATTTGCTCTCTGTTGCTAGAAACGTTTTATATGTTCAGCGTTGTATAATGTTTTCTGATTCTCGCTCTATCTGCATTGTCTGGTTAGTGGTCATTTATTCTATATGCCTGATTGTTCAGAACTAAGAGTACTAGCATCGAAACTTTGAATTCCTTTCAATTCAGAGTCTCTGCGAGACAGTCACTATTTTTTGCTTATTATCTCTCGATGATGAGAACTTAGCAGACGGGCGGTCAGAACTGATGCCATGTTGAGTGTCTGCATGTTTGTGTGTTCCTTTATAGGAATGCATCTGAGAGTGAGAACAAGCTATTTTGCTTGCTTATCCTTTTGATTGTCAATATGCTTTTGCATCATGAGTACCTCCATCCCAGAATTTGAGCATTTCTAGCTATGCACTTGGACAAGTATTTATCCAAATTCATAGCCAGTAATGTTTACATTTTTGGACAGTGGTAATAACTAAATCACAAGAGCTATCAAGTATATGAGATTGCTGATGATCTTCTGACCCACGTGTTCATTAATTTGCTAAACTTTGTGAGCATGCACCTGCATTATATATTTTCTTCTTGGAAGCTTTCTGAAGGCTAAGGAGGCATAGCAGGTGCATAGATCTAGATGGTTGTCTTACCAGCCCATTGCATATGGTTGCTTTGGTGCCAAATGATCTAACCGAAATTTTGATTTTGCATCCTCTTTTGTTGCATTTAGTATTGTAGGTTTGTTTTGCTGGTTTCTCTTTCGTAAGCTGTTTCCTGTTTCTTTTTGTTTTTGACTTTCCTATGTGATGCTTCAAGAATGGCAGATGATGGATAATCTTATTCTACACACTGAATGCAATGTGTAGACAAATACTCCGCTTATTGTCTGATGCCACAAGCTAACCACTGTTAATATTTTGCATGTCTTTTTTGCATTATGTTTTGACTCCTACACTATTGCATTATGAACTTGGGATTTGATTTGTTTCATATGTTCTTTTTAGTCCTGACATTTAAACCACTAATTTATTGTATTCTTATTTTTGTATTGCATACTTATATGTCTGGAATCAGGTTATAGAATTTTGTTTACTAATATTGTGAACTTGTTCCACAAATTATCGTGCACTATGGTTTGACTGGTTGTCGTATTAATGAGACACTGCATGTTATGTTTTTAGTGTCTCTGTCCTATGTATATTAATGTTCAAATCTCACAAGTAACAATTATCTTTGAACAGGTTCTGCTGAGGGGACCTAAGAATGCTAGGGAAGCTGTGAAGCACTTTGGCGCTGCACCTGGTGTTCCGCACAGCCACACCAAGCCTTATGTCCGCTCGAAGGGGAGGAAGTTTGAGAAGGCAAGAGGCAGGAGGAACAGCAGAGGCTTTAAGGTGTAATAAGCTAATGCATCATATCCGTGTGGTCTCAACTAGTGGATTAAATAGATCTTTGAGCCCGAGGGTTCTATGTTATTACCTCAGTTCCAGGACGTTTGTCTTTTGTACACCAGTTCCAGGATGTGCTGAATTTTGCTCGAATGTTATCCAGTATGCACTTTGTATTCGGGGGATTTTACAAGTGTTTTTGTCACTATACTAGGCTCAGTTTCTTCTGTCTCTCGACACACTGAATGATCTAATTTTGTTTCGGTACCATAGCAATCCACGTTCTCAAGTCGTCCGTTTAATAACGATCAGGGTAAGCGATTCGATAGGCAGCCGGTGTCTGCAAATCGGCAGCGTCGTCGTGCTTTTGATTCAGCAGAGCAAAAATATAAAATAAGGCGCGGGTACAAATCTGAGCTGAAGTATGAGGATGAAGCTGGATATTGCCTCAGTTTCTTTTCATAATAAGTGAAGTATGAGGATGAAGCTGGATATTGATAGCTAGAGATGCATATACGGTAATCATTACTTAGGTCCCTTCATGGACGAAGAGCGTTAAAGACGATCTATTAATTCTGACGAGCAAACTGGTTTTTCCTTTCCTTCAATTTGACCCTTGTACCAGTCAAAAAAAATATAAAATTGACACTTCGAGCTATCTAGATGTATACAGAAATACTGAAACAAATGTGGTGAGCATGGCTACGACCGTTTTTTTAGGACGCAAACTTTGCAGAAGGCTGCATCATGTAATGTAAAGTGTGGTGGTGACTCAATCTGGTCTGTTGTTGATGCGCAACAGACGAGATGAAGCCATTCGCTTATCCCAGAGATGAGAACAGAGATAGCGAGAAGTTTAACTATGATCAGGTCACAAACAGGGCAGAGCATATCAAATCTGTCACAATACAACAATGATGTACAATATGCATAAGAATTTGCAAACAATAGATTGCCGCTGGCATTATATCAGAGACAAGCTTGGATATACATATCAAAGAATCCAAGATTTCGTGTTACAAAGAGTCTCCCTAGTATCCATGCACGGGAAGACGGCGCTGGACGCGGCTGAAACCGCCGGCGCGCAGGGCGCACGTGCTGGCGCCGCTCCTCTGGTACGGATGGTGGCGGCGGCGGCGTGGCGGAGAGGTGCGCGACTCCGCGTCGGAGACCAGAGGCGACGGTGGCGGCATGCTTGGGGTGTAGTCTGGAGACTGCGCGCGCCTAGGAGGCGGCGTCTGAGGGGTGTACGTCGGGGAGAACTCGCGGCTCGACGCCGTGTGGTCCGGGGATTTTGCCCTCCAGCGACTGCTCACTGGTGTGTACTCTGGCGACGCGGGCGTGTAGTCTGGGGATGAAGGCGTGTACACCGGTGACCCTGGCCTCCAGGAAGTGCTCACCGGCGTGTACTCAGGTGACGCCGGTGTGTAGTGAGGAGACTCCGCTCGGATCGTCGGGGATGACGGGGTGTACACCGGTGATCCTGCCCACCAGGAAGTGCTCTCAGGTCTGTACTCCGGTGACGCCGGCGTGTAGTCAGGGGATGACGGCGTGTACTCCGGCGACGATGGCGAGGCCGCTCGGATCGTCGGGGACGACGGGGTGTAGTCCGGTGACGCCGCCCTCCAGGAAGGGCTCCCCGGCCTGTACTCTGGCGACGCCGGCGTGTAGTCCGTGGAGGCTTCGCGGATCGTCGGTGTTGACGGCGTGTAGTCCGGCGAGCCCGCCCTCCAGGAACGGCTCACCGGCGTGTACTCGGGCGACGCCGGCGTGTACTCCTCCTCGGACATGGCGTCGCGGAAAGTGCTCGACGGCGTGTAGTCCGGCGACGACGAGCGCAGAGGAGGCGCAGCCATCAGGGCCGCGAAGTCCAGCGACAGCGAGCGGAAGCACCTTCTGCCGCCGGCGAAGAAGTCCACGAAGGAGAGGGGGGCCTCCATCAGCGCAGCAGGACGCGCAAGGAGAAGGAAAGGGCGGCGAGAAAGGAGAAGGCGGCGGCGGGCGGCGATCGGGGGCCAGGAGGCGCGCGCGTGCGTGCGTGGCGGTGGTCGAGAACTCGAGGGCTGGGAGATGAGCGATCCGTGGGTGATGGAGAGATAGTTATAGGACGGTGGCGTAGGATGCAAGCTTCCGCGAGCAACTCGGAATTGCCCGCGTGCTCTGCGGCACCGCCAAAACACGGGAGCAAGGCAGCGGCGTCAGGGCCGTCCCGACAAAAACCGGGGCCCTGTGCGAAATTTTGAAATGAGGCCTAAAAGTACAGAAGAACAACAACAAATATATACTCTGTTGCAATGCATTTCTTTGGCTGATAGTTATATCGTTGAGCCCCTGCTTGAGAGTTGAGTCGCTCCTGCTAATTTGCGACAGCACGATGGCCGGCGCCGCAGCAAGCCAGCGATGGCTTCGCCACCTCACCCGTTGATCCAACACGGATAGCGGCAGCCGGCAGGAAAAAGCGATCGGTCTGATCAAGTCACGAACGCATGCGTAGCTTGGAAGAGAAATCGATAAAGACTAGCGCTAGCAGGCTCCCCCAGGATGGGCCACAGCACCCAAGAGTAATAGTGTAATTTTTACAATTTGGTTTTTTTTGAAAAAGTTTTTCACAAATGAACCCTTGGGAAAAACATGTTCAGAAATGGACTCTTTTCTGAGCGCCGTGTTATTTGACGCTCAGGTCCAACATCTGGGCGCCGAAAGAATTGGCGCTCACCTCATCCACGTCAGCTGGCGGGCACGCGGCTGATGTGCTGACCTGGCGGGGGGGGGGGGGGGGGGGGGGGTGAGCGCCATGCCCTTTGGCGCCCAGGGAGGTGAGCGCCGTATCCTTTGGCGCCCACCCCCGGGCGCACAAAGGCCCGCGGGCCTTTCTCTTTTTTTCTCTCCCTCTCCTTCCTCACTCTTCTCACGAACAGAGAGCCGGCGGCTCATCTCTCTCTCTCCCCCATTCCATCCCCTCCTCCAAATCCCTCAATTTCGCATGGTTTGAGGCCAAATCTTTTCGAGGAATCAGTTCCCCAAGGTAATCTCCTCCGCCTCCTTGAATTTCGTCCAATAAAAATGCTTGTATGTCTCCAATTTCGTGTAACCCTAACCCTAGGGTTTGAGGATGAAATTGACCAATTTGATTAGTTTCTTTGTTAGATTTGCAATTGTAAACGTAATGTGGTTGATATGTTAATGTTTGGATGGTCCATCTGTAGTTGGTTTCATTGGTAGCAATAAATTGTTAGTAGGCATGTTATTAACATAGGGTAGTATGGTTGAATTAGTGAGAAATGTAGGTTTTTTGGTGTTTGTTTGTTGATTTTAGCATGATAGGAGGTAGTTTGTTGATTTTAAATGGATAGGATGTGTTGTGCATTAAGAAAATTGGTAAGGCAATTTTTTTTCTTTATGTTGATATGAAGAATGCTCAATTGAGAAATGCTATTTTTTTATTTATTTGGAATGTAGATGGCTAAATGTGTGAGAGTGCACCACGGTGGTTCAATTGTGAGGACTGAGGATGGTAGTGTTGATTTTGTTGGCATGAGAGAGTATGTGTTTCTTTTTGTTGAGACCCCAACTTTATGTATTGTTGCATCTCGAGTGAGGCAACGTTTGGGATGGATTGAGGAGGGTGTTAAGTTGGATTTTGAAGGAAGAATTGATGTGGGTTCGTCGAATGGGCCACACATGAAGATAATGGCTCCAGTGGGTAGTGAGGAGGAATGACAAGCATATGTTGAAATTGTTATGAATTCAGAAGTTCGAGCTTTAGATTTGGTGGTTCGGAAGGTAGTGGTGGATGGAGGCGTAGGTATTGGTTGTTCGAATGAAGTAGAAATTGACCTAACCCAGCCATCACAAGCAAGTGTGCATGACGGTTTGGCACGGAATTCTGCAGCAACCGTAGTGATGACTGATTCGGTTGGAGACCAAATGCCTCCGATCGTCCTGAATTGTGGTGATGATCGTAGGGATGAAACTCTGCCGGACATTGAAACGGTTCTTCAAATGGCACCTAATGAAGTAGTGGCACCAATGCATCAATGCACTTGCTTTTCTGCATCGATGTGTCCGGTGGCCATCAATTCATCAGACGTAGAGCATCCAATGCCCCAAAGCATGCATGCCACAAAGCATGCGTGACTGTCTCAATGCATGCATGCCACAAAGCATGCCACAAAGCATGCATGACTGCCACACAGCATGCATACTCTCTCTTTTCAGACGTGCAACTTTTACTATCGTGACGACACGCATTTATTATTTTCGCATGGCGACACATCCATTCATGGGCAACTTTGCAGAGCATCCGATGACATCTCCTCTTCTTTTCTTTGTAGTCTTCGTCTATAGACCACGTTAGTTATGCCTATAAAATGCACACATCGTCTGTCCCTTAAACTCAACCACTTCGCAATATAACCAACACCGAAATTTCTCCCATAGCTATGGAGTTCCCCAACGACCCACCCCACAACAAAGAGATGTTACCTCTCGGAGATGGCTTCATCGCTCCTATGTGCCTCTGTGGCACTCCATGCAGGCTAGTGAAGTCACTCGTTCTCGGTGATGACTACGGCAAAAGGCTTTGGATGTGCAAGAACTACCAATATGACCCTTCGCAACGTCTTTACTCTTCCGATAGGAGATCAAGGGTAACTACTTGTACTTCGTCATTCTTTGCTTCCACCATTGATTCTTACTTACTAATACGTTCATAATATTGCAGTCCCCGCCGCCTCTGTGTGAGTTCATCGAGTATGTTGACACTGAGCACACACCAGAGGATATAGCCCATGTGTACCGTGTCGCTCAACGTGCAAGAAGGCATTGGCTTGATATGGAAGCTGAGGAAAGGAGAGAGGAGGAACGCAGGAAGATGAGGCAGGAGGACGAAGAGCGTCGACGCAAGTACGAAGCGGAACGCAAGCAAAGAGAGGAGGCGGAACGAAGGCGCAAACAAGAGGAAGATCGGCTTGCTTATGAGGCCCGCGAGGCCGAAAGGGAGAGGATGCGCGAGAGAGCTCGCCGCGCTAGGCCAGCAGGTCCGGATGCTTTCAGAAAGGGGAAATATCCCCGTTGCACTCAGTAGACACTGAGGATAAATAGATCTGAGGTTGGACGAGCTTCGCGAGAAAAGCGGAGGAGGTTCATCTAAGTCGAAAGGGGACGACGAGGGATACGCGTCGTTTAACCTAGGCGATGATTAGTCTTTTGATTTCCATGTTGCTTATCAGCAATTGTGTGCACCAAATATGTCATTCCACCTCATAGAATACTACGTTCACTGTGAGTGAAATTTATTTCCCTAAGGCGTGTTAGGAGTAGATCGATGGACACGTAGCTTTGTCATGTGCATCGAAACACGCCATTGTTCCCTCCTCATTGTATGTATGTTGCGTCCTAAGTATGAATGTTGAAGGCGGGTTCTTCTGCTTTTATTATTTTCATGTCCATTCGTTGTCTGGTTGCTATGAATGCGGACCAGTCCTTTACGTACATGCAAGTAATCGAGACAGGGCCACAATAAAAAGCAGGCAGCGCATGCGGCCCTTGTTTCGTTGTCACTGGTGGCAGGCAGCGTATGCAACTAATGGAGGCAGGGCCACAATCAATCACTACACTCCGGTGCCAGACAGAACATCGCATGCACGACCACACACGACCACAGTAAAAGGAGGCAGCGCACCATGATTGCATCAGACAACGCGGAGCATCCTATGCTTCTCAATGATAAAACCATGGCGTGTTCTTCTCCTTTTATCACTGCGTCAATGACTTGCAATCAATGACTTTGCAGGCAGGGTCACAATCACTGCATCCACAGCAACACGCAGGGCATCCAAGGACCATGTAGTCAAAAAAAGAAAGGTGACATTGATAGAGCATGCATGCGCGAACAGTGACTCTACTGCATGCATCACTGCCTCAATGCAATGCATGCATGACTGCCACAAAGCATGGATCTCTGTTTTCAGACATGCAGGTTCATCTTTTCAATTCGGTGCTTCTCCCTTTCGTTAAATAAAGCCACTTCACTCGTGAATGCAACACACTGAGCAAAGCATCCATGGCTAACAGAGGGGGAGGGAGAGGAGGAAAGAGAGGAGGAAGAGCGGGGAGTTCTTCAGCACCGGAAGAGTGGGTTTGGGATGGAGAGCACGGACCGTTCACATATGATCCACCTATTGAACAGTTTCCTCTAGAGTCGAAAGATGATTTTGACTATGTTACCAATCCAATTAGACGGTACGACAACAGAAAGTTCAAATGGCCAAAATGCGGTCATGGTCTGGATTGCGTCGTCCAAATGTTCGACGGCCAATGCGATGGAGGTCGGCGCTTCTTCAGATGCCCAAATGGACAAGTGAGTTTTAATTCTTACTTGTTTCTCATTCGCCTTTCAGTATCATCTTTATTCAACATTTGCACACCTTTTTTTTACAGAATAACGAGAACCAAGACAATTGTGGCTTCACGCTGTGGGTGGATCCTAAGCCTATCAGCACAACCGTTGAATACATTAGCTACCTGCAAAACTGCATCTTCGACCTACAGCAAGAACTTGAGACGGCAACTCCACGTCAAAGCCAAGAGCTCGTGATTGGCATTGCTGGCCCCGACACCTATTGCCATGATCCGTACTGCCAATGTCCGCACCACAAGTCAGGCCCAACCAACCCACCACCACAAGCTCCACCAGCACCACCACCACTTTACTACGGTGGTGGTGGGTACAATGACTATGGCTACTCTCAGTCTGGCGGAGAGTCAAACTACAGTCCATGGGACTAGATTTCCTACCAAAACCTGGCTAAATGTTACATTCTCGTCATTCAAGTGTTGCATTTTTCAATTCCCTAAAGGCATGTCAGGATTAGTACGGTGCACATATAGGTTACTCATCATATGTACCGAACATGCCATTGCAATTTATGTACGTATGTAATTCCATTTCACTGCAATTAAGCCAATGAAGCCGGGTTCTACATCTTTACCATTGCAATATAGCTAGCAAAGTACTACAATTACACAAATACTTAGTTGAAACCAACGGTTCCACATCATAGTCCACAACATAGTCTACAACATACAACAAGCCATTTTCTTGCGACTGGTGAGGAGTGAGGAAATGAGAGGAAGAGGAGAAAGAAAGAGAGGACTTTTGTGTGCCCGGGGGTGAGCGCCAAATGGTGCGGCGCTCAGATGCTGGGCGCCATAGATTCCGGCGCTCACCCCCTGCCAGGTCACCAGCACGGGCGCGTGCCCGCCAGCTGACGTGGCAGGGTGAGCGCCATTTTATACGGCGCTCAACTATTCAACATGAGCGCCAAATGTGACGGCGCTCAGAAAGGGGTCCATTTCTGGACATGTTTTCTCCAGGGGTCCATTTGTGAAAAACTTTTTCAAAAAGGGCCAAAATGTAAAAATTGGTCAGAGTAATATCCTTATTGGGCTGATGGGCTAGAGAAATAAAAGTGTATGTATATGGGCTGCAATTATTTTTTGGGGCCCTTGGAAATTGGGGGCCCTGTGCCGTCGCACAGGTCGCACGGGCCTAGGGACGGGCCTGAGCGGCGTGGAGCCGACGCTGACGCACACGGACCGGCAGGCGGCAGCTTGCAGCTCAAAATCTGACGCACGCTGCCTGTATGGGCCCAATCTCCCGGTCGCTTATTGTGGGCCGGGAGGGCTTCTCATTTGCAACCAGGGAATGCGGCCCGTTGAGGTTAGTGTAGTTTGTTCAGTGTCTTTTTTTAGGCACGCGTCTTCTTGCATGAGCTAGAGCTCAACGAAGACGGAACGTCTCTTGGAGCTTCTCAAGTTTATGTTTTTGGCATTGTGGGTGCATAATTAGATATTTTAGAGAGTGCATATATGGTGAGAAAAAGATGAATACTATTGAAGTTGTATTTTGCTGTGGGTGTGGCCGCATCCACAGCCCACAATATAGATCCGCCCCTGCTTGTATGTGTCTGTAGAGCGAAATAAATCAGCGTGCAAAGGGTAGAAGCATGCCTTCCACTGCTAAACCTTTCCGCCTTGGCATGATCATTAGCTGGAATATTTCTGATGCTCAGGTCGGTCCGGAAAGGAAATGGCTTGGCAGAAACACGTCGGAGGCTGGACCACACATGCAAGACATGAACAATATGGAGATGACTGGTTCATGTAGATGTGTCTAAACATGCTTATGTTACGCAAAATCTTCACTTTTTCAAATGTTTGCTTGCCTGAATCAAAAAACAACCCGGCACCCCGCTGCCCACGGCATCTGGTCACCTCCCCTCCTCCCTTCTCCCGCACGCCTACTCCTGGTCCTGTCGCGGTGTACTTCTCCGACTGCCACCAGGCACATCGCCCACAACCTCGCTCTGCGCCATCTCCTGAACCACCGCCGACGTTGCTGCGTGCTTCGCCACCGATCGACCGCAGCATCCGCACCGCTTCGCCACCAGCTCCCACAGCCTCAGCAGTGACATGGTCCGGGTGGTCGTGCCCCTGGCGATTCCTGTCGCATAGCCTCCATCATGTTGCTGCTGAGGCTCTGGTTCTCGCCGCCGACGGTGAGTACCAGCTTGATGGGAATGGTGGAGCCCCTGGCGGCGTGACAGGATCAACGACCGATCCGCGCCTTTGCCGCGCCGAGGCGTCGAGGAGCGCGGGATCCAGGACGTACGGCAGCACGTCAAGCGCCGCGTAGTAGTGGACGAACACCGCGTCAGCGTGGGCTAGGTCGTCAACTAGGCAATTAGGGGTGGAAACGGATCGAATACGAATCGAATAGCGCCTTTCCCATATCCATATCCATATTTGTAAACGAATATGGATACGAATACGAACGTTTTCGAATACAAATACGGATCGAATATTAAACGAATGCGAATACAAAAGCGAATGTCACTATAATTCGGACGGATACGGATACATCTAATTTCTATGTTGTTAAGAAAACTACTACACTTTTTTCTCTCTAAAGTATCTTTAATAGCATTATTTCACATGATCTACACTAGTTTATATCAAAATTGAATCAATTTTATAATATTTTTGATATAATATATGGGTATATTTGTGATATAGTAGCGGATACGAATACGAATACGGATATATCGAATATCTGATGTCAAAACCTCAAACCATATCCACATCCATATTTTTTAATCGAATTCGAATACGAATTCGAATAGTGTAAAAATATTAATCGAATGGCAATTTTCGTACTGCATTTGCATTTCATCGGATACGAATATCGAATAATACGGATTATCCGTATCCACTTTCCACCCCTAGAGGCAATCCCGCTCCAAGACGCGGAGGTGGAAAAAGGCCTCCGGAGTCGGTTGCATCCAACTCAAGCACAAAGCATCACACTAGTAATAAATCTTAAAAATCTTGTAGCCTACCTCACTATCATACAATAGTATTTATCGAAGTAGACAATCTGCTGATTCGTTTTTCTTGTACCTAATATGACAAATATTGTTTACATGCAACAAAGGTATAATGAGAAAATAGAAGAAACATTCAGACATTTTCTTTAGTATGGCGACGACACAATGAGTTTGGCTACATAGTCTATAGATTTAATGTTGGGGCGCGCGCGCACACACAAACAGGGTGGTGCTTAAAGATGGCAACGGGCAGAATGCCCGCGGATAGTGGCTCCATCTACCCGTGCCCGCAAGCTAAATACTATGCCCGCGCCCGCGCCCGCTATCCGTCACGGGCAGGAAACTGTGCCCGCGCCCGCTATCCGCGGGCAAAACCATGCCCGCGGGCATATCCATTTGCCCGCAAACATACAAGCAGTTGTCAACAATTCACTATCACAATCATCAATTGCTATTGACTGAATCCTAGAGGAATGTACAAGTATCACGTATGTGATTGCCAAATCTGCTAGTGCCCATGGCAAAAGGAGCTCTATACTGAAACGAACTACTACTACGAAGCAGAATCATCAATAGCTAATTAGCTAGGTATCAATCACGGCTACAGCAGGAGCAACTATTCCTTGCGGGAGCTTGCTTCTCGTGTCACCTTGCGGGTGACGAAGGCTTGGCCTATCGGCCAGAGCTGCCGTGTTGGGGCCTCCATCTGCCATGTCGCGGGGTCATCGTCTTGGGGAAGGGAAAGGGGCAGGGCGCCGGAGGACTGAAGGAGGAGCGCGACCTTCGGGCGGAGCAGGATCCGCAGAGCGCCAAGGATCGCCGGCGGCCGTCGGGTGGGGCAGCTGGCCGGCCGGACCTGCAGCGACCTCTTTTTTCCTAGATCCAGATGGGGTACGGGAAAGAAGAGAGGAAGGGTAGACCCGGTGGAGGCGGCGGCTGGTGAGATGGGAGGGGAAAAAATGAGTGGAGCGATGGAGCCCTAGCTGTGCTTTTATATTGGTCCTACACGTCAGGTTTTTCTAACGGGCATGCGGATAGCGGATACGGATGAAGCATTTTTTTGCCCGTTAAAATATGCCCGTTGGGTATGACTTGCTGCCCGTATCCGTGCCCGCGGGCAGAGATGCGTGCCCGTATCCGTGCCCAACGGGTTTTTTGCCCGCGGGCACGCGGATAATTGCTGCCCGTTGCCATCTTTAGTGGTGCTCCATCGAATTCATGATAGCGATGATTAAAGACGGAGTGAAAGAGGATGTTACCCCATGTCTTGTAGACACGAGATGCACTGATAAGGTAGGCATGTTCACTCATTGGGCGGCGGTGGAGGATTTCAATGATGGCATCATCAATTAGCTATGCCAGCGGTTTCAAAAGGGAAATGTGCTTGTCATAGGTTTGGGGGCCCACCTATTCGACGGGTGCAATCATTTCTTTGAAGTTCATTCCGTGCATCTTGCTTCTTCGACTAGAATCAGTGGGAAATAAAAATAATGTATTAAGTTGCAATCAAAATGTTCAGAATTGAGTAAGAAGTCACAATTTCATAAGTGTGTATTTTTTTTTGACCAGAAAAGTTCATTCTGTGTGCACGCGCGAGCGTGATCTGAGCACACGTGCTTGTATGTCCGTCTGGGTGCGCCAGACCCGCGACGTCGCCTTCGAGGCCGAGGACGCGCTCGACGACTTCCTCCACCGCGCTGGGCGGAGGCGCGCGCCACTCGCCGGGTGCGCCGTCGGCTGGTGGCCCGGGTGCACCGCCTCCTCGTCTTCCGCGTCCGCCCCCACTCTCGCCTCCTGGTACGACCCCCGCACACAATCTGATTGTAGCAGATTAGTTTAAGCTTAAACCTTGAGACATGATGGTACTACTTTCGTTTTTAATTATATGACGTTGTTGACTTTTTTGCTTAACTTTGATCAATAATATATATATAATTAATTAATTTATTAACGTAAAATGTATATTGTTAGATCTATCATCTAAAGCATTTTAAGATTAATTTATATATTTAGCTATTTGTATAAATATTTATGAATAAGATAAATTACGGTGTCATATAATTAAAAACAAAGGGAGTAGATTCTTTTTTTTTTGAGCCGATAGCATTGGATTCGTGGAGCTCGCTCACTAGTTGTTATGAACACTGTAACGACTTGTAGTCAAACCTCAAACCCAAGTGAAGTTCAGCTATCCTACTTCGGTTTTGATAAATGCCCAGTTCGTTGTATGTTGAAGCAAAATTGTCAATTATGACATTTACACCTATCATTGATAGTTTACACTTCTGACTAGTAGTGTGGTAGGATTCATGAGAGAGTGATAAACTGTCTAAAATGGGCGTGAACAAGGACGACCTAGAGGAATACACGGTCGGCCTTGACAAGTACAGCGACATGCTGAAAGAGAAGGTCCTGGACGAGTCCGTCACCGCGCGCGCACTAGTGTCCATATCCGGCGAGAGCAGCATCGGCAAGACGACGCCGGCGCGGAAGGTGTACCAGAGCCCCGAGGTCCGCAATCACTTCGATCGAGAGCCGCACGTGGACGGTGCTCCCGCACAAGAGCCGCCCGGCCGACGTCCTCTGCGACATCCACCGGCAGGTCAGCTCGCAGCGGCGGCGGCCTCCTTCAAGTCATGCTACGTACCTGTACCTGGCGGCGATGCGGGAGAGCACGGCGGTGGACGCGGCGCGCGACTGGTGCGGCTGTGGGTGGCCGAGGGGTTCGTGCGGCGCGGGAGCACCATGGAGGAGGTCGGGTAGGGGGTACCTGCGGGAGCTCATATCCCGGTGCAGCTGGTACACCGGGACGAGTTCCGCGCCGTGCACTGCGCACCGTGTCGGTGCATGACCGCCTGCACGCCTTCGCGCAGGACGAGGCCAGCTTCGTGGAGAGCCACGACAGCACGGACGTGCTCGCGCGGCCCCGCCACCATGCGCCGCCTCGCCGTTCTGGAGGATCCCCACGCTGCGCCACGTCATCGTCGCGCCGTTCGCGCTGCCCTGCGGCGCGGAGGAGGTGCGGTAGGTACATCCGGCCCAACCTGACGCGGCTGTCGATGTGAAGCACGATGGTGGCGCACAAGTTCGTGGACATGCCTGGCGGCTGGCGGTGCTGACGCTGATGTGGGACGCCTACGACGTACGACGGCGGGCGGCTGGCGTTCGGGGAGGCCGGCTTCCGATCGCTGCAGAAGCTCAAGCTGGGCCTGCCGGAGCTGGAGGAATGGGCGGTGGGAGCGGCGGCCATGACGGGGCTGGCGAGGCTCACGCTGTCCCGGTGCGCTAACGTGCGGATGCTCCAGAAGGCGCTCGCCGGGATGAGGGAGCTGGAGGAGGTGGTGCTGTACAGCATATGTGCCCGACTGACATGGTGAGCAGGATCAAGGAGGGCGGAGGCCGGCCAGGATCACCACAAGCTCAAGCACGTCCCCGTCATCCAGACGATCTGGTAGCTAGGAGTAGGCTTTGTTCAGTAGTGTCACACAGAGACAGTGGTCATCGAGTCATGTATCGATCGATGTACACGTACACATGATAGAGTACGTTTTCAAGCGACGGAAATAAGACGTCATAATTCGACTGTTAGTGGCTTTTGCTGACGCTTGTGATTGTAACGAGCGTCTTCCTGTTCATTTATCGTTCGCTACGTATGATCTCCAAAATCATATTCGTATAAACAGTTGTCACGAATTGGAACAATGGTGCTCGGGCCCGGGCTCGGTTGAATTTTGACTAAGCTTCCCTCCGCAGATGCGAAAACCTATCGTGTTACTGAATGTGCTCGTAGCACGAATGCTTGAGTTGTAAAAATGTATTACAGATAATTCTACGGCCCAAATTGCATGGGCTCGTATGTGCAACAGTTATAATGAGCTGTCGCCATGCGTCACACGTTTCTCTTAAAACTTGCGTGTGACACGCGGCTCCCGATGGCCGCACAACCCAAAGAGGTAGTCCGTTCCTCGTTTTCATATGAAAGAGACCACGACTAGAAATGGCATGCAGGCCGCGCAACCCAAAGAGGTCCAGGTCATCCCGCGTCATAGTCACCTGGCACTCACGCTCCCTGGACGCTCCTCCTCGTTACTACAAAACATTGCCTTTTGTAACACACATATAATACAAGTAAGGATGTGTTACAAAAATACTTAATAGTAACACAAACATTTGTGTTACTGATTGTGCTTGTAACACGAATGCTTGATTTATAAAAATGTGCTACAAATAATTATTCTAGTAACACAAAAATATTATTTTAAGTATAGTGTTAAAAAAGAAAACAACGTGTCTAAATATACCAAGCCTAAAACTCATAGAAACACAAATAAAATGTTACTGTTATGTGTTATTACATGCAGTAGTAACATTTTTTTAGCTTTAGAAACATATATATGTGTTATTAAAGATCTCACATGACGTGCCACTGTGCTTCGCAGGTCATAGCCAGGCGACGAGCAACAGTAACGACAACACCACTTTCTCACCCCCAAATCCTTCCCTGACTGTCTTCGATACGCAGCGGTGCCCTGGACTTCGCCACTCTACCCACCTGGCGAACCAAGGCGCAGGATCTCTTGCCCCCTCTTTCCATAGCTTGGACCTCGCCCTACAAATATAATTGTCCTTACTTATAAACTGACTTGTAATTCAATGGCAAAGGTTCCTAGTTCCCTTCAAAAGAGAAAACAATTCCTCGAATCAGGACAGAACTCAAAGGTTGTAGCCAAAAGGGCAAGAAAAAAAAAAAGAAGAAAGAAAGAAAAGAACTCCTAGCAAGACGGATTGGGGTGGTCTGGCCCATTTAGCGGCCCAACAACCACGGCCTCCGATCAGCTCCGACTCGGTTACGGTTGCGGGTCCGGGGGCTACAAAATTGTTCGGTGGGTGGTTGCGTCCAAGGCAACAGCCGCCCATCGAGAGAGAGGCTTGGGAGGGAGATGACGACCGGGACGGAGTTGGAGGGGTGGGTGAAGAGCATCCAGGAAGAGTTAGCCAGGCGCTTCAAGGAGGTCGAGGAAGACCGCAGGAGGGAGATGAAGCTCCGGGAAGAGGCGGAAAGGCGCAGCGACAAGTACGCCAAGCTCTTGAAGAAGGAGCGCGCCAAGGTCCGCAGGTTGAAGGGGAAGCGATCAGCCGGCATCACCAAGCCCGCGAAGACCCAGGGCAAAAGGATGGCGTCGGAGGCCGGATCGAAGGCCGTCGGCGCCGGATCGGAGGAGGATGGCATCACCAAGGCTCAGGACCAGCCGATTGTGTCGTCGGGGAAGAAGAAGACGAAGCTTTTGAGGCTGCCTCGGTCGGCCAACGACGTCGTGCTGGGTTGGTCTACAACTCCCCACCCACGCGTCCCCAGCTGGATTCTCGAGATGGAGTGTGAGACTACCCGAGAGCTCTACAGGGATTGTCTTGCATTATCTGAGAAGATAGAGAAGGAGGACGAAGACATGCGCGAGCAGATCTTTAGCAAGGGCTACATTGAGGTGGAGGTCACCGACGACGAGGACGACAACACGGAGGAGGAGTGATCCAGGGGCGTGTCTGTGTGTCATGCTTTGCTTGGATGGAGTTATCATAACCTGAGAGGGTTCCTGTTATGTATATCCGCTACTTTGCTCAGAAACCGAATCCTATGATAGGATTCTGTGTTGTGTGATACCAATTTCTGTCTGATTTACTGTGTTGTTAAACCAGCTCGTAGTGTTTAATCTAGAGTGATCAGGTTTGTTTTGTGCTGGATTGCAACCTCGACTTGTAAGGCTGGGTGAATTCTGTGCTGCTGGGAAGGAGATCCAGCTCCGAGCCTGACAATCTGAGATTTTCTGTTCTAGCTTGACAGTTACTCTGTAACTTGCAAGGCATAGGCACTCCTGACAAGAACAATTAACTTTGCTTACAATCTAACATGATTCTTTAATGAATACTCCTGCATATTGTATATGATTTTGTTCAGCGCTACTACTGTGATGACTAATCCATTTTCATCTGCAGATGGACCGCCAGTGGACAATGCTGCAGCACCGATCCAAAGGGACCACCCCGGACAAGAAACTCCTGGGCTGTTTTTAGCTGAGGAAGGAATTGATAACCAGGTACAGTTCGGTTCATACACACCTGAATGGGACCAAGGGTGAGATCTTTGATCCTAGCACCCTGACATGGCGTCCAGGCGAATCGACTAACGCGAGACCCCTCGACCTGGCAGCGTCCAAGCAAATATCCATGACATCGGTAATCGATGGCACCCAGGCTTGTGCAGTTATGTATGCATGCTTGGAAGAGCCTAGGAGCAGCCGATATTGACTAGGACGAAGCCGATTTGCTAACACGGCGTGGTAGCGCGGAGGTGGACAGCATCGTGTGGCGACTATGCAGTTTGGGCTGTCGAGGCCGGAGGCGGCGTTGCTAGCCATTAGATACAATACAAATGCGTGTAGTCCGCGGAGGCTTCGCGAATCGCCAGTGTTGACGGCGTGTAGCCCGGCGAGCCCGCCCTCCAGGAACGGCTCACCGGCATGTACTCGGGCGACGCCGGCGTGTACTCCTCCTCGGACATGGCGTCACCGAAAGTGCTGGACGGCGTGTAGTCCGGCGACGCCGCACGCGGTGGAGACGGCTCCGTCGTCCGACCCAATCGCAGAGTCGTCGATGGCTCGGATCCCTCCCACCAGCAAAGGACTCACGGGCTCGTACTCCGGCGAGGTGGCGCGACAAGGAAAAAAAAAAAAAGAGGCAACTACGGTAGGCTTAGCCTACCTGAACTTTGTATTAAAGCACAATAACAGCAAGCTGTTAGTTACATTTTGAGGAGGGGGGAGTAGAGATGGGAAGACGCCTCATTGAATGGTCACGCAGGACCAGTGAAGCAAGCAGAGAAGGCTACTGGGTATCGAGGAAGAATACATGATGGAAGTCATATAAGCGCCACATGACCTAAGCATAGACGAGTGTATAGGCTTCTTGCTTCTCTAAGCCCACAAGTTGATGTCTGACGCACAGTTCGCTAAAATCGTGGCATTGGGTTGCACCACATTGTCGAACACTTTAGCATTCCGACTCTTCCAAATGCTCCAGAGAGCTGCCGTGATGACTGTGCTTCTCACCTTAGCTGGCAAGGGGGCCCATGGCGACTGGGTGATGTCCCACAGTTGCTCAATCGATTGCAAAGCTGCCAAGGTTGATCCCGGGATACCTGCAGCTCCCCAGAAAGCAGATAGACGTGGGCAGGCGAGGAAGAGATGCTTGGAGGTTTCAGGTTGTTGACAGAATGGACAGAAGTTGGAGTCTCGCCAAAGGTGGCGAAAGAGGAAGTCCCTGGTGCGCAGCCGTTCTTTGTGTAGAGTCCATAGAAAAATGAGGCAGCGTGAAGGCGCGTAGCTCTTCCAGATGTTGTCGGCAAACTGATCAGGAGGCAGTCCATGAAAGCGTAGCAGATAGGCGGCCTTGGTGGTGAAAGGTGCAGAAGATTGCCGCATGAACCGCTGGTCCGAAGCCAGAGGGTCAGGCAGAAAATCCTGTAGTCGTAGTTGAAGGGCTTCAAGCTCAAGTGATGCAGCTGTGGTGAGCCTGTTGCGCAAAGGCAGAAGCAAAATGTTCCCTTCAAATGCCGACCGAACAGAGATATGCGGTCTTGTTGCATGACTGAACAGGGCTGGGTAGTCTGTCGCTAGCGGTTGGTTTCCATCCCTGAGATCAAACCAGAATGAGGCGAATGCTCCATCTCCAACCGTGACTCTAGTAGCATCTCTGAAAGGGCCTAGGTTGTCAGCCAAGGTCTTCCAAGTGGCTGTATCCTGCTGGCGCGACAAGGAGGAGGTGATTCATTAATATTTCAGCTCTTACATTTTCAAGAAATGTGCACGAAACACTGTGTTGCGTGCACTTTGATAATTTATGCCTGGCCTCTTATCTAACTAATTATTCGAGAAGTTTTATAGTCCTCCATACTAGTTAGTATTTTACAAAAATATCAGGTAGTATTCTTGGGGTAAATATGGAATTGTAGAAATTTTTAGTTAATCTGGCTTGGAATTGTATTGTTGTGCTCCTGCGGATGTAGATTTTGCGGCAGCGTCAGTTGGTGCCTTGTGCGGTGTCGGTGGCCAATGGAGATTGGGAATGGATACTAATCAGCGGCTCCTTCACAACTGACATGATCAGCGAGCGATCTGCGGCGGCCATCACATTCAGAAATCAAGTGACAGGAATTAACTGATGTTAATTTGGCAGCCACTCCTGTAATCACAACGAATTGAAGGCAATTAATTAATTTGGCGGTTGCTTCTTGGTCAGACAGATCAAACAAACCACCAAATCTAGTGATCTGATTAGCCCTATCCGTGTCATCATGTGTGGTTAATTTCAGTAATTACTAATTGCAAACTTACCACTCAAATGAACGCACGTAATGTTCTTCCCTTTCTGTTTTGGGGCCAGCAACGAGGATTGGGTGCAAGGAAAAACGCCAGAAGCAGCGGCCGCCGATCCTATCGATCCCTGCGGTTGGTGAGGTCGTCGAATGGGCCAAATGTTTTAGCGGAAACGGCATGATTTATTTTCCAATCTTACCCTCATCTCAACAAAATACTAACTAGTATTGAGGGGTAGGCAACAATCGATATGGACCGTCCGATCATCATACTAATTAGTATTGTCCAAAAATACTAGCTAGTATGGGGGACTGTAAAAGTCCCCAATTATTCACAGCCCAGCTCGAAGAGTAGCAAAATCAGAACCAATGCCCCAAGTTAAGCTCCCGCTCCTACTGCTACAAACGACAAACTATTGAACAAGTGAGAATCTGCCAGTAGTTAAGGTCAAATATAGTTCTACAAAATAATATGTTCAGATGCTCTAGAGAATAACCAAATAGGGACAAAATTTGGCACATTAGTGTTCCATGTCAAAATCCTAGCTGCATATTCAACATAACTAGATATATAAACTGAAAACGGGACATAAAGAAAAGAGAAAATCAGCCTCAAATAATCTTTATAGTGACTTTTTGTATAATCCAATCGATCCCTGTGCTAACAGTACCCTACTTGCTTTAGCTCTGTTGCACCTTCCAGTTACTCTGCTCAGCTCCTTTTTTTTTTTTTTGGTGTGCTTGAGAGGGAGAAAAGGGGGGGGGGGGGGGGGGGGGGGGGGGGCGCTTGCATCTCTGTGGTTTGGTTTGACTGGCTGTCTTCAACACTGCACATTATGTTTAGAACATATATAATAGTGCATTTCTTTCTGTACTTTGCATGTTTAGTGATTGAATCTTACAAGTGACGGTTATATTTGAATATGCTCTTTTCGTTAAGAAGAAAAGGTTATTTCAACTGGTTATTTCACCAAGATGCTAGGCAATCTGTGAAGCACTTTGGCTCTGCACCTGGTGTTCGCTCAAAGGGGAGGAAGTTTGAAAAGGCAAGGGGCAGAAGGAACAGCAGAGGCTTTAAAAAAAAGTTCTATGTCATTTGTTGTACACCAGTTCTAGGATCTGTCTTATCCAGTATGCACTTTGTATTGGAAAAGTGTTTTTGTCACTGAATTGGGCTCTGTTGGTGTGCTTCTCTTCAAACATTGTGAATGATAGTTTTGTTTCCGTAGTGTTGCCGTTTTTTTTTTTTTTTTTTTTTGGGGGGGAGGGGTGTTGATGTTGTATGGTAGGACTACCATTGAGGTAAAGTCTACCAGAACGGCAGAATTATGCTGTGTCTGTACTGCCGTTTGCTGCAATGCTGCGAATGGGCAGCATCTTATAATTCTCTACCCAGAAGGCCAACAAATAAAAATAAGAAAGAAGTATGAGTTCGAATCTGAGCTGCAAGGATGAAGCTGCTGTCGCAGCGATGGTCGTAACATATGCCTATTGTACGGAAAACTTCAGATACCTAAACAAAGACTGCGAGCAACTTGGTTCTTATTTCCCTGCAATTTGACCCTTAGAGGTAGCCTGATGTATACTAAAAACCGCAAATAATCTGTTGACAGAAATTCTGAAGCAAATGTGGTGACCTAGCGTGGCTGCGCGCGTGGATTGCTTAATTGCTTTCGCTAATATTTGTTGCCGAAATGAATTCCGGGATGCAAACTCTGCAGTGCGGTCATCATGTAATGCAAAGCGTGGTGACTCGTCGGGTGTTCGTTCATAGCAAAGATCAAGAACAGAAATAGAGAAAATTTCGCATCGATCAGGAAAACAGAGAGGGCAAAGTATATCAAATGTTTCATGATACACCAACGACACTTGTACAATACACCTTGTTGGTACAAGAACTTGCAAATAATAGATCTTGCATCCCACTGGCTTTGCCACAGATAAGCTTAGCGTTACACTTGAAGAATCCAAGATTTCGTGTTACAAAGATTCCAGGGAATCCCTAGTATCCATGCACGGGAAGACGGCGCTGGACGCGGCTGATACCGCAGGCGCGCATGGCGCACGTGCTGGCGCCGCCCCTCTGGTACGGATGGTGGCGGCGGCGTGGCGGAGACGTGCGCGACTCCGCGTCGGAGACCACCGGCGACAGCGGCGGCGTGGTTGGGCTGTACGTCGGGGAGAACTCGCGGCTCGACGGCGTGTAGTCCGGGGATCTTGCCCTCCAGCGATTGCTCACTAGTGTGTACTCCGGTGACGCGGGCGTGTAGTCTGGGGATGAAGGCGTGTACACCGGTGACCCTGCCCTCCAGGAAGTGCTCTCCGGCGTGTACTCTGGTGAAGCCGGCGTGTACTCTGGAGAGGCTGCTCCTGCTCGGATCGTCGGGGATGACGGGGTGTAATCCGGTGACGCCGGCATCCAGGAAGGGCTCCCCGGCCTGTACTCTGGTGACGCTAGCTGGCGTGTAGTCCGCGGAGGCTTCGCTGATCGTCGGTGTCGCAGGCGTGTAGTCCGGCGAGCCCGCCCTCCAGCTGGAACGGCTCACCGGCGTGTCCTCGGGCGACGCCGGCGTGTACTCCTCCTCGGACATGGCGTCGCGGAAAGTGCTCGACGGCGTGTAGTCCGGCGACGACGCGCGCGGCGGAGACGGCACCATCGAACGATCCAGTCGCAGAGTCGTGGATGGCACGGATCCCCCCCACCAGCAAGAACTCTCGGGCTCGTACTCCAGCGCGGCGGCTCGACAAGGAGGAGGTGCCGCCATCCGGGTCGCGAAGTCCGGCGACAGCGAGGCTGCGCAAGGAAAGGACGGCGAGAAAGGAGCAGGAGGGGCGTGTGCGTGGCGGTGGTCTAAGAACTCGTGGGATGGGCAATCTGTGGGTGATGGAGGAATAGTTATAGGACGGTGGCGTAGGATGCAAGCTGCCCTTCCGCAAGCAACTCGGAATTGCCCTCGTGCTCTGCGGCACCGCCTCAACGCGAGCAGGGGCAGTGGCGTGGAGCCGACGCTGACGCGCTAGCTCGGCAGTCAGGCGGCAGCTTGTAGCTTTGGGGTTCAAAATCGGGTCTGACGCACGCTGCTTGTATGGGCCCAGTCTCCAAGTCGCTTCTTGTGGGCCGGGAGGGCTTCCCATCTGCAATCAGGGAATGCGGCCCGTTGAGGTTAGTGTTGTCTTAGGTTTTTTTTTATTAATAACATTATTTTTAAATAAATTTAAAAAAATAACATGCCGTTTCAAAAATTTGTAAAACTAGCATCCCAATCGCCCTTTCAACGGGCGATTAGGCCTAATCGCCCGTTGAAAGGGCGACAGAGCCGGGTCCCAGCAATCCAGTCGCCCTATAGCCCGGCGACAGGACCCACTCGCCCCACGGTTGGGCGACAAGAACCACTCGCCCCGTTGTCGGGCGACTGCGGGGCCCAGTCGCCCGACCGTTGGGCGACAGGGGCCACTCGCCCCATCGTCGGGCGAATGCGGGTCCCACTCGCCCAACGGTCAGGCGACTGGCTCTGGCTATTTAAGCCGCGCCGCGGCTCGCCCCACCGCGCGCCTGAGCCAGATCGAGGGAGCGTCGGGGGAGAGTGAGAGAAAGAGAAGAGCGTCGGGGAAGGAGGGGAGGAGAGGGAAGGAGGGAAGGGAAGGGAAGGGAAGGGAAGAGAAGAAAGAAGAGGAGGAGAGGGAGGAGGAAGAAAAGGAAGGAAGGAGAAGAAAGTGAGAAAGGTAATTTTCTAAATTTTGATTATTGTTAAATTTAAATAGTTTTTATATTTAGATTTATATTAGGTTTTATATTTAGATTTATATTAGTTTTTATATTTAGATTTAAGTAGTTTTGTATTATAGTTCGATTTAAAAAGTTTAGATAGCTGGATTTAGATTCAATAGTTTTTTATATTTAGATAGCTAGTAATTATTTTTTAATCTTGTAATGTAGGTTTTTTTTAATTTAGAGTAGCAAATAAATGTAGATTGTAAGTTTTAATTATTATAGAAATTAGTAGTGCATATAAATTAAATAATAATAGCATACGTATTTATAGTATTATCCGATAATAGCGTATGTATTTATAGTATTACAGATAGTAGCGTACGTATTTATAGTATTATCAGATAGCGTACATTTATAGTATTATCAGATAATTGCGGTCGTATAATTGGTAGGATTGGTTAAATAAACGATTGTCCTGTTTCGGCAGGTATGTCAGACAAGTTATATTTTCAAATTTATTACGGGGAAGGGCAGATTGGTTATAATGAAAATGGTGTTGATCTGTTCGGATTTCAATCAGTGTGTAAAGGAGTGCCAAAACCAAATGAAAAGACAATGACAGGAATACGGAACTGGTTGATGAAGCTGTTTCGGCTTGATCAAAACCAACACGGTCTGAATGTTATGGGTATGGTCAGCCGTGCACGTCACGGATATTTGTGAGAGTTAATCCCACTTGATGCAACATCAACTTGGAGAAAATATGTGAATAAAGCCATAGAATGTGGATGGCCTCTGGTACTTCTTGCTCAGGCGTACATGAAGGAGGTGTCAGAGATGGAAGACGTGGAAGAGGAATGTACTCAAGATATGGAGGACACGGTTCAAAGTGCTGAGGACACGGTTCAAAGTGCTGAGGACACTGAGGATACAGAACATGATTCGGCACCTATTGAACCGATGGGTGAAGCTGACGAAGGAGAACGAATCGAGCACCTTGTCGAGGAGATGGTGACGGGCGACATGGAGTACGAGCATATTCCGGATATTGATTCATCAGACGATGAGGATGCTATTCCCGTCCCTTCTGATTGGAATAGTCAGAACTTTCAAAATCTGACAATTACTGAAGTATATTCTGTGCCATGGGAGTTCCATTCGAATGAAGTGACTGAGGGAGCAATGTACAAAGACAAGGAGAGTGTCATGAGTGCTGTGAAGTACTGGTCTCTTTCAGTGAAGAGGTCTTTTTCGGTCGCTAGGTCGACGAGGAAACTATATGATGTGGAGTGCGTTTTCACACAGTGTCCGTTTCGGGTGCATGCTTATGAGCAAAAATGGAGTTCGATGTGGAAATGCTCTATAGTGAGGGACCATACATGTGAGCTTCTAGAGTTGGAGAAGTGTAACAGTGCCCTGACATCGAAGTTCGTCGCAGATTACATGTACAGCAGAATTGTGGAGAACCTAAGCTACGAGCCAAAATCAATAATCAATACCATAGAAGAGGATTTCAAGTACACCATAAGCTACTCAAAGGCTTGGAAAGCGAAGCAGAAGGTGATTGAGAAGAGGTTTGGTTCATATGAAGCATCTTATGAGAACTTGCCAAAGCTACTGGAAACTATAAAGCAGAGGAATGTTGGGACATATTATGATATCATGGATGTTGACAATCCAAGAAAGCCTGGGAAATTGATACTGCACCGTGCCTTCTTCGCATTGGGTCAGTGCATAACTGCTTTCCGTCATTGCAGGCTAATTCTGTGTATGGATGGTACGTTCCTGACAGGGAAGTACAAAGGTCAGATACTGACTGCTATTGGAGTTGATGGGAACAACCAAATATTACCGGTGGCATTCGCATTTGTGGAGAGTGAGAACACCGATAGTTGGTACTGGTTTCTGGGACGTGTCCGGCTGGCAGTGGTGCAAGGACGACCTGATGTTTGCGTAATACATGACCGTCATCCCGGACTTATGAGGGCGATTTTGGATATGCAGCATGGTAATGCTGAGCGTGGCCTTCCGCCTCGGTGGTCGGACCTTAAGTCCAGGTGGTGCATGAGACACTTGGGTGCAAATTTCTTTAGACAGTTCAAGAATAAGCAACTAATGAATATGTTCAAAAGGCTTTGCAATCAGAATCAGCAGAGGAAGTTCAACGCGCTGTGGCAGCGTCTCGATGAGTTGACAAGTAAGCAAACTGAAGAGTTCTTGAAGAAGCCGAACCTGAAACCTGATGATATGCCAGTGCCTATTTGTGGGCTTCCAACTGATGTGTCCAGAAATGTTGTCCGGAGGTCCGGGTCATCTATCAGATGCTCCTCGGATTGGATTGAGCATGAGCCAAAGGAAAAATGGTCATTATTATATGATACAGAAGGGGCTAGATATGGAATAATGACCACAAATTTAGCAGAGGTATACAACTTGGTGATGCGTGTGCTCAGGGGACTGCCTCTTGTTGCTATTGTTGAGGGAATTTTGTACGGAATTTGTAGATATTTCCGTGAGCGACATGCAGCTGCTGCTAATGCACTGGCTGATAGTGGGCTGATATTCTCACCGTTCATGACAGATTACATGAAAAAAAGGTCAAAAAAGCAGAATTCCATCGCGCACGACCTATGGGCACAAGGGAGAATCGTTTTGAGATTACGTGTAGAGACAGGGGTCGGCGCGGTGGCAACCGTGACAGGATTGTGTAGGAATGCATTATCCGGAACGAGACATATTCATGTTCATGCATGAAGCCGAAGCTCCTACATAGGCCTTGCTCACATGTTATATCAGCTTGCTCGCTTACAAACTTGGCATCAAGACTTTATGTGTCGCCGTATTTTTTGAAGGAGACTGTCATGACGACATGGAATGCTGAGATCTATGGCTTTGCTATATTTGGGACATTTACAAGCGAGCCGAGCCCTGACTACCTACGTGGTCCTGATACGGATAAACTGAGGCAGAAGCGTGGTCGTCGGCAGAGCCGCCGTATTCGTAACGACATGGATGAGTCAGAGGCAGGGAGAAAGGAGGTTCGATGTACAAAGTGCAATGACACTGGACATACGTACAAGAAATGCATGAGAAATAATGTGCAGACCGAAGGCGAGGCAGGGCCTTCGGGCAATCCACAAGACGGTCGTCGTCCTCGTGCACGTCGTGGAGGGGGACGATCGGATGGAAGTGCTCATTGAAATCTGTTATATGTTTTCATGTATTTCGTTTTATGTAGCCCTCTGGTGTCATGCGTTGTACGAACTATGTTGTTATCGTTGTAAGGACTGTCAATGTTTCTGTTTTGATATAATTCGTTCGTACTTAAATGATGCGATGTAATAACTAAACTGCAGTGCATTGTAAGAACTATGTATGTTGTATTGTCTTTCGTAATATGTATATTGGATTGTCTTGTGATTTCAGTGTTTCATTATTGTCTTTAACACATATTATGTGTACTAACGTGCAATCATCTGATTAAAATATGTACAGCTATGGCGACCGGGGAGGAGGGCGGCGCAGAGCTTCCGGAGCTGCTTGACGCAGTTGTGGACCGACGACACCGGTCGTACCTGAGTGCCGTCAGAGGTGCTGAGCTGCCCGTTCTGCGACCCAGGGTGCCTCTTGAGTTGCTGCGGTTGGACGAGCGTTGGATTCCTAGGTATATGTTGAATTATTTTCCTTTTTCAGTTTTATAATCTCAATTATGTGCTAATTAATTTCAAATGTGCAGGTTACGTGCAGCAGGCCTCCTCCCACTGTGTCGGCTTGTTGAGGCGACAGCGGGGGAGGACCAGGCCGATGCGGCGAGACGGTTCGGGTTTGACCGTTCTTTACTCGCTGCTTTGGTGGATCGCTGGAGGCCTGAGACACACACGTTCCACCTCCCGTGTGGTGAGATGGCGCCGACACTTGAGGACGTCTCGTTCCTCTTTGGCGTACCTACTGCTGGTGCGGCTGTCACCGCACCCGACGTGCCAGTGACGTGGCGTGCCGACCTGGAGGGCCGTTTTTAGGGCATTGTGCGCCGAGAAGGGTCTCCAGTGTACCGTCCCATTCCAGCTGACTAGCACCACGGGCCACCGAAGAACTGGCTTCTACAGTTTCAGGTGATCACATTCATTGCAGTGTACATTTTGAGTATATATACAATATAAAAACGCTTGCTCTGTAACAAACTTTGTTGTTGGTTATGCACAGGCTGACTCGATTCACCCCCAGGCGGACGACGCCACTGTGTCGAGGCACTTGGAGGCCTACCTGCTTTGGTTATTCGGATGGATCTTGTTCACGAGTTCTCACGGCAACTCTGTGGGCAAGCAACTGATCCACTTCGCTCGCCAGATAGCGGATCAGCCACTGGAGGATATCCCACAGTACAGTTGGGCGTTAGCTGTGTTGGCTGCGACGTACAGGGGCCTTTGTGATGCTTGCACAAAGACGGATCCCATGGCGATCCTGACTGGTTGCCCCCTGCTCCTTCAGTTGTGGTCCTACGAGCGGTTCAGCATCGGTCGTCCTCACATGGATTTACAGAGCTACGGAGCTTTAGCTTACGGTGACAGCGACGAGGACGGCCCTACGATGGGTACGCTGTGGTGCCGACGTCGGGTAAGTTTGCAATTACATAAACTTTTTTCCTCTTTATTTCTTCCATTTGTTGCAATATATTTTCTAACGGTTGTTTCTATGCAGCCCACTTGGGCTAACGTCCAGGTGCACAGGGCGTACCCACAGTACGTCTGGTCGTTTGATTGCATCCGAGCAGACGAGGACGTGCGTTGGACACCGTACAGTGCACACCAGGTAGCGGCCCGAGCACCCGGTGGACTGTCGTCTTTGTACACGAGAGACAGCCAGTACTGGCTCACGAGGAAGGCGTTGGTGTTCGACATCTTCGTGGAGGAGTACGCACCCCACCGAGTGATGCGCCAGTTCGGTCTTCACCAGAACTTCCCCGTGGACGTCCATCCACTTGTACCACCGTCAGCTCACTTGTAAGTTACTGCTCCGCTAATATGTTCAATATTTTTAATTCTTTACTTTCCTCTTATATGTGTCTCGTTCTCTAGATGGACGCGGAAGGGGCAGTTGACTGGCACCGTTTGGGAGCCACGTCTGGAGCCGTGGGTGGTTCAGTGGGCCCATGCTTTGGAGGAGGTAGTTCAGGAGGCGAGGCCTTTCACCCTGGAGGCCTACGAGGAGTACCTTCGCTGGTACGTCCCCTGAACTCGGACGAGGGTGACGTACACACCGATTACGGTACCGAGCCACACAGCGGAGTTGGCCGACACGTACCTGACCCACAGGGATCAGACTTGGTCGCTTGCGGTACGATATTTCTAACCTTGTTTACAATACAAGTGTTATTTACATTAAAATAATTATTAAATTTATAGTTTTATAGATAATTAGTTTCGCCAGTTTAATATTATAACTAAGTAACGAAATTTCTAACCTTGTTTACAATGCTAGGTAAATAACGAGTCTAACATAACAACTGTTGTTTATGTTGTAGGCCGACATAGGACAGAAGATTGCTGTTGAGTCGGGATCAACTCTACAGCGCCTGAGGCAGGGCATTCAGCTCACCTCCCAGGAGATCACCCTTGCGATGAGGCGGATCTATGATGCCGCTACTGACCTCGTGAAGCTCACCTCGTGCACGCCCTGTAGTCGGAACACGGATGCCGTCCCACACCCTTCGCAGTCGGGACCCTCTTCTCGTCCAGCACAGCCGCCTCCTCAGCAGACGACGTTCACGCACAGGATGGCACCGGGGCCTCCGCCTCGACCGACGTTCTCCGCACCAGGTTTCTCCGCACCAGGTACTAATACCGTTCGACTTTGTAAATTAATTCATTGCAATTCTGTTCGTCATCAAAACTATATTGATGCATTTCTTACTATTATAATTACGTATTGATGCATTTCTTACTGTTATTACTATATATTTGTGCACAGGTACACAGTACACATCGTGGACACAGGCCACTGATGTTGCAGGGCCGTCGTCATATGTACCACATATGGCGCCGATTGACTATGAGTACGCCGAGGAGGACAAGCGGAGCCACCGACGTTCTCCTACACCAGCGTTCGACTTCGACAGCTACTTTGCTCCGGTCCAGAACGAGCCCAATATAGTTCCTGATTCACAGCTATCTGGAGCTTCTCCAGCGACACAGGTCTCGCAGGGCGGCTACGAGACACCACTCCCTCAGGGCCGTCCTACACGCCACGTCGTTCCTCCTGAGCCGCTGACGTACTCTGCCGATCACGTGAGGGCGGGACGCAGGGCAGCCAAGCCAGGCACACTTAGGGATGTCGCCCCTAAGCGTGGTAGGATTTAGTGTTGTGTCACCTTCTGTCTGTAGCTCGTATAGATTCTATGTTATGTCATGCTACATGTTCATGTCCAGTACTAGTACTATATGTCTTATATTTTTGTCTTTCATGTCCTCTCAATTAATGCTCTCGGTGCATGCATCACAGCCCCGTCAAACTCCCATCAAAGGTCCCCGCTTTGCAAAACAGCCAAAGAATCCCAGGAGCATCCAATGTCCCCATGCATTTATGTCTGCTCAATGTGACGCTTTTCATGCATGCATCCGACTCCCATCAAAATAATGGAGCTACATTATAGCTGGAATCTCTTCTACGGCCTCCCACTCGTGCTTTTAATTTCAGGAACCACTCCTACAAAACCTTATCCTCTACTCACTCTTTCATTCACAGCAACCTCTCTTGCATCACAGCGGCATCCACTCTTCTTCCACGCTTCAACAACACCATCCATGGCAGGACCATCTAGTGGAGGCTTTCCATGGACACCACAATACATCGAGAGAGCACTGGACGCAATCTGGCGTGCCGTGCGTGAACACCGGGATGATCCTTTCAGGGAGAACAATCTCGCACAAGATGTCTCGAGGTTAAATGCAACAATCCCTACAACCTCACACACTATGGCGCCGCAACATCTCACCACAAATGACCTTAGGGCCCTCTTAGAAGATCAAAGTCAGTTGTATCATAGGGTTTGCGAGCTGGCAAACCACCCGTCAGTGTTAGGTTTCTCTAGCACTACATTCAAGATAATGATGCTCCCCGATCAATATGCCTCCCACATTCAGGTACACTCAATTTTTTTATTTTTATGGTATCGGTTTCTATTTCTTTTGCTCATTCGACTGCTTCTTTTCTGTTAGGCATTTTCGGAAGACAAAGAATTGATCGACAATCCTATCCCAAACTTCTTCTATCTATTTATGTTCTTCGGTGGAGGTTGCATGCCAGGTTCACGTAGAAGGCGACATACCTCATCTAACCATAGTGTTTCGGAGCCATCTAACACACCAACATCCCGTCGAAGAAACACTGCAAGAAGACGCGCTCCGGCAACGCGCGTGCAACCAAACGCCAACGACGATGAAGACGACGATTTCATGCCCATGCCACCCTCAAGACCTCCGCCTCCACTCGAAGACCCTGACGACGAGGCATTTAGTGAATCTGTTTTGCGAGAACGACCCTCCAACAGCGACTTCTCAGCGCCACCTCGCCCACAGCCATCATCCAACCCCTACAGTATGGACATTAACTTCAGTAATATGTCTCGGCGGTGGGATCGAACATTTCCGTAAGATTAGGTGGCAAAAAATTAGTTGCATGTATTTATCATATGTACAAAATTTTCATTTCGTTTAATTGTATTTTATGAAATATAATTGCAATCGAAACAAAAAATTATGCAAAAAAAAATAATAAATACCTTAGTCGCCCACCAAACGGGCGACTAGGTCCTGTCGCCTTCTGGTCGGGCGACTGGGACCCAATCGCCCGGTGGTTGGGCGACTGGGCCCTGTCGCCTCCTGGATGGGCGACAGAGAACCAGTCGCCTCCTGGTTGGGCGACTGGGCCCCGCTTACGCATTTTTTTGATCAAGTCGCCTTTTGAATGGGCGATTTATCCTAATCGCCCATTGAAAGGGCGATTGGGATGCTAGTTTTACAAATTTTCGAAACGGCATGTTATTTTTTTAAATTTATTTAAAAATAATGTTATTAATAAAAAAAAACCTGTTATCTTAGATCAGGAGCTGATTTGTACTTAAAAAAAAAGATCAGGATCTGATTGCGAAAAGGACTGTAGCCTAACGGTTACCAGAGCCTCAGTAGCACCTCAGGTCCTGGTTTCGACTCCTCGTGGGAATTGTACTTTATACTAAAAAAAAAGATCAGGATCTTTTTGTACTGAAAAAAACTCAGGATCTGATTTATCTTAAAAAAAAAAGAAGAATAAAAAGAGATCAGGACCTCTTGTTTGTTCAGAGTCTTTTTCTAGGCACGCCTCTTCTTGCATGTGCCTGTAGAGCGAAATAAATCAGCGTGTAAAGGGTAGAAGCATCGCTGCTTCTTTTTCACAAAAGAATGCACTCCAGTGCTGAACTTTTCCGCCTTGGCAAGCTCATTACCTGCTTCTGATGCTCAGGTTGGTCCGGAAAGGAATTGGCTTGGCAGAAACACGTCGGAGGCTGGACGACACATGCAAGAAATGAACAATATAGAGGTGATTGGTTCATGTAGATGTACCTACACAGGCAACAGGCTTATGTTACGTAGAATCTTCATTTTTTCACGTGTTTGCTTGCCGCGCCAGCGACGCACCTTGCCGTGCCGAGGCGTCGAGGAGCGCGGGACCCAGCACGTCTAGCGCCGCGTACCAGTGGACGAACACCGCGTCAGCGTGGGCTAGGTCGTCAACCAGGCAGTCCCGCTCCGAAACGGGGCGGTGGAAGAAGGCCTCCGGGAGCCGCATCTCGCTGCGGTACCATCATGCTCAACGCGCCCCTCAGACTCCGGCAGAGATTCTCAGCGCGCGTCCTCCAGTAGCTCTTCTCAACCTCCTTTCCGGCCAGTAGTCACCTGACTCACCTCCGTCAAGTTCTCAATCTCCTCTTCTTCTTCTTCTTCTTTTTCTCCATTTCCTATTCCTAGCTGCAAATCCACGAAATTCGCCACATAAGGCATGTAAAGAGACCAAATCGATCACACCATCTTCTGTTACATCCCTCACGGTTCCATTTTCCCGGTAAGTGGTGCCCTTCAAGCTGGTACTCACCGTTGGCGGCGAGAACAGGAGCTGGTCATCGTTCTCCTGGAGGAAGCGAGCATACACAGTAAAGACTTAGAGGCTGTTCCTTTCGTTTAGTCTAAAGTTTATTAGTGCAGAGAATTTTACTATTTAAATGTATTAAATAAAGTCTAATTACAAAAAAATTTTATAGATGAGTGCTAATTTACGAGATAAATCTAACGAGCCTAATTAAGCTATGTTTTGCTATAGTTACCATCGCCTAATCACAGCTTAATTACCCTTATTAGATTCGTCTCGCAAAGTAGCCCAAGTTTCTAAAAAAACATTTATAATTACACTTTATTTAATACCTTTAAATAGCAAGAATTTTGGACTAAACTTTAGTCCTAAACGAAACGAACACGCCCTTAATCCTTTTGTTATGTTTTGGCCGTGCCTTCTCTCTGACAAAAGCGTAATCTAATTTTCCATTTTTCTCTCAGGGAGTGAAATCTCCAACGGAAGCTACACGGTAAAGTCTCAAACGAAAGCTCAGGATTTGGCAACAATTCATTCTTGCTTGAATTTTGATTTCGGGAATACAAGTATAAATAACACATGAATCTAGGTATTCATATTAAGTCTATAAAAAATAATTAATCAGTGACGAAGGCAATGGAGGGAGAAGGAGAATGAGGTGATGGAGTTTAAACTCGCCACAACAAAGACAAGGTGATCTCACTCAATTAAGCCAGCCAACCAAATACAAGCTTGTACTAACAAAAAAATTGTCTATTCAACCAACCAAACATGTGCATGTTCGTGGTTTTTTGCATTGAGTTAATTAGACTGTTTTGCCTTACACTGGGTAGGATCCAATAGAACCTATCTTTCTCTGCTCTTACTACCTCTGGATTTGTATTATTGACGTTCAGAAAACATCGGTAAACAAAATTTTAACTAAGAGAAATTCTATGGTGTTTGGAGTTAATTATAACCGTTTGTTTGGTCAGATCTAACGATTAGAAATACGAAGGAACTTAATAAAAGAAACTTTAAGTTGTTGACCGATACTAAAAATTGGTAGACCAGGTACTAATTTTTTTAATCGTTTTCTAACTAAGAAGAGGGTAGTTTAGTACCCTCACGTTCCATGGCACAAACAAGAATGACGAACAGGAAGCGGCTGCATTGACAATTCAGCTTAGGCTCCAGCGAGACGATTTGCGCTGGCCGCTGCAGTAGAAGTTTCGTGCCCAAGGGTCCTTTGATGAGCACCAAGGGAGGCACTACTCTGCTACTGTGCTACACGCTGAAGGCTGGGACGGGACCTTTAGGACTAAAGTTTAGGTCAAAGTTTTTGTTATTTAAAGGTATTAAATAAAGTGTAATTATAAAATTTTTTGTAGAAACTTAGGCTACTTTGCGAGACGAATCTAATGAGGGTAATTAAGCTATGATTAGACGCTGGTTACTGTAGCATCACTGTAGCAAAATATATCTTAATTAGGCTTGTTAGATTCGTCTCGTAAATTAGCACCCATCTGTAAAAAAGTTTTGTAATTAGACTTTATTTAATACCTTTAAATAATAAAATTCTTTGAACTAAACTTTAAAACTAAAGGAAACGAACAGCCTCCGGGCTGCGGCCGAAGATAGTCATGCTGCTATTGCCGCTGAAGGATGAGATGCAAAACCAGACTTCCTTTGTCATCTTGAATCTGGATATGACCTGAGACCACAGTGACAGGGGCTGCCTCGATGAGGGCGCAAGGACCTGCAACGACTCCGATGGGCTGCAGCGAAGTGATCGAAGTCGATGAAGATGCGGCGAACGGACGATCAACACAGGACAACGGCCGGCGGACACCACGGCGGCGGCGAACTGCAGCGTGTACTAAACGCGGTTATCTGGATGTCAATAAAAATAGTGCGGAGGAACCTGGGTTTTCAAAACCCATTACATCCAAACACACCCTTAAGTTGTTAGTTCCTCCCTTGCCTGTCTGACCGCGCCAGCCCTGCGCCTGCTCGTGCTCCCCAAGTGCTTGTCCCGTAAAGGGTGCAATATATCATAGTATTTATCAAAGGAGACTATCTGCTAATTCTTTCTTATACTTGATATGAAAAATCTTGTTTACATGCAACAAGATATAATGAGAAAATAGAAGACTCCACATAATGGCATACAGGATAGCAACAACATCATTTTTTGATAATCGTAGAAAACCAAACATTCAGACCAGATGTTCATATGTCAATGACACACTCTGCAGGTTTTAATAATATTGGCGGTCACATGACTCCGCCTTTGGAACCCATGATGATTAAAGACGGAGTCAAAGAGGATGTTACGACATGTCCTATAAACACGAAAGGCTATTGTTCTGGCATCGAAGGTCGCTTCGCGTTGTTATAGTCACTCGGCCCTAAGTAGTCTCTCGTATGGTATCCAAGTCAAAATATCCATTTTTTTCTTTGTAGCATCTCGGCAAGTAAATAGGTGTTTCTGTTCACCTTTTCCATGCCCCTTATTCAAGTACTACGAAGTGCGTTGTGGGCCATTGCTCCCTTGTAACATTGATTTGCTGAATGTTGTGTGTGCAGGTTTGCAACCCTGGGACGTAAAATGAGTGCGGGTTTCAGTGCGCATGACTTGGCTGAGAAGCTTGCAAAGATTGATGGCTCACAACCGAGTATAGAGATCTCTTTGCCGAGTATTTTTTTTTATCGAGTGGGCGTTACACTCGGCAAATGCTTTGTCGAGTGTTTTAGAGGCTTTGTCGAGTGCCTCAGACACTCGGCAAAGCGTCTATATCCCGTGGCGAGAGTATCCTTACTAATAGTTTCAAAGGATGATCGTCATAGCTCATACCTTAAATAAAAGGCTATTGTTGATAATCTTGTAGTTTTATTTCAGGAACGTTTCTTGCAATTCAAATTATGATAAATGAAAGTTACTCATTCAATAGATGATTGATCAAACGACCGTCTGTTGTTGCATACCTTTGAATAATCATGATCTCCGTCGGAGTACCACAACCGCGTCCACGGTTTTAATAAGGATCTCGACAGCGAGTTGTCATCGTTATATGTTCTTATGAAAAGGAAAGAAAGAAAATTCATGTTGCTCAGAAGAGCTAGAAAATCCATAGACGAGGTAGAAAATCCATAGACGAGGTAGAAAATCAAGGAGACTGCTCCGATGAATAGCAACAGAAGAGCTGCATATCGATCAACTGATGACATGCGTGTAAGATAATCTATCTCAGATTGGCCAAGAAGGGAACCGGCAAAAGGGAAAAATAAAAACTGAAAATTGGTAACGCGCCGGCACTAATGAACATGGTGGAAAAATTTCTGGAACTCATTGTCGAAATTGCTGCCAAACAATCTCCTAAAATCATACGGGGACATTGGGTGCAACCTTGAGGCATATGATTGACGAGGTGGAAAGAATCAATGAATTGGAGAACATACATTGCGGAGGGGTAAATTACTCTGGCACCATGCATAAGGAGTACACACAGAAAATACCATGAATAAGGGCCTTTTTCGTAGGGCTGTGGTTGTGACGGCTTCGGTTGTGACTGTGGCTTCTTTAAAAAAACAGTTGTGCTGGCTGTGTCTGCGGCTGTGCTTAAAACGTTTTGCAAAACGGCTTTTTCTACAGCTTCTCCATGTTTTTAGGGACAACTATGGAAAGATAAGGGAGTCATAGAGAAAAGATGCCGGTGAAGCTACCATTTTGTGGCTTCATGCTTCACCTTATTTTTGGATACGGCTTCCTTCTTTTTTTAAGGAGAAGCACCTGAGGAAACAACCCCTTTGGTTGAAAAACATGTGAAGCCGCTGAAAAAACCATTGGAGAAGCCTACTAAAGGAGGGCTAAGTAGGCCCATTTGATCTTCTCTCCTCTGATCCATTAAGAGAGCAGAGCACTCGTCTTCCTCATTCAATTGATTCAATCAACCCAATCGTCGCCACCCACGCAGGACTGGAACCACGGTAAAGAACCATTGCCATCGCACCCAGGATTGGACTATCGCCACGCCCCGGATGTTGGCATTAAACTTGTCAAAAACAATTGGCATTCAATTTTAATTTGGGATCAATTTTATCAACCACTGATGTTGGCATTCTATTCTGTGACTATCCATAATTTAGACTGTCAAAGTTTTATTTTGTGAATCTCCATGGTCCGATTCCTGGGCCGCCCAAGTTTGAGCGATGTGTCGGTCGGTGCTCGGCAACTGGCACGAGCAAAATAAGAGAAGCATGCTGCTGTGTTGAGATTGCAGGTTCCTGTTTGTTAAGTTTCTCAATCGGGATACACCTCATAAGAGAAGCATGTAGCGCATAACCTCGAACACCTCTGCTGCCATGTACCCCGTGGGTGCCAGGCGCCCCCTGCACGGCGGCCTGCCATGCAAGGTGCTGCGCATGAGCACATGAGACACCGCACAATTATCCAACCATGAGATCTGAATGCATACATCTAGATCTTTCAATTCCCTTTCCTAAAAAAATCTTCAAAAAATAGCAGAAAATGTTTAAGCTTTAACACACAATTGTACTAGCTTCAAGAAAATAATATTCCAAGGGTGCATTCAAATTTGTCCCTTTGAAATTACCAAGACATATACATGATCCTATTTACCTAAGAACAAAATGCTCTTGCTTCATTTAATTAGAAATTTCTCCTCCCATAACACAAATTTTTCTCATTATATTTTATTTTTTCAAAAATGTGACAAGATTTACAAAAATGTGTCACCTGAGAACTAGCAGCATTCCACGGATCTAATAACACTCCTACCAACCCTATGATATGGATTGTGGTGTTCATGAATTACCAATAGAGCTTCTCCGACCTAGAAATTTAATTAAGCTTCCACTATCCACATAATTGCACTAATTTTGCAAGATTCTAAATAGTTCCCGTGATAGGAAAAAACAAACCTTCAAGAGTTTAAATAAAATGCAAAATCAACACTTTTTCTCTAGTGAAGTTACTATGTTTGGTGATGCAAACTTGCTATTTACCACCACACCTTTTTTAGGTCCGTCTTTACAACATACATTACGCTAAATGTGCATATGAAAGTGTTCAAATGAAATAAAAATATAATTTAATCATATTCACACAAAATAAGTATAATAGACAATCGTCAATACATACAGGGGTGATGCCAATTGTATTAATCATTAGGTCGGCACTGTATTTCCACAGAGTCTGCTACACACGCTGGACTAACAATTTCAATGGGATCTGCTGAATATCGCCATGGTTGTGATCCCATTGCTAAAGGCAAGTACAAAATATAGAAATAAATTTATATTCACAAATTAATTAGCTAAATGAAATTCACACATATTTTCATTATCTGATATCTTTGTGCATTGGCTATATAATTGCTAAGAGGCGCAGCACATCATTTTGTAGTTACAATCTTCCGTTTTTGTAGTTTCAATCTTCTACTAGTAACTAGAAGATCAACAAATCCATTGTTTGGGTGATCACCTCCACAATTATGCTTCCAGATAACACTGTGGAAAGAATACCATAATGTTTGCTATTATTTCACTTGGTTATCGATTGCATGCAACATTCCCACATTATAATAAAGGAAATGCTTCTCTTAAACTCCAATTGCCATCTTGATATGATTCATTTACACATTCTCACACTCTCGCATAAGGGAAACAAAGCATACATATCATTAATCTGAATTTGGAGTAAATACATGGATTGCGATAGAGGATACATGATAGCTATTGGAATGATATGAAAATGATCAATGCTGGTGACCCTTGGCCCTAGTTGCAGCCGCCATGAATGAGTAGGCGAGTTGTTGTGATTGAAGCTGCACCTCCTCCCTTACCATTTGGCGAATCATTGCAACTAGTTGTGCATTTCCATCCACTACTGGTGGTGACGATGAACAATTGGTGGAAACCTTGTCACTGGCACTTCCCATGCTTGGCTCCATTGGTTCCTTGGTCGCTTGATGAGGTGTTGGTGGTAACAGCGGCAGGCGAAGGCTCAACGATAGAGACATAGGCGGATCGGTGACAGGCCCACCCACAACACTAGTGTTATTGGAGTTGGGTCCTAAGCTAGCACTTGCTTCAGGAATAACCATTGCAGATGATTGATGACTCACCACACCTTGTCGCTCAAACGTCGGTTGATTGGCAACAAGACTGTTGTCAACCCGTAGCATATTGATGGGTTCCACCTGGGGAGTGGTGGAGCCAAAGGTCAAGGCCATGGCTGCAATCAGCTGCTTCCCTGCGCCTGAACCTGCGGAGATTGGAGTTCCAGTGGTTCTTGATGGAGTTGTCGGTGCGGCCAAGAAGGAGGTGTGCGATGGTGGCCCACTTGTTGCCATGCCGTGCTTGAGCGGAGACGATGAGGGCATCCTCCTGCAGTGTAAAAGGGCGGTGGTGCACTTTTGGGTTGAGCTGGTTGCACCACCGGAGACGGCAGGACTTACCAGAGCCGCCGGCGATGGAGGCGCTGATGAGGCTCCAGCGGTGTGGGCCGTGCTGCTCTACCAGCCTCATCAGCAGGGCATCCTCCTCGATGCTCCATGGTCCCTTGTTCACCACATTTGACATGGATGCGGAGTTCCTCATTTTCTTTGGATCAATTGCTACTAGCTCCTACAAATTGAGAGCCGATTGAGGAATTGCAAGCACACTACACGACCTTATATGAAACGTATGGACCATCGATAACGGAAAAGGGAAAGGTGGAGGCCATCACCGACTGTATGTTTGTCATGCCGCGCATGTGCGCACCGTTCAGTTTGTTGCACTGCTTGTTTGTACAGTTTTAGCTAGCATCTTTTAGCCAGCTAGCTTTTTTGTTGCATCTCTTTTCTTGAAAGGTTGTGAACTTAGAAAAGATAGTCTAGGTGATAGTATATGTGAGGGTGTCTTGTATGTAAGCGTACAAGCACATATCCAGCTGGAAGCTTGCATATGTGAATATGCAACCATGCAACGTTGTTCACTCCATCGATCCCTTTACAGTAGAAAAGCGTGTATGCAATACAAAACCAAGCCACGCGAAGCCAAACAACCAGCTTAGCATCATTATTGATGTCCAGTTGATCACAGGAAAAGGCAGGGTGTCATCTGATAGAGGGCCTTTCAATTTCCTTGTTGGTTTAACATGCCGCGACAAATAGGCATCAATTGCTCCACGCAGCATCATGCCACCACCATTCTTAAATACATTACATTTATTTATTTTTAAATAAAATAAATTATATGTTCTAAATATCATACATTTATGAATGAAGTATGCAATGCTAGGTAATGAAGCAATATATATAGTTTGCATATTACCTTTTATTTTTTTATGATATTTTGAACATGTGTGCATCTACGAGACATGTATAGTGTGAGATTAGTGATAATTCCTAGATGTGAAGGATTGATATGCACACGACTGTCATCCACATTTACCATAGATGAATCCTAGAGACGTGTAACGTTACGTGCTCTTCACTTCGGTAAACAGTTGGATTTTGTCCACCTAGACGTCACATAGTTCTCCCGTTATATTTAAGCACAACAGACCAAGCCAAATGACAGTTATGACAGCATGTTAAAAACCTACACAACCTCATCTTTTTCTTTTGCTTACTTTTATAAAAACGAAAAGAACTGTTATGTCTACTTGGTTTGGTTTAATTGCCCACTCTATTCTTAGAAGGCCCACTGCCCAACAACATTTGGCCCAATAGTTGGGGAGCAGTACTTTATGGGACTTTCAAAATGAACTACTTCGAATCAAGCAGTGCCGTTGCTTCATACACTTTCTTTGTTTTTTATGCAAATAGTGGTGTTTCACACTTCCATGCTTAGAGCTGTGCAGTAGCTTAATAATGAACTACGCAACGTTATGTAAATTTCTAAGAAAAAAAAACAGAATTTGAGAATCTCTTAATATTTGGCTGAAGAACGGGATATTTGATTTTCCCTGAACCTGCAGGACCAGATACATAGATGCACACGGTGAACTGAGGACAAACGTAACGTAATAACAAATTAAACTTCTGTATACCCTATTGTCTATCTTATAGACGGGATTAATGGTGAGGACTCCAGGTAACACGCCGGAGGGTCCGGCAGCACCTCGGCCTCCGTTGCGCTCTCCAGCATATGCACCACCTGATGCATGGTCGGCCGGAGCGTTGGGTTCGGCTCCATGCACCAGAATGCCACGCTCGCGTACTGCTCCACCCTCTCCAGGTCCTCCACGGCATCGTTGTCATCGTCCCCAGGCAGCATGAGCTACGTCCTCCAGGCGCCGACCAGCTGCCCCGTCCACCCGAATAGTGTGGCCGTCTCGTTGTCCACGCCGCGGTGGTCCGGCACGGGCTCCTGGAACCTCCGGCAGCAGATCATCTCCAGCAGAACGTACGACGCCGAAACTGTACACGTCCACCTTGGTCACCGTGGCGTGAGATGAGAACTAACTTCATTGAATCACCAATTTGGAGGCAGCGGTGCACATAATATTCTGGTGCCTTGGTGATCACCCCTCAGGTGACTGATGCGGCTGTCGGGCACCGCCGCGGTCATCGTTGTCTCCCCGGTGCATCTGCGGTAAAGGATTGCCCATCCGAACGCGAAGATTAGGAAAATGATGATGCAGATCACTATAAAGATAGAACAAAACGAGATCAGTAATAAAGGGTTTGGCACTTTTCTGGCAGTTAGTAAGGGAGGATAAAAAGATCACAGGACCCGTAGCAACGGCTGCGTTTGCCATCTTGGCTGGCCGGAATTGCTCCTGTTTTAGATTAGCCGAGACTGCTAACGGAGTAGACTTTGGCAGCGGGCCTGGAGCCGCCGGCGAGGCAGTGGTGCTCGCTGCAAGAATCAAATAATCGGATAAGGAAGTTCAGAAACAGGATGATTGACCACATACATCGATCACTGGTGCGAACCGTGTTGACCCGATCGTGGCTACTGTTTGTCGCCTGCAGAAGAAATAATGAATTGTTGGATTATATGCTCGGCCGGCACAGAAATGGAAGGCAGGAAGAGGACAGCAGGATGGCATGAGGGTGGTGGGGGCAAGACTGCGTGTGGCTTGGTGTATCGGGAGTGCTAGTCAGTCAGACATGCCAAACGTCCATCTATTTCATACCTTGAAATAATATCCGTCTGAGTGCCACAACCGCGTCCACGATTTTTAAGATCTTGATAGTGAGAGCTTTGTCATCAGTGAGAGCTTTGACGTCATCGTTATATGTTCTTGTGAGAAATAAACAAAATTCATGTAGCACATGGCCTTACCAGAGATAGAGAAAGTACGCTGTTGTGTGGAGATTGCAGGTATACCTGTGTTTTTGTTAAGTTGCTCGGGGCCGACGAAGCCGAAGCTGTGCACGTAGCACGTTTTGGTGACTGGCCCCGACGCTAAGACCTCTGGCGGCCCCTAGCAGGTACACCAACGCGCGTGCCGGCGTTGACGCACAAACCCATCAGCCTTGATGAGGTCGATACGTCCTCCAAAGTAACAACTGCTGCAAAGCAGCCAGGCAAACAAGCTGACTATCTACGCCAACTTTTTCATTATCTATGAACAATATCTTAGGATTTTTCTTTATATGTTGGTCATTTTGGTGGTTGTTATCGTTAATTTATATTCAGCTCCTTGCCGGTCTAAACGCCTTTTGGTTTTGGGGTAAGATCAGTGCTCTGTGCTTGCCTCTAAGAATTTACTCTCACATGGAAGTTAAGTTAATCAGCTTAAAAGAATTACTGGTCTTTATCAATTACACTTTTGGTTACTCCGCAGAATACATGTGCAGCTCTACGAAGTTAGTAAAACAAATAGGCACTCCTATTGTAACTAGAAAAGGCTTGACACGAGTTCAGCTAGAAGAAAACAGTCCCCAATTCAATCATGTCTGCACATTGATCCTCTGGCATTACTAGATTGCAAACCCCTTTGTCCTTGCAAAACTGTCTGACCAGCATGTCTCATCGTTGAGTCTATATTGAGATCAATGCAGGTTATTTTCTGAACCTTTTTATCCGAGCAGACGTTTGGACTAGAAGTTCTTTCTGCACTTTATCTAAAAAAGAAGTTCTTTCTGCATCAGTAAGGTTCAATACCAAATCACCATCAGTACGTAAAAGCTCTGTTTTGCCCTTCAGAACAGTGAATGTAGCTACAAGGACTGAAAGGTAGTGTGGGCATCTTAAGCCTACTTAATTCAGTTCCTGACTTTTCGAGGAGGCGCCAAAACTGTAAAAGCCCTCGGAAGATTTTGTACAAAAATAAAAAATAAAAAATTGGCGCTTAGAGATTGCCGTTCTAAACTCAAATCCCACCCAAATTTTTCGTGAGCCAAACCTTCCCTCCAGAATTTTGAGGAGCGAACCGGCCGCCCTACCTGCAACTGTAGCAAATCGTCCACTCGATTCTCGAATTGTCCACCGCAAAAACAGTCAAATGTTCACAAGTGCAAAAGCACAATTTGGCACGAGTTTTGCGCAGTGCGAAAGAGCTCAACAAATTGAGCATCAAACAGATCGTAAACCTTCTTCAGGTACATTTAGTAGCAATCTGAACGATAAATTCTAAGATGAACATTTCCCTGTTCGCAACTATATGGAATCCACAACAAGAGCACATTAACAGTAACATAATCAGGCGAAGCAATTAAGCATGAGCAGGATAATATGACAAGCAAACAGTGATATTCAGATCCAGATAGCAATTGCGCAACCATGATATTTCTTACATGAACCAGATACAGTGAGAACCCGCCGGAAACACTTCACTACACCAAACCAGATACCAGCCACTAAACCAACATCTACTACTACCAGGATAAGCCAGAAGGCACAGCACGGGACAGGAGGCCAGAGCCTAAGACGAGGTGAACTTGGTGACGGCCTTGGTGCCCTCGGAGACGGCGTGCTTGGCGAGCTCGCCGGGGAGGACGAGGCGGACGGAGGTCTGGATCTCGCGGGAGGTGATGGTGGGCTTCTTGTTGTAGCGCGCGAGCTTGGCGGCCTCGCCGGCGAGCTTCTCGAAGATGTCGTTGATGAAGGAGTTCATGATGGACATGGCCTTGGAGGAGATGCCGATGTCGGGGTGCACCTGCTTCAGCACCTTGAAGATGTAGATCTTGTACGTCTCCACGCTCTTCTTGGCCTTCTTCTTCCCCTTCTTGTCGCCGCCCTCCTTGCCAGCAGTCTTGCCCGTCGGGAGCCGCTTCTCCGCCTTGGGCTTCTTCCCCGCCGGGGCCTTCTCCACCTTCTCGGCGGCGGGCTCCTCCTCCGCGGGCTTCTTGGCCGCCGGCTGCTTCTCCGCCTTGGGCGCCATCGATGCTAGGGTTCTGTGGGAACGGGACGGGTTTGCTTGGTTGGGGAGCGGGGAAGGCTGTGGACCGGGGAAATCGCCGAGGATTCGTGGGGAAGGAGGAGACGGGGGCGTGTGTTTTATAGAGTAAAGGAAGTGGGGCCTCATTGGTGGAGCGATGAGTGCCGCGGATCGCTGACGTGGAGGAGAGTGAGTCGTTGGGTTCATCTCAAACGAACGGCTGAGATTATTTTTGGAGCGGATCGCTGACGTGGCGAAAGGATGGGCAGGAGGAGAGGGAGGGAAAAAGCTTCGGCGCGCGCGTTCCTGACGTCGTGTGTGGGGCCACAGGACATAGGATTGACTTTGTGAGTTTGTGACGACTCCTCTGAAATGCTACAGATGGATAAACAGTACAAGTAGTATTGAGAAGGGAGAGTATTGCCTTTTCCAAGGGCAAAATTCTCAAAAAGAAAACGAGAGAACATATCGTCATGATATTTTTTTTTTCCGAGGGATCCTCTTGTTTACGAGCCATCACACAATTAGCAGGATGACAATCCATGCTAACAGGATAGGCATAACATCCAATTATACTGCATTACATGAAGGTACTTCACAATGATGCTGGAACAAATGTAAAAATTTGAATGAAGGTATTTTACAATGATGCTGAATTCTCACCTACAAACAGTGCAGCCTGAATTGCTTTCATTTCAGGCTGCACCTAACAAATCGTCAGTTAAGCATGACGGTACTAAAATCACTTGCTATGCTGTGCCTAATGCCTGCCTGTAAGTCCTAAGTGACAATCTATTGGTTGCATGAAGAATGAGACCCTAATCTATTGGCTGCCCCTGCCTTTGTGGAGCAAAGAATTGACAACAAAGTTAATGTAGAGTGAGAAGATATACAGTGAAACATTTCATTGAAAGGAAAGTAGAACTTTCTTACATCTCGATTTGCAAAGAAGCCTATGTGAGAAAGTTGGCAATCTTTGCTTTACACCAAAACCAATCGGGTACTAAGATTTGGGGAACAACTGACATGAAATTCCACAAACAAATAAGCGTCGCCTTCAACAATTTTTTGGTTCCATTGAATTCTCCTAGAATACAATTAAAAGTCCAGTTACCTTTGATTGATAAAACGGGATACATTCCCATATCTCGTGGCATCAATCATGTATACGACGGTGCCCATGGCATGAACTCTTTCCCTGTCAATCTGGGAAGCGATGTCCAGCAGGTAGCTGCATCCACCACCTTCTGCATCCCTGAACTTTCATTTTTTCGATCAATTTAGAGCAAAAATAGTTAATACCAGTAATTACCAGCATGCAAGGTAAGATCAATGATGCATCCCATTAGCAGGGATGAAGCGGCTGTGGGCAGGGGTGAGTGGGGACTGGGGTTAATAAGGAGCTCCCTCCTAACAATTACTAGTAGAACTTAACTCTCAACTTCTCATGCAAGAAGCATAAAGACTCACTATTCAGCATCCTCAAATGCTTAATTCTGTTATTCTTATGTTCCCTTGTTAATTCACAGCTCACACTCCCAGTGAGAGCAAGGAAAGCATGTGTACTGAAGCCATTCAAAGCTCACAATCGATAACCTACCTACCTACCACATTTAGCCTACCTACCTACCACATTTAGCTATGCAAATGCCCTGTCTATGAACAAGACAATGGGGCAAAAAAATGACTTAAGTGAAGCTCATAACAGTTTTTTTTTCTTGTTTAATTTCAAACAGCAGAGTAAAGGATCATCAAACCTTTCAGCATTTCTCATGCCATCATCACCTTTCACAACTTCCCCAACATACTCGCAGACAAAGGTACCTTGAGGAATAGGTTCAGCAGCCCTAATACCCCAACCCTGCAGAATTTGACAACTGGTGCTCAATGCTCAGGAAACACAAATCATGGTGAGTATTTCACCTTGTTTCGCTCATCAGCAGATGTGGCCATTGATTTTCTGGTCGGTTTCTCTGGGTTCGGAAGGGAGGGATGATGAATTGTTGGCCTTGGCCTCGCTAACTTGATTGGGGATGGGATTAAATTTCAACTAAACGGTCATAAGAGCATTCCAATGATAAGAGGCAGCTAATACCTTTACATGAAATCTTTCTGTGTAAACACCACATGATAGTGTTACTTATGCTAAAAGCTAACTTTTGAACAAGAGATACCTTCTCTCCTCACCTCCTCATTGTGGACGCTCTCTAAGAGCTCTTTATTAAGAGTTAATTTCCAAATAACAATGAAAGATTGAAATATAGACACCATTCTTCATCAATCATATGTAAATATGTAAGAGATGGTTGCTAATTCTTAGCTAACTTTATCATTGAAGACGCGCTAAATGCTTCGTCTATATAATGCCGCGTAGGCCGGTTATGATGCGCTGAATGAGAGAGAAGAGAGAGAAGCCGTCGTCTCACGATGTTAAACTAATTTGACATTTCCGTTGCAACAATGAAGAAAACAGTAAGATTCTCATCTCTCACCGTGAGTAGTCAGAGCGCGGTATTAAAGATCGTGCAAGTATGACAAACCACTCATCATCGGTGGGGGTGGGTGCTCTGGAAGAGCCGTTGCAGTACTAATCATAAGTACAAAAAAACTCCGTGATGTGGCCTTGGCAAAGCATCACTCAAATTCTAACCATATTTAACAGGGCAAAGACGAATGGTTTGCTATTCTGAACAAATCAAGGGATTCAAGGCCGTTTAAGTGCACAACCGTATTCGCTACCTCCGATCCTTCCCTGAAACTGAATATTTGCAAGTTATAACTTCCTTTCTGCTTATACATGCTACTAGCATACTATATACATGTACGTACTGAACAGTAAGTAGCTGTGATACTTAAGTTGGAGCCATTCTCGGCCGTGTTAGCCTCCGCTGTTGGGGGTGTTCGGCGCATAGGAGTCTAAATTTTAGAGAGGTCTAAACTCTAGATAAGCTATATGAAATAAAGTTTAGTTACAAAACTAACTACAGAACCTTGGTCTAATTCGCGAGACGAATCTAATGAGGATAATTACGCCATGATTAGATGATGGTTACTGTAGCATTACTGTAGCATGACTGTAGCAAAACATAGATTAATTAGGCTCATTAGATTTGTCTCGTAAAGATGTACCCATCTGTAAAAAAAATTTGTCATTAAACTTTATTTAGTACTAGATTCTTTTTGTTTAGAGGCCTCTAAAATTTAACGTTAAAAGAAACGAACAGGGCCGTTGTCGGCCGCGCGGTCGTGTCGCGCTCATCCGCGCTGTTGACGTGACGGCGTACCCTGTGAATGCCGCGCGGTCCGCGGTCCAGCTCTGTCAGCCGAGCTCCAGCTAGTCACTATAGCGAACAACGCACGCGAACAGAGGAGACGAACACAACACTGACCAAAACACAACACTGACCAAAGGACACAGATTTTGGGCTGCGTACTGGCTGCAACCTGAACGTTGCCATGGAGGCCATGCTCCGACGTGATCCACTAGCCCATTTTTTTTGAGACAGTGATCCACTAACCCTTGATGCCAAATGTCCTGCATCCAGTGGTTCCAAACGCCCTTGAGGCCTGCTGTTCTTCAGGGATCGTGCCGCGTGACAAAGACAAAAGTCAGAATCCTCATTACATGAACCCACAAATAGAAATATCAGTATTTAACTACTACTATTCCACCAGTTATGAACTCTCTTTAAAAAGAATACAGGCAAACGAAGCCTTTGCTACAATATTCCTCTGAAGTATAATATTAATCATTCACGACCCAACTCGACAAAAAGTAGCAGCAAAATCAGAAAGAACCTCTAGTTTAAGCTGCCATTCCTGCCACAGCAAATGGCAAACTATCCAGTGCAGTCAAATATCTCCCGTTGCAAAACTGAAGCTACACAAAATAACATATTCACAGGATATTTGAGCGAATAACCAAATCGGGACAAAATTTGGCACCTCAGTAGGTCAAAATTCTAGCTGCACATTTAACATGAGGAGAAAAAAAAAGAAAGATAAAATAAGCCTTTAATAACCTTTACTGCGACTTTTTATATAATTCAATCGATCCCTGCACTGTCAGTACCCTACTCGCTTCCGCTATGTACACTCTCGCTCTGCACCTGCCACTTTGCTTGCCCTCGCTCTGTCTGCTTTGACAAAAGGGTTCCACGGTGGCACCAAGGTCTCACCACAACAAAATTATTGAGCCACCTTTATGTTGCTTCCACAATTATCCCCATCTTGGAGGAGATAATGGTGAATTAATGCAGTGTAAGTCTCTTAATACCCACTAACACTCAAGAACACCCAATGGACACCAACTACATCCAACTGACCAACCAAGAACACCAAGAATCATGTCAACACTTGAGCATGCACTGACCTGTAATTACAGAGAATATTTAAGTAGAATACTCATGTAAAAGAAAATGCTCGGAAGACAACTGAACAAAGAAAGCATACCACATTCTCATGGCTTCCCTCAAAGTGGAACAGCATTACACCCATTCCCCTCCTTTTATTAACTTCTGCCTGGAAAATACATGAACAATTAAGAACACTATAAAGAGGTGGTCATTTGTTCATGATTTTTTGTAGACCCAAATAAAAAAAAGCTCAGTGAAATTTATCAGAAAATAATCAGTGCGCATAAAATATGGCACAACAATTTGACTTTATTCAGAATAGAGTGAATTTTTCAGTTCACCTACCACACAAGAACATATGGTAATTCCACAGGCTGTTAAAGCGGATGTAACTTCTGCCATCATACCTGTGAATAGTCACAAATTAATTCACGTGATTTTATTAACGTTATTAATGAAAGCTAAATAACAATACAGCAGATGGACCATGAGAAAAATAGCAGATGTGAGGAATAACTAGCACAATATAGTAAAAGAAGTATTTCATTTGAGGAAAGTAACAGTGTGCATCAGTCAAATCAGTCTGTTAGGAAGGCAGGGAAAATAAATACGTGGAGAGAGTACACAGTAATCTCACGGGATTATATTTTGCAGGAAATTTTAGAACTATCACTTCATCTTAAAGAGAGAATACAAGATCTGGTATACATTTCTGTTTAGGGCAACAATTATATGGTAAAGGATATTACCTTTCCGATCAACGCAGGCTATGCAAAGCCATTGGATAGAGTTGCCTTCCACATTATGCCAAGCAGATATTTTACCAGATTTCCAGTGATCCAAACCAGGGAAAATTTCCTTACAGGTGGAATTGTCAGGTTGCATGAATTCACTGAAGCTATCCCCTCGAATTGTAGAATGACCATTAATTTTAATACCCAGCTCCTTAACAGTTTTGTTTTGCTTCCCATTGACCTTTGGATAAACATTATTAACAGGCAAAAAGCCATTGCTACTGTTGCTGGCAAATGATAATTTATTGGAACTTAAAATCTTCTCCCAGTTAAAGTTAAAATCCTCATTCTTAGTGCTCGGAAGTGACAGTTCACTATCACTTTCATCTTCAAGATCAGCAACAAAGTTATTAACTGCGTCTGCAGTAATTTCAGCAGCCGAAAGAGCAGCTTGCTCCCTTAAGAACTGGATAAGCAAAACAATCGTTATTACAATCATTAATAATTAGGGACATTAATTTGAATGATAGTAACACTTACTTTCATAATTTTGTGTCTAGCACTGCGAGTTTTTGCATGCTGTAGCCACTGCTGGTGACGCTGGAATGCATACTTACTAGATAATTTCTGAAACAGGAAGGGAATGTGTTAATCCAGATGTTCATAGACATATGCATTTAGTGATAATGCAATAGTTCCTTGAAATTATCCTGATGGATCCAGTGCTATGAAAAAAGGTGACGCTCAACACTCTGGATATACAATCTATGTATTTCTATACTTGTGGCAGAAGACAACTGCAGTACTGGTACAATAAATCAAGTAGAGGTAGATGGTCCTCCCAGGGGAAAAAAAAGCAACATTTTAATCTAGTGGAGATCATGATGTATATATGCATTCTCGACCATGTGGATCAGTCAGAAAATGTATGAAGATCCCATGAGTCGATTAAAAAACAACAAGAAGGAAACGCAAATGGCATGGGATTGGACATCACTAGTGCTGCCCTCGCGCTACTACTTCCAATCATCTTGAGCAATACCGATGTCCTCACCCAAACAGCCGCCAGAGAGCTAGGTATGTTTTTTGCCCCCCCTCAAACGAGCAGAAAAACTGTGTAGCATTATATTAAAGAAAGAAAAGAGTAAAACCCTTACAAACATACATAGCTTGGTATATGGTTGTAGTGGATTAGTAGCAACTGTGTAGGACACTATCTCAAAGTGAGACCAAATCAGCACAAAAACACCTCTCAAGGGCAATATCAATTATCGCATCTATTTCCCAACGAACGTCAAAGTTTTTGACTTCAACACGTGTTGAGGCTGGCAAAGAGAGTACTGCTGTTTTAAGGCCTAACTTATTGATAGAAGCTGAATGTGCCTACTTTTGCTAATTAACAACAACCTGGATGCTATATGTCAGAAGGAATAAGTCTAGTTCACCCCCTCAACTATTGTTGGTGGACTACTTAACCCCCTCATCAATTAAACCAGGTAACTGACCCCCCAAGGTATGCAATACCGTTCAGTTTACCCCCTGGAGTGGTTTTGTAGAGTGGTTTGGACACGCATGCACATTCAGCTGGATATGGATCCTGTATTATATCAGAATGACGACTGGGGCCAACTTGTAAGTGACACAAGCGTCTGTGGTGGTGATGGGGTCTCTGTTTGATGAAAATTTGACGACAAGTATTTATGCGTATAGCTACTAGTGCTAAGATACATACTGATGTGCTACTTTAAAACTTTAAAAGAGAAGCAAGAGAAGGCTAGCGAGCAGTTTGTGAAACTTGGAGCCTGCAAACTCGGTTTCTGAACATAGCAGCGACACCTCAATTCCAGCATTTTTTTTTTTTTTTGAGGAAATCAATTCCAGCATTGTTGGTAGTAAGAAACATCAAGAGCATGCAAAAGGGTCCTTAGAATCTACGGATGTGAATACTGGGAGTCACTCAACAATGACCGAGGAATTGAAGGTAAAATCTGTCATGGTGCAGTTGCAAGACCCGAGGGAGATGGCCTGGTTCCTGCTAAGGACGAGGAAGGGCATGTTGTAGTGGAGTTGCTCCCCCGCGTGGTGGTGGAGGAGGAGCAGAGAGGGAAAGATAGGAAAAGAGATAACACTGCATGTGGGGCCATGCCACGTGGAGCGACCAATGTAGCATGCCACGTCAGCGAAACTGCCTTTGAAACTGCCTAGGGGGTTATTTAGACGGTTTTCAATACTTCAAGGGGTTAAAAACCTGGTTTTGAAGTTGAGGGGGTTAAGTAGTCACCAGTCCATAGTTCATGGGGTGATCTAGACTTATTCCTATGTCAGAATAAACCTTGTGTGAGTTAGTGTGTGCATCAGTCAGTGGGACTAGCCCTGGTCTTTAGCTTTCAGTTTCAGGTTAGTTAGACAGGGAGCACTAGAAGCAGGTCATGCACAATGTTAGAGAGCATGCCTGGAATGTAGGAGGCCACTATAGCATGGCTAATGGGGCCACTAAAGCCTGGATCCCGGACAAGATCACAATCACCAGAAGTTAGTTATATTTTAGCTTTTATATACTGCAATCAAGAACAGAAAAGCTACTGCTCCCGCAGCACAAAAACCACTGTCTCCCCAGTTCAATTATAACATTATCAGTTTCTCAGCAAGTTGAAATATTTGGTTCTACAGCTATATAAATTCCAGTTAGGTGATCATACATGGTATGAAATTTAAGAACTACAGATGTACATAAGTTCATATGAGAATAAGATTTGAGAGCATAAAGTGGCCAATCAGCATGTAGCTTATTGTCTTTTAACATATCTATTTACTCAAAAACATCGATTGAAGTTGCACTTTATACATGTGTATTTGAAATTGCAAACTTGCCAAAAATCTAAATAAACCATGCAATCTAAGAGAGGAATACTGACATCGTAGGTTATAATCTCCACTACTTCAGCATTTGCTAGTACATGGACTGGCGAAACTAGATTGCCATTCACCTGAAAAGAGAGGACGTGAGGCTACTGAAGTTATTATCATTAGAATGTATTGCCATTCTTTTAATAACTGACCTTTGCTGCTATCATTTTGTTGCCAATTTCAGTATGGATCAGATAAGCATAATCAACCACAGTGGCTCCCTTAGGCAGGTTTTTAATCTGCGAGTGAGTGAAAACAAATTTAGCCCAACTCATAACAAATCCATGCTAGTAATATCGACAAGTTCACTGTCCCACCTCGCCTTTAGGTGTAAACACAAAGACACGGCTTCCCAGAAGATCTCGGGTGATAGTATCAACAAATTCTCTCGAACTCATATTACCAACAAACTCTTCTTGCCATTCGCGGATCGCATTGAGCCAACCAATCTATAAAAGATGGTTAGTTATTCAAATGTTTTCTCACGATCGTTGTGGTAATAATAATTACTGCAGAGGTGCAATATATTTTTATAAACATTAACATGATTCTATCTAACTATTAAATAACATACCCTCAGAGCAAAGCCTGTGTTGTTCAGGCAGATAACTTTCCCCTTGGAGTTCCTTCCACTTGATATTCCAGGGCGGACAGGCCCAGAAACCAAGCCCCTTCCACTATAATGTGCGGCAATGCCTCTTTCTGCTATCAAATCCATATCTTCTGTTCTTATCTGCAATACAGTTTGAACTTTAAACATAAGTCATCATTAGCAACACAATGAAAATGCATTCTTTGCTGGAGATTTCCCAGTCATAATTTAACAAATGAGTAGGTAGCATTACCTGAACCTCCAAATGAAACATACTCTCATTAAGAAATGGTATCACTGTAGTGTGTAGACTCTGGTAGCCATTAGGTTTTGGAGTTGCAATGTAATCCTTCACCTATTGGCACAATTGATCTTTAGAAATGGTAGAAGCCCCCCAAAAAATGACATTGACCAGGAAAAGAGGCAGATAACTCACAGCTTGAGGAATGGGTGTCCAGATCCCATGAACAAGACCAAGAACATGATAGCAGATCTGAATTGCATTAACATACTTGTACGTCAATAAACATTTGTGGTGTAAGCACAATATAGATTTGTAAGTATCAATACCTGTTGTGATGTGCACAATGGCCCAACACCATTGCAGGATTTTGGTTTAATGATGATCCGCAGCTGAGTAAATCATACATAAGGCTATTATTTTCAAAATAAAAGATATTCCAAAGCATTATATAACAACAAATTGAGAAACATGTCATTCAGAAATCTGTACCTGAGCAACCTGGTTTACCTCATTTATCGAACTCTTGGATTTGAGTGTAGTTTTGTAAATGCTGAAAATGACACAAATAATAAATAATCCACCGAATAATTAAACCCTACATCTATATTTAAACTTAGAAGCAAGTATACACCATAATGAAAAATACATTTAACAAATCTTTGGTTTAAAATTCAATTGAGCTAGACAATCCAGTAAATGAGCGGTTGCAACTGTTCCACAAGGTATTATCATATTATCAAGTGATGTTATGTCAGCATGCGGTCCGATGGGAAGAACTTTTTGTAAGGATCTAATCTAACTAATAAATGAATGGTAGATTGGCAAATTGTATGATGCCATAGAAAATGAGTTTAAAATAGTGTAAAAAGAGTCCAGGGAATCCTACAACATGCCAGCAATACAACAAGCAGAGGCATTATTGAAATCTATTATAATCTCATTCCTTAAGATAAGAACATAAGGGGAAATATCAGGTGCACAAGAAGTATTTGATGCACATGTGCACAAACTCATTGAGAGCCATTGGATTGCATCTATACGCCTAAAATCATAGGTGGGACTTTCCATTGATGAATCAAATGTTTTTGGAAACACAATCTGGATTTATGGTTGCTAAAATCATGGCCGAGACTTTCCAAACTTTCAATATTCCAGGCCATCAAGATTAGATCTTATGGTCTAAATGTGCACATGTGCACCAAATACTCTATGTGCACCTGATATGTCCTCAAAACATAAAAACTCATCTTTGTCAAGATAGCCTCAAGCCAGTAGCAGTAGCAGTAGCAGTTTAATGAGATCGTATGCCTCACCTGTAGAGTTCTTTGTAAACCGAGCGCACTTCTGTTTCAACACTCACAAGATCGAGAAACTGATCCTCAGCAATCTTTTGTCTTAAAATTTTATTTGCCTGCATTTGGAAATCACAAAGTAATGCCATCCATTGTAAACGGGGAAACATGATCTAAGTCAACCGTCGATCATAAATGAAAAGTTTCCAGGCAAAACAAAATACCTCTTCCAATTCTTGTTCATGCGCCTTGTACAAATCTTCAACTCTTTTCCTCAGTTCCGCAAAACCAGTAGGGTTCACATACATGAAGGATAGGTACTCCAATTCAGACTACAAATAAAAGAGGTACTGGTCAAATGTAAGGAAAACTGAGAGTAAAATGCCAGGATATAGGAACCTTTTGTTAGTAAATACCCAGATACTCCAGAAAGTGATGTGCCGTTATATGGAAAGAAAGGTGCATACACACTATGACAACTATCATTTCACACTATGACAACTACCGGTATAGAACCACCTATTCTAATCATAAAATAATGGGCATAAGTTTTTCTTTGGTCCCTTAATTTTCAGATTTGTCTTTCCAAACGTTGATGGCCATGATTAAAACCATCTGCGGACGATTCAGAATCTAAGCTGATCAAGGGTGGGAGTGTTATTGCTGATGAGGGTGAGAATGTTAGAATTATTCCCAAAAAAATGCCTAGAAGAAAGGACTTAGGGACCACAGGCCAAAAAAAAAACAACAAAAACAATTAGGACCTGATTTTCTCTGAATGCAACAGGCTCTATCATTAGTAAGTCAATGAGATGCTCAATGATTCTACAAATGCAAGGTACGCATAACTGGCTCAAGGATTTGACCCATCAAAAAAAGAAAAAGAAAACGAAAGATGAAACCATTTATCTTTTGAATGGTGTTCAAGATAAATCCTAGGGCAATATCATCAGCAGATACCTTGATTCGATACATCCCAAGAAGTTTCGCTAGAGGGGCAAAGACTTGCAGTGTCTCCATGGCGATGGCATACTGCAACGAGTGGTGTTTTAGAGTAGAAGTAAGCTACAGCCATATCTTACATCAATGGAACAAGGATTACCTGCTTGTGCTGCGGCATATGTGAAAGTGTACGCATGTTATGCAACCTATCTGCCAATTTGACAATGACCACACGAACCTACAGAAGGATTCATTTTTCATTTGTTGAGTAACCAGTCTAAGGGTAAATATTGTTTCCGATTAGTACAGTCTGAAAGGGATAATAGAAAGGATACCTCTTCTGTCATGGCAAGAAACATCTGTCTTAAATCTTCTGCTTTAAGATCCTGCTTTGAACTACCCTCACTTTTGCACTGAAGCTTTCCTAACTTAGATACCTGTATTCAAATCATAGCAGGTTTGTTGCATTGCATTGCTTCTGTAATCCAGAAAATGTATCATAAATTACAGCAATATACATAATATAAATATATGAGGCACAAAGAGTGTACCTTTGTCTCCCCTTCAACAATACGGCACACAGTCGCCCCAAACTCATTTTCTATTCTTTCAAAAGTAACCACATCTGTATCTTCAACAGTGTCATGCAATAACCCAGCAGCAATTGATTCCCAGTCAAGTTCCTATTTATGTGAATTGAGCACAATTGAACTCAGTTGATTGTGTTTACTGAGAGGAAAACTAAAGAAACTGCACACCCCATGATTTCCAGTAAAGTTATAATTATGTTAACTAAGAAGAACAAATCCTAACTTCGTCACCACTACCCACTAGGGAAACTCAAGGATACATCACTAGTGTCAACAATATTAATACTCACATGCTCTCCAAGAATACGAGCAACTTCAATAGGATGGATAATGAATGGTTCTCCACTTCGGCGTTTTTGTCCATTGTGTGCTTCATACGCCAACTGCAATAATCAATGAACCGTCAAGATGCAGCCATATGCCAACTGCAACTCCATTCATGCAGGCGCTTCCAGAGAAACCAGAAAGTACAAAACTTTTTTTTTTGGGCAAATAGCATGGAAGGCAGATCATTTATAAATTACCTTCAAAGCGTCATGCACATAGTTTAACTCTTCGGGTTGAAGATATGAGATAGCTGGTTTGAGATCCTGTTAGATAATTGCAGAATAAAGTTAGATCGACTAGTATCACAGCTGAATCTTGCTTCGCATATCGAACACTAGTCTTAAAGTTGTCTTGCTTTGCATAAGGACTAATGCTTACACTTGAAGGTCGGCTTTCACACTAACTTTGTGATTTCAAACTCGGAGCAAAAACCATAATAACAAGTTGCAAGCTTGCAATAAATGGTGACATTTATGAAAAGTGCCATGTCTATTACATTGAATATATTGTGCTTGGCCAAAAAATTATGTAATTTGATTGATGCATTTCCTCCTTTGCTACATGCGCCGGAAGACGGCACTAACGAAGAATATAAGCTTGACCAGTGGGGGAAAGACCGCCCCCATGGCGTTGTACTAAGAAGAAGCTCTCAGCAACACCGCCGAGACAATCCCTGAACCCCGGCCTCACCCTAAGGGTCACACCATCTGGGCCGACCACTGCCACAACCACCCGATTGGGCCGCACAGTTACCTGGGCCGGCAACCACTGTCACAACCCCTGGTTGGGCCGTACCATTACCTGGGTCAGCGGCCACCGCCACAACCACGCCTGACTGAGCTGCACCATTACCATAGGCTGGCGTACCCTACAGTGGGGAGGCACGGCGAGGCGATTTTTTTGGTGGCAGCCAGGACTAAACTATGGGCTTTCACAGTCGAACCCCCAAAATGTAGCTCTTTAGATTCTCCTATTATAGGCATGAAAGAGCAAACAGAAAACTCCATTGCTGTGATCTAATGACCCACCTGCCACAAAGTCTCTGGAGAGATGTTGAAGGATTCAGACGACGAATAGCAGTAAGCTCTCCATGTTAGATCCACAGGAGTAGACCAAGATCTGACAAAACTTCCAGAATAAACAGCAGATGGACCATAACCTAATTTCCCTTTATTGATGTCTTCATCCATGGTGTGCAGTAACTGAAAAAACTAAGTAACAGTTATAAATAGATGGAAAGATTCACTACAACTTTATACATATCCAACAGGGATCAGAACATAGAAACTGAAAGGTGCATGCATAAGACAACCATATTTAAGCATGAGATTAAAGCAAACAGACTGTCATGGCCATATACACACCCAGAAGTAGTCAACGCCCAAACCAGCGGCATAAGGAAAGCCTTACCATATCGCAAGTTGTTCGATTCGGCATTCATTAGGATTTGATTGATTTACACACCATGCTTAGAGACAAAATATAGATTCATTAGTTGGAGTCTGTTAGGATTTGCGCGTCCCTCTCTAAAGGGCAATTGGTCAAGCGTTTGGATTGCGGACGAAATAGATCAAAATCATTATCCCCCTCTCTAACCCTACCCTGCTTGTTGTGCAGCTGCTGCTTGTTAGTGCCATCACGCCACTTGGGTTCAGGGCCACCTAGTTCGGTCCATATTAAGGTAGTGTAATACGATAATTGTCATGCAACCCAGATGGCAAGCTTAAAGGCTTAAAGGCAACAGTATATAGGAATTTAACTGCAATAGAGGTGATTACAGGATGATTGACTACTGCAGGCAATATCAACTGAAATATGAAACTCAAGGGCTTGTTTTGTATGGAACCTAAAAAATGTGAAGTAATTCATGCAAAATAATTCCAGGTCACGTTGTGACTTAAATTCAAGATAGAGGCAAAGGTAATTTTACTTGTGCATTTGTGATTCAGACAGATTGAAAATAACATTCTAATGGAGATAAGACAGTACCAAAATATAGTGTAACAGCCACAAAGAGGGGGAGGGGGGGGGGGGGGGGGGGGGGGGGTGCGGGAGTGCATCATGCTGGCCTCTAAAATTACATTAAGTTGTACATAGCAACGATTAAAAGGCTATATTTTTTAGAAGCCGTATTTAATCACTTGAGTCATCTCTTTAACTAATTCAAGATATATTCTACCGGGATCAAACAGCACTCACAAAAGAAGAAAGAGGGAAAATGTTTTCTATGTCTAAATACAAGTGGGTCCATTTAACTGATCCTGCTAGTCGAAGTTTAAAATCAATCATGCTAGTTGTTGTCTGTCCAAGTAGTAAATGCACAAAAATGATATGGGACGAGACCGCATGAAAATATCTGCCGCACAAATGGAAGTTTATGGATTTCACTCCAGCATGACCTTCAGGCTAGAGGGATCCATTTTGATCCACACAAAAATGCTTGTGTAAGTTTCACTAAGTCTAATAAATTGGGTATCAAAACACCACTACCAGTAAGTTGGGCTCTAAGTAAACAAAACACGAAACATATAAAGGCGCCAACACAAGCAACACCAGAGAAGAAACGCACCGAGTTGTTACTTCGTCGCGACCGCCCACGTCGCCTCCACCCGCCCCCGGCTTCACCGTGACTGCAGGAGGAGCACTGCGTGGTGCTGGCGAGCGCGCCCGTGAGCGCGCGCGGCGCGTTCCAGGCGCACGAGAGGACGCTGCATTCGTAGGGCCTCCCGCCCCCCTTCCACGAGGCGGCCCTGCACGAGCTCACGCACTCCAGCGAAGACGCTGCACGCCCACGCAGATAAAAAAACAACAAATTACAAGAGCACGAGACGGAGAAACAAGGGGCGCCCGAATTTGGAAAACCCTAGCCACGGCGCCGCAGCGTCGGGCCACCGAATTGGAGGGTTACCTGACACGACGGGCGGCGGGGTCTGCATGGCGCGGCGCGGCGCAATCTCATCGGCGGCGCAGAGGCCGGCGGGGCGGTGTCCTCTTCGTCGTCGTCGCGGCCACGGACTCCGGCGGGGGGCGCGAATTGGACGAGCACGCGCGGCGGAGTGGGGGGAGCGGCGGGGGGGCTGGCTGGGGCTTTGCCCGGGGGAAGGAGGAGGAGGCGGAAGAAGGGATAACACGGGACGGAGGCCACACAAAGGCCGCGGCCGTGGTGAAATGAAACAGGCCCTTCCCTTCTTTGGTCAGGTGCTCTCTCTGCTCGCGACTCCGGGAGCGCTCGCCGGTCTCTGTTCCTATTTTCGTTTCGCTGCCCAAATTCGGACGGGAGTTTTTTCGCTGATTTTTGTCTGGTCTCCTAGCGAGGAGGATGGCGTGGGTCACTGGATTCTACTGATCTGCTCCACTTGGAATACAGTTCGTCGTCGCGCCTCAGGTAAAGCGCGTCGGCACCGCACGCCTTACTTGTGAGCACTGGGGCATCTCATTTATCTACGTCGTGCCGACTCAATCAATTCGTGTGTATAAAAGTATTCAGGAGCTCCTACTTTTGATTATACATTTTGATAAAAAATAGTTTTTGTGAAGTGGTTTGATGGTCCTTTCTAGAAAAAGTGTTTTTCACTAGTCTGTTTCCCATTGCGCCTTTGGGCTTGTTTTGACTATCACCAAAAGGAACGATACTGTTTTCCCACGTTTATATGGCCATTTAAATGCACATAGCGAGACAAATTGTGTTTTTATCTTGTCTTTTGATAAGAGATAAAATATGATTTGTCATAAGAATTGCCTTGGTACCAAAATGGTTATTGTTGTTCGCACTTTTTTTTTCTTTCTTTACGAAAACGCAATACGTTTAGAACACATATGAGTACTCAATCTATAAACTTGCGTGCATGATGCCCGGGAGAAATCAGGTTGGTAAATCTTGGGACTGACGAGGTCATCGCAGGTGGCTCATTCCTTTTGTACATTGTAAGAATAATTAGATATAAATGTAATAATTATGCATGAAAACTATCCTGGTACGGTAGAAAATTATCCAAACATCTAATGATGCTTGCTCTATACAGGATACATCAGGAACGCCGCCATGTACTGTTGTACAGAACAGCAGGCGTGTGCCGCTGCCATTTGCCGAGTGCAACCCGCAGCTTACAACCTGTGCAAAAAAAGTTTTTCCAAAACGACAGCAGACGTGTAATGTGTGATTAGGCGAGCTAGTCCAGGTCGCCTCAAGCAGTTCCCCGCATTCATGGACGCAGCGTGCACTGGCTGCCGCTCGGCCTTCTTCAATTCGCCCGCCGGCTCGTCGAGCGAGCCGATCGCATCGGCGGTCGGCAATCAGCCAAAGCACGTTGACGTATTTAACCTCGTAAGCCTGGAAGCGACCGACCGAATCAAATCGTGAGTGGTCACGCTAGCGAGTGTCCGCCCCAACGAGAGCCGCTTAGCTCAGTGCTGACCTTGCGCCTCGACCTCATCTCGTGCGCGGCGCTCTTCGCAAGAGCCTCGTGGCCACCTCACCTCACCGAAAGTCCCCGTGAACGCCAACTGAGCAACTAGCAGTAGCCGTCCTACCACGGAGAAGAACAGCAATTGGATTCAGTATCTAGCCGTCCAAGGAAGAAAACAAGAGTAAAATATCGTCTGCGCTTTGCTGATTTAATCGGATACTACTCACTTTTGTACTACTACTGCTAATCAAGGTCAAACCCTCTGTTAGTGGCGACACGTCCCACCGTGCCACGCTGATGCCAGACAAATTACTAAAGCCAAACCACGTCCCGTTGACTATGCAGCCAATTAAACAAGCACCGCGGTAGTCTGTTACAATTAACTGAGCTTCAACAGAGTGAGTAATACCAGGTCGTAGGACTAGGAACAAATGACGAGCAATTGCTCCGTCAGCAGGTAGGTCCAGAACTCCCTAACATATCTTGCAGGCTGGATACGTCGAATCAGATGCGCACACAATTAATCACTATGGATCCGTTATGGAACAGTAAGCAATATGGTGCCTCCACAATAGTCAGGTATATGCACAGAAAGTACAGCAAACTGCTGTCTGATAACCAGTTTATTCCATGGAATTATTCTGCTACCTACACCAACAATATAGTATACATGAGTGTTTCTTATGCTGCTACCTTACACCAACAAATATAGATGTACATGAGTGTTTCTTATGCAGCAATTTTAGATGCCTCTGCCCTCTGCCACGTGCTGATCCCTCTCTCTTTTTTTTTAAAAAAAAACGATGGCCATAGTTGATTACCATATACACTTTTTTTCGTCTGTGAAGAAAGAGACTTCTCAAGGGGCAGACGATCCCAACAAACCCACTTGTAATGCCACTGGTGGACCAAAGCCCTGGGCCATCACCCAGAATGCATATGATCCATACTGTTCGACTTGCAACCAGATGGTTAGTCCACGCATCAGTGACCAAGACATTTCTTAACAGATCCAGTTCCCATACTTAAGAGTCTTTTATCCTTATCAAGGAGAAATTCATTGATGACTCAATGAGACTCTGAATATCCGAAACACAGGAACGATCTGACTAGCAAGTCAATCAAAACTTATATCAAATGCGACTTTTTTTTGTGCGTGCAACTAGATCAATCTATTATAAGGGTACTATTCCATTTTGGAACTCAGTCAACAAAGATAAATTGAACCTAAAATTAGCAGGTCACTTTCACGCCAACGAAGATAAATTGAACTCAAAAAGGAAATACTGGGTGATCATGTGGGGTCCTGGACAATAAAGGAAGTCCTCCACTTTTGCAATAGATGTCTGGGCAAATCCTACACAAGTAATTCCACTGCCCTATCATTAGAATGAGAGGGCCACACAATCTTTCTTGTACAATATTGATCAAAATCATTAATTTGCTCCCCGTTCAGGTCAGACTGAAAGAACAAACCCAAACTAACCATATGTGACCAGATATAATTATTTGCCATGCATAAATACTGGATTACTGGTATAGTTTCAATCATTACATATTCAACAACAAAGATACCTTTGTCCTGCCAAGGCGCTATCTTACTTTACTGATCCAAGGAATATTCAAACTGAACTAGCAGAGTAACTATAATAACCGTCAGCTTAATGTTACATAACCAGGACCCATCAAAAAATGTGGAAATGAACCGCATCTGCCGAAGGCACTGTTGTTACTTTAGATTATTCATAGAAGGAGCGAGGAGAAGATGCAATAAGAGTTACATAGAATTCAGCGAGCCGCCAGAATCTAAACTCCAGTCAAGCAAAGATAAAGAATAAAAGAGGTCAGGCAAGAGAATGTTCAGAAATGCTAGTCAACATTTCAAGATACAACTCCAGAAATTTATCAAGATTCCATGCCAGATTTGTGTTGTATGATGAGCAGAATAGCTCTTATCTTTATATTAACACATCTTATGCTTGATACGTTCGTTGAGCAAACATTTTGGAACTCAGTGCAGAACTAATGCATAGGATAATTTTCAAGACAGGTTTGATACAGTATATATTATACAAATCAAAGAATGTATTGTATGTAAATATGTCATTCCATACTTGATAACAATATAATTGCAAATTATTCCCCCAACACCACAAGTATAGTAAACAGAATTAAAAACTCACAAATCTCGTGTCAAGGATGGTGTACAGTGGTAGTACAATAATACATCAGGCTGGTAGGAAGACATCCCTAGTCAGCCAGCTTGTTCAAGCGATGAATTGTACTCCTGGCAAGCCTGTTTGCAGGGTCAATCTTCAGAACCAATCGCAGGTCCTCTGCACCAAGCCTATATTTCTCAGTGCTCTCGTACAGGAGAGCACGCTGCACCAGCACCGACACATTCTCCTTGTCTTTCTCCAGGACCTGCAAAGGAAATGAAACCAGTGAAATTCACAAATAGGAGTACCTTTCTGAATGATGATCTCAGTGAGCAAACCGACCACGAATGCAATGTGCTAGAAAAGGATAGAGCGTAAATTGAAGAATGCATTCTCAGCCTACTCAACATGATAATGCAATACCTTTGTGCAATCAGCAATAGCCTTCTTGTACTCGCCAACCTCCTTATATGAGGACGCCCTTGAAGACAACACCTCCACAATATCAGCACTTTTTCCAGATTTTTCAATGAGCACAACAGCCCAAGACAACCACTTGATGGCATCAGCGTACTGCCCTCCCTTGTAGCTTTCCATTCCTTTGGCCTTGGCACCTGATACCGTCAACCCGGATGGCGGCGGTGGGAGCCCCTCCAGCTCTGTGGTTGTCGCACCGCTATCACCACCACCAAAGTCTGCCTCCACATCCACCCAACCATCCATTTCACCAAACATGTCACCCCCACCACCTCCATTGCTGGCAGCAGCTCCGGTCGGTGCAGCTGTGGTTGAAGCAAACAGCGTGTCCAAAGGATCAGCCCCAGAGTTAACAGCCGCAGCTGCTGGGGCAGGCGCTGGAGCTGGCGGAGGCGTAAAGCTGGAAGGCTTCGCCGTGCTGGAGCTTTGGAAACCACCAAATCCAGCATCGACGCTCTGGAAGCTCCCGAATCCGGAATCTGAGCTAGAACTTACACCCTGGAACGCCCCGAATCCCTGATCCGGCTTGGCCGAGCTACCCTGCTTTGCTGCATTCATTGAACCTGGCTTTGCCGCAAATGGATCTATCGAGCCGAACGGATCCTTCTTCTGCCCCATTGGCTGTGCCGCAGCAGCCGACGCCATGCCCGCGGGCTTCATCGGCCGGCCACCGACGCCGTACCCACCGGAGCCCATTGGCGCCGCCGTCGTTTTCGGCAGCGTGCTCGCCATGCCGCCCATCGAGAAGCTGCTGGCGCCGGCATTAGGATTGGCGCCAGTCGGTTTGGAGGCCTGCGGCGCAGCGGATCTGAGCGGCGCGTTGGACTGGGCGCGTGAGTTGCCGCCGAGCGCGGAGCCGAGGAGGTCGCTGAAGAGGCCGGGGTTGTTGGCCTGAGGGATGCCGATCCCGGAGGAGGGCGCGGCGGAGGACCAGCTCTTGCCGAAGATGTCACCGACCATGGAGGTCGGCCCGGATCCGGGCGCGGGCGCCTTCGCCGCCGCGGGGGACGGCTGGTGGGTCCAGGCAGGCTTGGCGCTGGAGGCAGGCTGATGCGTCCATGCGGGGGTGGCACCAGGCCTCTGGGAGGCGCCGGTGGCCGCGCCCGGCCGCTGGTCGCGGAGGGGGCGGGAGCCGCCGGAGCGGGAGGCGTTGATGCCGAAGTCAAACTGGAAGGAGTCGAAGGAGGTGGTTGTGGGGCGGGAGGAGGAGGAGGAACGGTCGCCGGAGTAGTTCATGGCGGTCGGCTGGCCGGAGATCTGCGAGCGGCGAAGGGAAGGGAAGGAGGCGAGGGGGGGGGGGGGGGGGGGGGTTGCCTTCCCTTCTTTATTTGTTCGTTTGATTTTTTTTCCTTTTTTCGTCCCATTTTGTGCTTTCGGGTGCTTCTTTTGTCTTCGTGGAAGCTGCGGTGGGAGCACGATGGGCGGTTGGTGGGTACGTAACGGAACGTGCGGTGTCACTTGCCAGGCCTGATTGCGTTGGGCTTGGGCCTCTGCACAGTTATACGGTCCTCTTAATCTTTTGGCCCTTTGAATTTTTTCGGCGATTTCTCTAATTTGTTCTTTTTTGCGACAGGGATATTTCATTCAATAATCACCAGCATGATTACAATCTTTAGCCAGCAGATCAGCAACGCAGGTTGGGTTTTCATGCCACAACCCCATCCTGTCGTCACTTGTGACTTGTTTTGCAAGAGTATGAGCTACCAAATTACATGATCTACTAGCATGGACCAAAGAAAAATTCTCTAATTTGTTCTGTCGTTGCAAAGTTTGATCATCACAGGCACAGCACCTGTTTCGTCATCTTTTTCTCTCCCGTCAACACTTGATGGCTAATTCTTCGGCGATCACGCGAAACCAAAGTGTGAACATGCTCGCTAGTCAACGCTTCAGCTCGACGCGAATCCGGATAGGTCGACTCGATTCCGATTCTAGGATCTGTCGCAAACGAAGTGCGCGTCATACTCAATCCGTGCTTTCACCAACACCAAGCATCAACCGATACGATACTCCACACCACAATGTCTCCCCTTCGATTGGTCCACATCATCGGCTCCAGATACACATTTATTCAGCATCACACGATCTCGACACATGCAGGAATTGCCTGATGGCAGCCTCTCCGTTTCCGATACTAATCTACTTGTACATGTCTCCGTACAACGGCAGCTAGCCATATCCATCTCGTCCATAGCTTGCTCGACACGAGTTAAGGACCATCTTCCATCACTGCATATATCAACGCGTCAGCGGCCGGGGGCCGGGGGAAACACCTCCTGGGAAGAACCGACGGTGATGGAATGAAACGGCGGGACAGCGAAGCAACAGACACCGATCGATCAGTGGCCATGACGCCGGCCTACACGTGTTCTCGCCTTCGAATTGATTGCTTGGGCGTCCGACCTTGATTTTTGTTTTCTCTGTCGTCATGCGAGACTTCTTCGTCTCAGGCTTTATCAGCATTCAGCATCGCCTCTTTGATTTTTTTTTAATCAACGGCCTCTTTGAATTGACTATAACAAGCGTGTTCGTCTCGCTGCTTTGCAGTGGCTGCTTTGCAGCAGCTACAGTGTTCGTAGTTATTTCTTCTGCAGCAGTTACAGTGTTTCTGTAGCTGCTACAGTGTTCGCAGTTATTTTTCTGCAGCCGCAGCTACAGCGAAACGAAGGCTGGTTGTATCCCAAGAGTCTGTCGTCCTACGTAGGCTTCCGGCAAATTCTTTTTCGTTTGGACAAGTTGACGATGGAGCTAATGCGATCCGGTTTCCCTGCCATTTCGTTGCCTCTTTGTTCTTAGCCTCTCGCGAGGAAACATGCTAAGCACAGCCGCTATCTTGCGAAAGAATGTTATGGAGCTGGAATCTGATGGGAATTAGATCGTTTTGATTTCAATTTCTATGAAGTGATGGTAACTTGATACTGGTTTTTCCAAAATTGGGGACTGGACAGATAATTGCCGAGAGAAAACGGATTGGCGGCTTGTATCTCAAGAATGTGGTGAAGAAAATGATGTGCAATAATGTGTGTCTTGCTTAATGCTTATCCAGTGAAAAGGAGCCTTTCTTTGTTACATGACAGAACAATGACTTGACATAACGGAAAAATATGTCACGGAGCTTGTAAAGTACGAATAACTAGCTTCTTTGTTCCGATCTTGGATGATATATTCCATAGATTCCATAAAAAGAAGAAAAACAGCATATTATTGCGAAATTTCTGGTTTTACTTATTTTTTCTTTATTGCAAAACACACTACACTCACATGCATGAGCTCAAAAGCTCATGTTATGGATGTACATACGCAAACAGCAAACTTACACCTAAGAACGCATGAAAGTTTAGCATGGAGGCATCCTAAGGAATTTCAAACGGCTGATGACGCCTTAAGGCTCCATCTTTTATATATAGCATTAAAAATTCACACTAGGGATTACATAGATTCTTCCAACAAACTTTGTAGCACAAAAGCAACAATCATCCCCTAAATTATAAGAGTATTGTATTCAAGAATTTTTGTATATCTTTTTATGTTTTGAAAATTATTTTTTTGGTCAAATTTTATTGGTTGCTCACTGAAACATTTTTTAGATGAAGTGTTATACTGAAACAAGTGAAACATATTACTTACACAATAAGTAATGGCAATGGTGCAATTTCTTTAAGCGGCCTTCCTCACACAAGACTTCCATTTCAAATCAAGGCAAATAGCCATTTCAATAAGTAATGAAATGAGCCTTGCGATTTGTCAAAGCAAATAGCCTCTCTTACTCCAAGCTTTTGGCCATGGGTAAAGTGGTTATGCAATGCATGTAGAGTAGTGGATTGATATGATGACACCATATCACGGGAAAGATTGGAGTTATGTGACCAACAGCTTGAACGTGCTCCTCGACGGAGGCGGCAAAGAATCCACCCACGTCTCTCTGCCATATCACCATTCGACTTTAATTTGGAAGCACTGAACTTTTGCCATGAAGTGTTTGCTCCGGAAAAGTTAATTAAAAGAATTTAGAAAGCTGCCTTTTGCTGTTGACACATTAAAATCCAATCGGCCACATTCTCGAAAGAAACGGGCCTAATCGTCTTAGTCGGAGGACTGCCACAACAGTACAACGTGCTGTGGATTAAATACCCATAATACGAGCATGGTATCATGAATATGATCGTATCGTGTTCAGAATGGCGGGGCTCTGCTCTTCTTTTCTGTCCTTTTCTTTTTTGAGTTTTGGTTGTATTTTTCCCTCTCTCTTTTTTTTAAAAAAAAACAGAACACGAAAGCTAACGCTCACACACTCCTACCGGCCTATATCTACGAATGTTTACGAGAGACTGGGCTCGAGGTTTACCGATAAGTGATGCTTACTAGATTTCATTTTTTTTAGAAAAAGCGTACATGTTCAAACAAAATCCCTCCTTTTCAAACATACACGAGTATGAGTAAAATCTTAACTAATTAAAACTAGAGGAAATGTGAAGGTTCACCAAATTGTTGCTCTAGGAACAATAGTATTAGGTCACTTTGATCTTTGATATAGTAAATGGTCTTGTAGAAATTAGTGAGCTCACAAGATCTAGTGATCACTAGTAGCTAGACACTGATATTAGTAGGCTACACTCTTGAAAGAGAGGACCTAATTGTCTAAATCATAGTACTCTAAGCTATAAATTTCGACGTGAAACGTAGTGAGAGCCCACTACAAGCTCGATCAAATTTTATGAATCGACGAGTATCAACTCAGTGTGTATGAACCTGAAGTCATTTTTTTGTTATGAACAAAGTCCTCCTTTTAACTAACAATTAAGGACGGTTGGCGAAGAGGCTTTGGCTTTAGTTTTTCACTGTAGCAAACTGTAACGAGGCGCCAGTGGTGACTTCGGGAATCTGAAGAATTTGCCGGCTCAGTCTTCGAAGATGCTTATAGGGGTAGGGTTTGCGTATGTACGTTCATAGGGGTGAGTGTGCGTGCGTTGTGAGTGTCTGAGTTGTACTGTGTAATATCTCAAAAAAAAAAAAAAAACTGTAACTATGGTGAAAAAGCTGAACAAACTCCAAAATATTGGCTTCTCCGGCTCACCCAAATTTGTGTTCGATGAACAACATATCTACAATAGTGAATAATACATGAACAATACCATAAACCGGTGGAAAAAGCTTCACCAAACGACCTCTATGTTATTTTCAATACCATAAGTCACAAATGGGAGTTGTGCGCTCCATCTATGTCATTTTCAATTTTCAGAGAAAACTATCAACATTATTCACGACAGATAATTTTTAACATAAAGCGATGTCATTAGATGCATACATAAATACTTTGACTCATTGTGATTGTATTTTAATAATTTTAAAATACTATATTATTGTCTTTAGTTTTTAATTGATGGCGCTAGGATAACATTTTTAATAAAAAATGTTCCGAAGGCGCTAAAAATGGAGAGAGTAATATAGTACCTGTTGATCAAAGATTTTTCTTTAATCAAGAAATTTGTTTGGGTACGAATCGAAAGTACTAGTTAACATATTAGTTGATGATCGCAAGCACGTGCTGGTAGTATATATGGACGACCACCTAACACGGTAAGGGCTTCTTTGGATTTGAGAAAAAAAATTTCTTTCCTACGTTTTTTCTGTAAAATTGAATTGTTTTCTGTGAAATTCCTGTGCCATACTTGTGAAATTTCTGCGTTCCAAAGGAGCCCTAACACTTGTACAACGTGGCTACTTAGCACGCCGTGTCCGAGACCCGAGATACCATTCGTTCTGCCGCACGGGAGCAGTAGCAAAGAGTCCGTGTTGTTAGCTGCTGACAGAGGTGAAGCGTGAGCCCGTCGCCTTTCCGGTGCCCGCTCCGTAGTGGCTTTGCTTGCGGCCGTCCCCGTTCGTCAGGACGACGACGATGCCACTCCCCCGTTCCCACTCCACGCGCCGCGTGGCGCCACTCCTCCCCGTCGTCTTCGACGTGCTGTAGTCTTCTCAGAAGCGTCTCGTCCCTGTCGCGCGCGGCCAAGTGCCCAAGGACCCCAGGAAAACAAGAGGCGGGCTAGTAAAAGGGGTGGAGGAGAAAAGGAAAAGGGACACGGAACCGTCTCGCGGCTTCGACGCCTGGTTCGCCACCACGGACCCGCGGCGCCGAGGGGCAGTAGTTATCTGCACTTAATCCACTTTCACGTGGGGTCCATCTGTCGGTGACGTGCAAGCCCCCAAGCCCGCGGACTGGGAGAAACCTTTTCGGTTGTCTCCGTGCGAACTAAACATTCCTTCCAGGCTACTGACATACCGGCCCCACACGCCGGTAAGAGCACGGGCGAACGTTCCTTCTAGACGCCACGCAACCGTTGCCTCCTCCAGCGGCAGAAACCGCAGGGAGGGTGGGTGATGACGCCGGAGGGCCATAGCACTAAGGTAACTGACTTGTAGGCCCTACGCACGCAAGGGCCTCGCGGAATCCCCGCTGGGTCCACTGACACGCGGGCTCCATGTACCTTATGGCCCCACAGGTCAGTGGCACAGTTAGCCCGTCATTTTGGAATTTTGGAGCACTCCATGCTACGCGTCCACGGCACGATGCACCCTGCGGTTCCACGGTTTCCGCTATAAAGTTGGGCATCTCCAATTCTCCTGTACTCGCCTCCGCTCCGCCACCACCACCGCCACTGCCACCACCGCACTTCCCTCGCTCGCACCCTCCGCGCGCCACGAGCCCGGCAGCCATGTCGGCGCCGAAGCTGGACCGCACCCCGAGCATCCGGGACCGCGTCGAGGACACCCTCCACGCGCACCGCAACGAGCTCGTCGCGCTCCTATCCAAGTAAGCACACCGCCCCCCGGGGCACTGATCGTTCGCTCGCGCCGTCTCGCCCCCTGCCTCTGATTTAAGGTTTTTTTTTTTGGTGGTGGCTCGGCAGGTACGTGAACAAGGGAAAGTGCATCCTGCAGCCGCACCACATCCTCGACGCGCTCGACGAGGTCCAGGGCTCCGGCGCCCTGGCCGAGGGCCCCTTCCTCGACGTCCTCCGCTCCGCGCAGGTGCGCATCCCCGCACGCTCCGCCGCGGCGGTTGTTGTTTTTTCTCTACTCACCCTGTGGAGGTTGTGCTGACTGCTGAGCCACGTCGCGTCGTGTGCCTGGATTTCCCGCTCCGCAGGAGGCGATCGTGCTGCCGCCGTTCGTGGCCATCGCGGTGCGGCCGCGCCCGGGGGTGTGGGAGTACGTCCGCGTCAACGTGCACGAGCTCAGCGTCGAGCAGCTCACCGTCTCGGAGTATCTCCGCTTCAAGGAGGAGCTCGTCGATGGCCAGTATGTGCTTGCTTGCTCCCCTGTCCCTGTCCTCTGCTTTTCGCTTTCGCTGCAATTTTGTGGTGGTTGGTTCAGTTTAGGATGCCATGGTCTTATTTAGTTCTGCAAGTGGTCAGGCGGCTTTGGGTTTTCGCGTCTCCTGATGTACTACTGTACTTGCTGCTGGATTTGACCCCATGCTACGGTTAAATTTCCGGGAGGATCTGGGGGCGATTGGGCGATTAATCGGTGGCTTTTATAGGGCGAAACGACTCGGAATTGACTTGGATTGAGCATTTGGTCAGTTTATTGAGCGGTTGGTCGGTTGACTCTGTATAAAGCCTCAGTAAAGTTGCAACTTGCAAGTCCAATTGAGTGGTAAACATGGCAAATTTGATGGCCCTTATTCATGTCATGGATGTTTGCAAATGAAACCATCAATTAAGAACTTTCTGATTATACTGTACTCCTGAATCCTGATTGACATTATGTGCAATCATTCGTTTGGGACTATATGCAATAAAATAGTAAAATTAGTCGCTTTCATGGTTGCACTGTGCTAGAGCTCAGAGCTTTATCTTGAAGGTCTCCCTGATGTGATGCACTACTTCCAGTTTTACTTTTATCATTTGGTTATCACTTCGTTATAGAAGCATCTTAAGTGGACCCTGTTTTGAGCATTCTTGTCACTGTAACTTTAACCTGTACTAAAATGGCAGGTACAACGATCCATATGTTCTTGAACTCGACTTTGAGCCATTCAATGCTTCAGTCCCGCGCCCGAATCGGTCATCATCTATTGGAAATGGCGTGCAGTTCCTCAACCGACACTTGTCTTCCATCATGTTCCGCAACAGGGATTGCTTGGAGCCCCTGCTGGATTTCCTCCGTGCCCACCGGCACAAGGGACATGTGCGTTTCTCTACAGCTATAGAAATTGCAAGATTTGGTGTGGTGCTATGTATGGCATTGATATTGATGGATATACGTGTGTAATTACAGGTGATGATGCTGAACGATAGGATACAGAGCTTAGGGAGGCTTCAATCTGTGCTGACGAAAGCTGAGGAATACCTGTCAAAGCTCCCAGCTAGCACAGCATACTCACAATTTGCTAATCAGTAAGTTTGGCCTAGCATATTGAGCATAATGCTACTTTTTTTATAGCAGTGTAAGGAAGTAGTTTGGAATTCGGCACTGTATATTTTCAAGGTCCTTCAGTTGGGAATAGCCCGTATTCCTTAAAAAATACCCGTACAGAAATGGTCTTTGGAGGAAGACTAATTTTTGTTGATATTTATAGAATTAAGTTCTTTCAAACAGGCAGTTAACCGCCCTTGTATGAGCATAGTGTAGCTGATCACGTTGGCATGCTATTGACCAGGCTTAGCTGAACTGATGCATAATATTTTTCTTATATATAATAAAATAAACCCCTCAAAGCAGAAATCACATTCTATGAGCGTAGTTAGGCTTACCACATGGATTTATTTATTTTTGTAACATTCAGGTTTCAAGAATGGGGCTTGGAGAAAGGTTGGGGTGATACAGCTGAACGTGTTTTAGAAATGATCCATCTCCTTTTGGATGTTCTTCAAGCGCCTGATCCGTCTACACTGGAGACATTTTTGGGGAGGATCCCCATGATATTTAATGTTGTGGTGGTATCCCCTCATGGATACTTCGGTCAAGCTAATGTATTAGGATTGCCAGACACAGGAGGACAAGTAAGTTGAGGACATAGACTGTTGTGTTTAACTGACCAGTATTTTGCTATCGTCCACTATGTCTCATATCACGAGTTTTACTCTGCTTTTGTCCAGATTGTCTATATACTAGACCAAGTTCGTGCATTAGAGAATGAGATGGTTCTTCGTTTAAAGAAACAAGGGCTTGATGTTACTCCTAAAATTCTCATCGTAAGTGTACTTTTATTATTCTTTTATGTACAATTTTGACTCTTTTACGGGCTGAAGAAGCACTTGCAATCATTTATTCATTTGTTTTCTGTATTTGGTTAAGGTCACTCGGTTGATACCTGACGCGAAAGGGACATCTTGCAATCAGAGGCTTGAGAGGATAAGTGGAACAGAACATACTTACATCTTACGAGTTCCCTTCAGAAATGAAAACGGGATATTAAAAAAATGGATATCAAGATTTGACGTCTGGCCATATTTGGAGAAATTTGCTGAGGTGAATATCGTTGGTTTTTACCTTGTAAATAAACTCTGCAATGGCCTGAAACTGTCTACTTTTATTAAAAACGGTTTTGAGGGAAGTGTGTCGTAAGTTGTATGGCATAGTGTAAATGGTGAATTGTTCGGTGCATATTGAGAAAAAAAATCAACAGAATTTTTATTTCGTTCACTTGACATTGCCACTGTGATACGATGACCAGTAGTAATGCCTTTTATTTTACCCAGGATGCTGCTGGTGAAATTGCTGCTGAATTACAGGGCACTCCAGACTTCATAATTGGCAACTACAGTGATGGAAATCTTGTAGCATCACTTCTATCTTACAAAATGGGGATTACACAGGTATGACTTGTTAATTATACTTAAGAGTATTGCACTTCGTTCCTTTCTAATTATATCAGCATATACCTTGCAGTGTAATATTGCTCATGCTCTGGAAAAGACAAAATATCCAGATTCGGACATATATTGGAAGAAGTTTGATGAGAAGTATCATTTCTCTTGTCAGTTCACTGCTGATATTATTGCTATGAACAATGCTGATTTTATCATCACCAGTACATACCAAGAAATTGCTGGAAGGTTTTCTCTTCTGCCTTGTACCTGTTGCAATTTCTTGTGACTTAGCACTGGGCTCAATTAGCTTATGCATAGAAGCATATTGAGTCATGTTATGTAGGCATTAATGCAGTTATTGGGTTGTCATTAAGATATTTTATCAAATGTCAATGTTTAACCGGGTAACATGCAATCCATGCTTTTGATGAGTTAATCTTGTGTGGTTTCTGATCACATATGTTCAATCCAGTTTTCCACAAACCGTTTCTCGAACTGTTACTATTGCAGCTGCCGGTTTGAGAACGGTTTAGGAGGAACCGGCGTTGAATAGACCTATCTACTGTCACATAGCTATCTTTCATTTCCTATAACTTGCTCATAGTTGTGTTTTCCTCTTTCTCAGCAAAAACACTGTTGGACAGTATGAGAGCCATACGGCTTTTACTCTTCCGGGTCTGTACCGTGTCGTCCATGGGATTGATGTTTTTGACCCAAAGTTCAATATAGTTTCTCCTGGAGCAGACATGTCCATATATTTTCCACACACTGAAAAGGCCAAGCGGCTCACTTCCCTTCATGGTTCAATCGAAAATTTGATTTATGACCCAGAGCAAAATGATGACCACATGTGAGTACTTCATGTTATCTTGGAATTTTAAGTACATGGTCAGGAGTTAAGTTGAATTTCTTTTGCTATATTCTGTTGTCTATTTTTTTTATGAACAGTGAGATTGCGCAATACACATTTGGACTTCTGTTTAGTTGGATTGTAGACGGTGCTAACATTGGATTTCTTGATTATTTTCTGACGATGATATTTCTCTCTCTTTGCAGTGGCCATCTGGATGACCGGTCCAAACCTATCCTCTTCTCCATGGCAAGACTTGACCGGGTTAAGAACATAACAGGACTGGTTGAAGCATTTGCTAAATGTAGTAAATTAAGAGAGTTGGTCAACCTTGTTGTTGTTGCTGGGTATAACGATGTGAAAAAATCCAAGGACAGAGAAGAAATTGCAGAGATAGAGAAGATGCATGAACTTATTAAGACCTATAACTTGTTCGGGCAATTCCGTTGGATCTCTGCTCAGACAAATAGGGCTCGTAACGGTGAGCTCTATCGCTACATAGCTGATACTCATGGCGCCTTTGTACAGGTATAGCTCTAAACTGTTAGATACCTGGATGGTCCAAGTGGCTCATATACTGACTTGTCATGTGAACTCCAGCCGGCCTTTTATGAAGCTTTTGGTCTTACTGTTGTTGAGGCCATGACCTGTGGACTCCCTACATTTGCAACCCTCCATGGAGGGCCAGCTGAGATTATAGAGCATGGTGTCTCAGGTTTCCACATTGATCCATATCACCCTGATCAGGCTGCAAATCTAATGGCTGAATTCTTCGAGCGATGCAAACAAGACCCCAACCACTGGGTGAAAGTATCTGAAGCAGGCCTTCAACGTATTTACGAAAAGTCAGTGTGCTGACCCAATACTGTCTTAACATGGGTGCATATCTTCAATTTGCAGGGTCTCTTTTCTGGTACTTATTTTTTTTGTTGTGATGCGTAGGTACACGTGGAAGATATACTCTGAGAGGTTGATGACATTGGCTGGGGTATATGGTTTCTGGAAGTATGTCTCGAAGCTCGAGAGGCGGGAGACAAGGCGCTACCTTGAAATGTTCTACATATTGAAGTTCCGTGAGCTGGTACGCATTGTTCACGACCCTGTTCGCTCACTGAATTTATAGTCAGGCTGTGTATTGAAGCATGCTAGAATTGGATACATGACTTCTATTTTGATCAACTGCTGCTTTCCCTACATGCAGGTGAAGACCGTGCCGCTTGCCTTGGATCAGGGACAGTGACTGCTCTCTTCTTGATGCTTGTTACCATGTGCTTATAGTATCTGTGGTAAAATTCTGCTCATTATCTGAGGGAAGGGTGAAGTACCTCTGTACATAAGGTGTGACGGACGATATATAGCTAGTAAAATCTGTATATGCGTCCGTCTGTATCATGCTGAACCATGTTTCTGCAACTGGAATTGTTGAACATCTTGGTTATTTCATTAAACAGTTTCTGACTCTCTTGCTGCCAAAAAGTATTTTGCTGCTAGTCGTTATCCTAGCAGAAGTTGTTCCTATTCGTCGGAATCTGCAGTGTTGTGCAATTTCACAAGTAAGTCTTGGAAATCTTGGCCGGGGCTATGTCTACAGTGGTGTGGCCTTCCCATTAGCGAATTCCGCATGTTGTAATGTTCTATTTTTTTTTTAATGTAAATGGTGTATGTAGCATTGTAGCTGTTAAATTTCAGCACTGAAGGCATCATAGTTACCAAGAAATAAATGGAACATAACTTTTTGCCTTGTTCAACATCGCAGACGTTGCCACTTGTGGTTTCTGAATCTTGTTATCAAAGATGACTTAAAAAAATGATCTTTTGCAAGTTATATAACTTTATATGTGCTATATGCATGACTTTAATTTATTTGTTTTTGAAGTTACTAAATTTTCACAAAAAAAGGGGTGTTCTGGTTACCAATGAATTTCCCTTGTGGCCAACGCAACGTGATCAGCCATGGCAGTAAATATTGGCCAATATTACGTCATGCTGGGTACATGATATACGATATCATGCGTAGGTAGAATTGTACATGATATTCGAAATACATCCATTTCAAGTTGGCCGTCAGCGACTTGCAACGAGTCATTGCAAGTTCGGCACAGGAAAATGATCAAACGCTGTCGCACTGTGGAACACCACCTCCGGCGCCTTGTCCCGCGGCTGCCACGGCGGCGCGGCAGAGCGGGCACGTCGTGTTCACGCGGAACCACGCCTCAATGCACTCCACGTGGAAGCCGTGCCCGCAGCCGGGCACGAGCCGCGCGGCGGCCTGGCCGTCCCCGAGCTCCCCAAGGCACACCGCGCAATCGACCTTCTCCACGCCGCTGCAGCCGCCCGCCGCCGGCATCTCCACGCGCACGAACATTGGAAGCGGCGACGGCGACGTCTCACGCGCGCGCCACGCTGCCTGATCTTCTCGCGGACACGACGGCAGCGAACCGGAAGAGGAGGAGGACGGCGAGGTGGCGGCAGCAGCGCCGGTGCTGCTAGCTGCGTGCTTCTTGATCTGCCAGATGAAGCGCCAGAAGAGGTAGAGAAGGATGAGGACGATGCTTACTGCCGCGAGCGCCGACGATGCGCGGCTAGAGAACTGAATGCCACCGGCGCCCATCTTCCGGAACTCCGAAGTTGACAATTAGCCGGAAGTATTTATGGACGCAACTTGCTAACTTTCAGCAGCAGAAATGCTAACTGGTCCGCCATTTCGATCCATTATTAGATGTCTAAATAGAAGTGTTTCAATACATATCAGGCGAGAAGGAGGTACTAGCTTAAAATACGATAGCGTCCATGAATGATGGGTACTCACTACTCACTTCGTAACAACGAGTTAACTAACAACGCTAGCTCTCATCATGCCTCCATGCCGTTGGGTTGGAATAGTTCCTTCGGCCGTTGAGATCATTTTGTTTAGTACGGGTCCTAATATATTGGCTAGCAAGTCTGATGCCAGAGTTGGGGAGTACAGCTGTACAGGCATGTGACTGCGATCTGGCTCTCTGCTGACCTGTAGCCTATTCCAGTTTCAGAACCAATGATTTTTTTTTCTTTTCCTTTTTTGGATCACACCAAGACGACCGAGCTGAACCTTTTCAAACCAATCTGATTTTTTTAATCGAGTAGAGTAACCTTACAGAACCACTTGGTGATTTCATTGAACTCTGCTTGAAATGCCGAGTTTTTCAGTTTTGAATAGTGAAAGGGGGAGGTGGACGTACGAGAGGAGAACATTAAGGAAAGTTAAATTAGCCGCGAATTGCATTGGTGACTGGCACCTCCCTTAAGAACACTAGAGCCTTCCTTTGTCCCTTAGTTTTTGGTCGATTGGTATAGCTAGCTAATTCTCAAGTCAGAGATTGAAGACGTGGTTATACTTATGTGTCTAAGAATATAAGAATTTTTAGATTGGGTCAAAATCAAATAATTTTAACTTTGACTTGTATTTTAAATAATAGTGTTAGTCAAATTTTAAAATGTTTGTCTAACTAATTCTAGAAATTAATGCTTATATTCTGAGGCATAGGGGCATTACATTTTATTGGATTCATCATATCAATTTAGGAATGGCTGTTTCAAACTTTTATTTGATGAAAGTATTTAATTTCTTTCAGGTTCTAATCCAAAGTTGTATATTACTTAAATGGCGCTAAAGTCAAAACGAAATCTGAAATTAAAAGAACAATGTCCCTGGTTATTTAAGTTATCTTCTAGCATTTAAATAAACAAGTCTTAAGTTGAGTTTTTTTCTCGAGGATAAGGTTTCGATTATCACATAACTCTATCATTTCTCTGTGGAAGATGAATGTCACTTCAGAATATGAACAAACTTCTAAGTTTTGTAGATTATTGTACCACTTAAAATATTAAAAATGACATGATCATGGATCTTTTTTTTTCGAGCTAATTTTTTTTTCAAGCAAAATGGATCTGTCTCTATATATCGGGAAGAAAGCAATCTTGTAACCATGCATGCGTCTTCCACTTCCAGTCCGGTAATGAGGTGCGGCCGGATAACCGAATGCCACCGGCTTCCTTCTTCCACTTCCAGTAACCCGAGCTCGAATTACTGGCTCGAAAGCTGGAGTTATTTACAGGAGAACTCTACTTACAGATGCAAACGGTACCTAATAAGGCCAAGACCGGTTTCAGGTTTAAATAGAGGCTTCGGTCCATATCAGGCGAGAGAATGCGAGTTTAATATGATTGCGTCCATGAATGATGGCCCCACACTACTTAGTGAGTCAACAACTCTCATGCGCCTCCATGCCGTTGATCTGCGATCTAGCTAGCTGCTGACCTGTAGTCTAGTTGGATCTCTCCAATAACAGGTTGAACCCTTTTTAAATTGAGTGAAATTTTGTGGAATTCATTCAACCATTTTTTTAAAAAAGAAATATATATATCCTAGCCTCTTTATTGACCGATATATACATGCTGTTTTTTTATTACATAGTCCAACATCAACCAAAATATCACGGTATTAAAACATAAATGTTTGATCCATTGATCTCACACTCAACTAAAAACCAAAAAAACTAGAAGGAGATTATGTTGATGAACCACCACCCATTATTTGTGAAGATCTCCATGGCTGCAGTTTCAAGCACACCGCATGTCATATCTTCATAATGGGATTTTTAGATAATGGGATGATTCTCCTCCTTCTGTAACAGGAACCAAAAGCATGTCCAATCTGTACATCTGAAGATAACATGTAGGAACAAAGGTATTCACTCAACCAGCTTGAAATGCCGAGTTTTTCAGTTTGAAATTAGGGAAAAGGAGGAAGGGAGGAGCACATAGAGACGGAAGATAGGAAAGATAAATTAGCCATAATTGCGCCGGTGATTACCTTTGTCCCTTTGTTGTTGGCGCTTGGCAGCGCACTTTTTTCAAGTCGAGATTGAAGATGCCAAATTCTTGAAGATATTCTTTGTACATTTTATTGGCTCCACCAAATCATTTTTGGAATATGCCAATCTCAGTCTTTTATTTGATGAAAGTTGAAGTTTTCTGGTATTACTTACGGTGCTAAAGTCAAAAGGGACATCTGCGGAGCAAACATTAATTGTTCTCAAGTTATTTAAGTTATCTAGTAGCATTTAAATAGATGAAAGTCTTAATTTGAGATTTTGTCTCGAGGATATGGTTAGTTACATTATTATCACATTTCCAACTCTACCCTTCCCCGGTGGAAGATGAGTATCATTTAATATATGAATGCGTGAAAATGACATGAAGATGGATCTCAATGCATGGGGAAGAAAGACAAACGTAGTAGCCATGCACGGGAACGAGTGTTTAGTTTCAGGTCTCTGATGCGTAGAACCGGCATTCGACCGGGTAAATTATAACATGTGGTTCTACAGAACAGCTCACCGCCGTAGCTGAAAGATGAGTAAAAGGAGAGACTTATAATGTCAAATGTTAACATGGCCCCAACGCAGAGCTCCGGCAACACCATTGAGGACTGAGGTACTCGTCGTTAGCCATTTGGAAAACACACGAAAGGTTGCATTTACAGTTGATATACAGAGATGGAAGGTAAGAATTATGCATAAGAACCGTCTTGGAAGCAAGGAAATGAATTTATTTTCGTTTTTGTAAACTGAAACTCTGTTTGGTTGGCCTCTTCAGAGATCGGGGCAATAAAAATCATTTTTTTTCAAAAAAAAAGAGAGAGGAGAAAATGAAGAGAGCACTGACATAATGAAACAGATGGATCGCATAAGGCATGGTTCGTTCGGACATTCGGCTGGAAGTTGGTCTGTCCATGGATGGGCTGTGTCAGTGTTAATTTCGGCCTACAACTTTTGAACCGGGCCACTCTTGACATTTTCAGTGGTACTCCGAGAATGGCCCCGTTCAGTCTGAAGTCTGAACTATATGATTATGAAGAGACGAAGAGTATCCTGAATGGTCCCGTTCCATATGCTCGACTGCTGGTTACATTCAGGGACTCAGGGTAGTAACGCTGTCAATTTTTATACGCACCATTAAGGCATACCACTTGGCTGCTAGCTGCTGTCATACCGCTAGTTTTTCCGTGGAGGAATCAAAGTATCAAAGTATACTGCTAGTTTTTGGCGCCACACGGAAATGATCAGGCTCTCCCGGTCGCGTGGCCCGCGGCGGCCACCGTGGCACGACAGAGGGGGCACGTCGAGTTCACCCGGAACCACGCCTCGATGCACTCCGCGTGGAACCCGTGCCCGCACCCCGGCACTAGGCGCGCGGCGGCCTGATCGCCAACCCCGAGCTCCCCGAGGCACACCGCGCAATCGGCCTTCTCCGCGCCGGAGCCGTCCTTGGTGGCCTCCACCACGTGCACGACGAACACCGGGAGCACGCGCCGCGCTGCTGCCTCCCCTGCTCCGAGGCATGGCGCCGCCACGCGTGACGGCCAAGAAGGCTGCGGAGCGGACGACGAGGAGGACGGCGAGGCGGCGGTGGTGCCGCTGCTGGTCCCCTGTTTCTTGGTCTGCCAGACGAAGCGCCACAAGAGGTAGAGCAGGATGAGCACGATGCTGACGGCCGCGAGGGCCGTGGAGGCTCGGCTGGTGACTTGCCGATGCGGCGCTGTCGAGGAGCTGCCACGGCCATCCATCCTCCAGTACCTCCACGGCGATGCGGCAGTAGTAATGCAGGCTGTGACCTCTTTAACGACGTGCAGTTTTGCTGACGACTTGCTAGATTAAACACTGTATAATCGTGATTGGTAGGAGCAATGTCCTTCGGCGTAGACTTACTCATCGTTTAGGATGTATATCGCGGTCTTTAATTTACATTTCTTGCCATAACTTTTTTTTTAAAAAAAAACGCATATATTAACAAAAAAATAATAATCATGACAGACAATAGATGCATTGATGTAGAAGCGTTCTCATCATTATATAACTCTGACATGAAGAATCTGAAAAATAATAGAGGTAGCAGTTTAATGTTAAATTCTCCATGAAATGTGGTTAGAGAACAATGCACATGCCCATGCCGTCGGGTTGGAATTCATTGTTCATTGGTTGCAGTTTGCAGCATCTAAATTTGGTGGGATGCTTAAGTCTGTCCAGATCGTTTACTTCACCTATAATAATACTGGAGTCCTACTATATTGCTTTGATGAGTCAGTCTATCAGCTCAAGCACGTAGGGCTACGTCTGCTAAGACATTTACAAAAATCCTTTTAAAAAAATGATGTGTCAAATAATTAGAGCCTTGTGTCTCCGGAGATCAAGTGAACCCATGTCCTGCAGCCAATCCTTCACAGACACGTCAGCAGTGCCTTAGTATTTAAGTGAAACTTGTAAGTGTAGCAATGCTCCAAGAGGCCAGGTCACCCGCAACCTAGCCACAGCTCAGCTTCTTGCTTTCGTAACCATATGGAATCATCTGTGCTGATGGCTGCTGTAGATGTCTCGGCAGCTTGGCAGTTGAACAATTTCTTAAACAGAGATAAAAGGTATCGTGGCATCTTGTGTTGATTCTTTCTGCGAATTTTGAATGCCTCCATCATCTATGGAATTGTACTTTTCAGGCATTTCTTTGATGGAAAGTCTTCTTGTTGTTCCAGGTTGAAGTTTTCTTATTCTACATTTGGAGCAAAGTCAGAAGGAACACCCCCAGTGCACACCATTATTTTAAGTTATCTTGCTTTAAATATGTAAGATTTTAATTTTTTTTTTGATTACACAGTACAACTCAGACACTCACAACGCACGCACACTCACTCCTATAAACACACATACGCAAACCCTACCCCTATGAGCATCTTCGAAGATTGAGCCGGCAAATCCTCCATATTGACGAAATCACCACTGACGCCTCGCTGTCGACGGCCACGTCGCCTACCGCTGAAAGCACAAATGCCGTTAAATACTAGAAAATTTGCTCCCACCGGGAGTCAAACCCAGGACCTCAAAGGTGCTACTCGGATGCCTTAACCACTAGGCCAAGACCCCTTTCACAATTTTAGATGGGAGATAAAAATGCCAGTTGCCTTAGCCAGATACTAATGTTTTTATCCCTCCTGGTTAATTGACTATTTCGTGTCATATGATGAGAAAAGATTGGAAACTTTTTCACTTCATGGCAAGTTTGGGTACCTGTTTAGATTCCAATTTGACCTTGTATCCAGGACATGATTGGTTTTGTTGATTCGAATTATTCGAATCTATATTCGTTTCTCGTAAAGATTAGAGGTGTTACACTCAAAATTCAAAACTTTGGACATTGTTAGGGGCAAAGCTAACTTTGAGAGCTTTCGGTGTCATCATCAATTTTAACGGGGTCATTAGCACTATAAATAGTGACTAACTGATGATTTATGAAGGAATACACGAAAATGACATGGGAACCTGCCTTAAAAAATATTGTGTATATTACATGGTTTATACATATATGCCATAAAAATGGTTATTAGCCTTACTTATGTTTGAGAGTGTCAATATCCATGCCACTTGAGGGGGGGGGGGGGGGGGGGGGGGGGGGGGATACCATAGAAATATGATGATAGTATGAATTCGGATGTCAAATGGTTTCCTTTAAAACTCATTTAAACTTTCTACTCATGTCGGATTTTGTAGACCTTGCTGGAAACCAGAGACCGAAATCAGATGATGCTACATATTTGTTCGATATAATATGTTGATAAGTCCACATTTGTTTGATATAATAGCAATTTGACAACACAAGCATACATAGCATGTACTCCCTCCTTTTTAATTATATGACGCAGTTGACTTTTTTGTTGAACTTTGACCAACAATATATGTGAAAATAATTAGTTGCTTAACGTAAAATATATATTGTTGGATCTATCATTAAAAGTACTTTAATATTAACTTATACATTTAGCTATTTGCATAAATATTTATGAATAAGACGAAGGGTCAAAGTAACGAAAAAAGTCAATTGCGTCATATAATTAAAAACGGAGGGAGTATTACTTTTCAATCATATATACGATTGTGCAAACAAAGATCCTATCACACTAATATAAATCAATTGTTTCTTTTGCATGATTGAAAGGATAACTTTTTTTTTTGACCGAAGTCAGTAGGGGAAACCCCAACCTATTTTTTACTTTTTTTTTTATTTCAGTCTGGTTATTCGCTCTCACGGGGAGTTGAACCCAGGTCTGCTAGATGCTACTCAGGTGCTCTAACCATTAGGTTAGAAGCCCTTTCACTAGATGATTGAAAGGATAACTTTATTAGCCAGGACAATGGATAATAAATGTTTTAGATGGGAGATAAAAATGCCAGTTGCCTTAGCCAGATACTAATGTTTTTATCCCTCCTGGTTAATTGACTATTTCGTGTCATATGATGAGAAAAGATTGGAAAATTTTTCACTTCATGGCAAGTTTGAGTACCTGTTTAGATTTCAATTCTTAGTAGTTCAAATCCAAACACTCCAGGAGTAATGCTCCTGCCCAAAAAGGCTTCATAGGAGAAATATATCACAAAGGAAGCAGAAAAAGAAAAGGTCATTCGAAGTTTTTTTTTTATCGTACATTGGTTTTCTTGGATAAAGAGAAATCCTTGTGTTTCTTATTGTAGTTAAATTGTTGTTAAAATTCCATAATGTGGATGAGCTTGGTGGAGGTGTCTATTTTTTCTTCTCAACGAAACACAACATAGTTCCTTCTAGGTTGAGTCACCTTTTTTAATTTGCTTGTTAAACTAAAAATTACATAGAAGAGATGTACATACACAAACCATAAAGATGGTAACGTAACGTGCTGAACTGGAGTACTGTGTATGGCATGATCCAAGACGCACATACTGACTTTTCTCTACTGCCAAAGCTACGGAAAAGGGAACAAAAAGAGATGGAATATCTCGAACGGTATGAGCATATTAACAACACGGTTTAGACGCGCCACGCTCGCCGGCTCGCGCTCAACGTTCCACCACCACGTGCACGGCCACCGGCGCCGCGCCACCCTTCTGCTCGCCCACCGGGTCCGGTTGGCCGACGGCCGCCGCGCGGCAGAGCGGGCACGTCGAGTTGGCGCCGAACCACCGGTCGATGCACTCCACGTGGAACTTGTGGCCGCACCCTGGCAGCAGGCGGCCGCGCTCGCCGTCCTTCATCTCCGCGAGGCAAACCGCGCACTCCACCGGCGCCACGCCGGCGCCGGCGCCGTGCACGAACACCGGCAGCGCCGCGACGTCCCGCTGCCGCAGCTTCTTCGCGTCGGCGGAGGGAGCGGCGGCGGCAGTGACGACGGGCATCATGTCCTGCGGCCGCGCAGACACGGTGAGCTTGTACAGGCGCCAGAACAGCGTCGCGAGGACGACGGCCACGCCGATCGCCCCGAGCGCCGCGTACAGGTCGAACCTGAGGTCGCCGTTCAGACCCGACGACTCCAACTGGGTGTTCGAGCTCGACATGTTGCTCAGCTAGATCGATCGACCTCTCCTAAGAAACTGGGGCGCCTTTTTGGAACTTTCGAGTAGTGGCGGTGTTTGCGTCTGCTCGACGATGTGAGCGAATATATAACACACTCGACGGCACTGCTGCTCGACACCGACTCCTATGTCGTCGTCTCCCAAATATCTTTTGGTTTTGCAATTTCTTTCTTCGTGAGATGAAAAATATGTTATCCCGGGTTCATGGGATTTGACCAGAGGGCACGCCTCCAAGCATATTCGTCACATGGCGACGTGCGACGGGAAGAAATGAGCCACGGAAGGTTTTTAAAATGTTAGGCCCGATCTTGCGACGTGATGCTAGGATCCGATTTCGCTGCGTGAGGTGCGATGGTATATTTCAAGCGGTCAAGGCCTTCTCTATGGCTTCCGTGGTAGGCGTAAGAAACATCAATACTCTCATTGATCAGTCTATAACACTAGCATTTCTTCAGTTACTATGTTAGAGTTATGTTAGCCATGCCCGGTTAACTCATCAGAACACTACTTCTTGTTTTGGACATGGACATAATAATCTAACATGCTACTTCGACAACTCATAATTTAAATTCACCAAGAAACATAACAAAGTATGAAACCACCGTGAATTATTGTTTGCTCATATATATATATTGCGATCGCCTTTTAAATAGCTCTAATACACAAACCGCCGGACAACACAGCTCACCATATGTTTAGCTACCTTATTAATCGCTCATTGAACCTTCACTCACTCTGTATATATTCCTCTTAGTTTCCTTGAGAATACTGCGCCATGTTGCATTGACCTCCTCAGACCCGTCAATGTCAACAATATTTTACTTTGGAATGTTCTATAAATGTAAGAATATGATATTAATATTTGTAACTAAACTTTATATTGTTTGCCTACACGCACTCTTTATATTACTTTGGAATGTGATGTAAGGATTTCATACAAGATAAACTTGTAATCCAAATATTACCTGCATTTCATCAAAGGATTACTAGAAATATATCATCATTTCTTGTTTGAACAAGCTTGTCATTTAACGGATGATTGATCAACATCTATAACAGTTGAGCCATGCTTAAGAATTCAAGAACACGCTTAACTGGCATCTTTCACAGATATCTCAAATAGTACAATTATGCACCTCGATCTGCATAATTAAATCAGTCGTGTGGCCACTACTAGTACAATAGATAATCTTCTTAACAATCATGATATATATGCTGCCAGGACTCAGACCTTAACATTGCCTGGCTCTTGTCGTATATTCCTTCTCTCTCCTCCTTTAGAGCGTCTCCAAAGGCTGATTCTAAGCTGTCTTTTATAATTGTTCATTGGAGAAAAAGAAGACAGAGAAAGCAACTAGCTCTTTCCTAAGAGCTAATCTCTAAGGACAATGAGAGACGTAAACATGGATCCCACTCTTCATTAATCTTTTGCAAGAGCTAACTGCTAGCTCTACCATTGGAGACGTTGTTAACGCAATACATGCAGAACGATACAGCTAGCAACTCTTAGCACATCCATTGATGCCAACAATATCATTATCAAGTACGTGTCATGTCGGAAGTATATTCTTTTAATCACATTTAAAAATCTCAAATAAAATAGTTTAGGTAGTATAATACTGGTGAAGATGAGAGGCTAGCCAGGAAAATGCGACAACCCAGAGAACTAGTACAAGAGATAAGTTTTACAACTTATCTGTTGTATATACGACAAACATGCATGTTATGAGGTTTTATATGTATGCTCTGAGCAGCAAAGATAGGAATATGTTAGACCTTCTAAACAATGCAGACATCTATTGCTTAATAAGTATAGGGGGCTGGGTGGGCGTGATGGATTTGTTTTCCTTTTTTTGTTGATTAAGAGATGTAATAATTTTATTTTATTTTTGAGGAAACTACGGTGGGGGAAATCCCCACCTGAATTTTCCCATTGGAACAAAAACAGAGTTTTGTGTACATAAAGTGCTGCTCGGAGCACTTGATCGGGCTAGAGTACAACTACAAGGAGGGAAAAGATAAAACACTACACATGACCTGATAGACACATCACACAACACAACACATGAGACATCAGATAACACAAAACACATGACCTGAAGGGTATAATTCGCTCAATGACAAATAAAGCCAAGACTAACCTCACGCCGAGAGGGATTTCTGGTTCACCAATTGAGAGATCACCATCTCTAGTGAAAACGATATGTACTCCGATGATTCCCTATTATTCTAGTAACTGTGGAGCAATTAGTCAAGATGGACAAACAACAATGGCGGTTTTAGCTAGTTTGCAACGTCTTAGAGGTTATTATGGATCTGATCAACGCCAAAGCTACAGTAATGGGATGTATGTTCTTTTCTTATTGATGAATGAATTTATTAGAATAATTCTCATGTAATAAATCTGAAATAATCGTGTCAAAAAGAATATTAATTTTACAAGTTCGGCGGCACGTACATGTTCTTGATGTAGCAGTTTATTACGATTGCCTGCATGAATATTGCCTACTCACTACTAAGATACTAAAATGCCCAACTATATAGTAATACTCAGATAATTTATTGGTAACAAAACAAAAGTCGTGGTATATATTGTGTTGATTCGAAGGTGACGGTTCTCCAAATTTTAAAAGTCCAGATGAAAGATACCATGGCATTTCTTTTGCAATTTTAATTCACATTTTTTAGTGTTTCCAGCATATATATACGGAATGGCAGCTTCAGGCTTTTCTTTGGTTGATTGAAGTCTGCTCTCCTTCGTTCCATCTTGTAATATTATTGTACATCATGTTGACATCAAAGAGCAGCTACAAGGAACTATCTCTTGCTGTGGTGACGGACGCGTGATGAGGAATGAAACGCATATTTTGGCTCCTCGCATTCAAATTTGTGGTCTAGTAATTCAAAGGTGTATTTAACTCTGACTTTCTCTACCCAAAACCTCAAATTCATTTGCCGAGCCTACATCCCCTATTTCTAATGGCATCTCCTGACTCCCTCCACCGCAGCTATCACCGCTGGAGTCGAGCTTCATTCACACCTCTGGTGATTGCAACACCACATGTATGTGTCATTTTCTCGATCATAGTCTAATACATAGTGCCGCTAGCCAGTTCCCCCTTTTTGTTGGCTCACAGCCTGACGTGCCGCTAGCCAGTTCCCCCTTTTTGTTGGCTCACAGCCTGACACACCACCACCCGCCTGACTCCTTTATATGAGTCACGACAAACGTAGCTACAATTACCACTTCACCGTCGTAAAGCCCTAACCATAGAAGCCCCCATCCCTTGGCATGTGATATTTACTAGAGATGATGGTCAAAGCACATATCTTGGTGATTTTTTTTTTTTTTGCGATGGAATATCTTGGTGAAATTTGGTGGTAAGCACCGACGTGAAATGGACAAAGCTTAGTTGTATGTAGTAGCAATGATAAACGAAGCCATCAAGATTCCATGTTTAATCGGGCTTATTGTAAGAGTCAAGCAACTGTTGGATAGTGCTTATAATTTGACCATGCCCTCAACTTAATGACATATTGAATTCTAAATGGTGCATTATGTATTTTGGCCTGCATTATTATCTCTGAGTAGATAATCTATTTTTTGATCCAATAATGAATGGTTTTTTTTTGCGCAATAATGAATGGTTGCTTATGTTAGGATAGGAAATTCTCTATTTTTTTTAATCCAACTAGTCTTATATATATGTTTTTATTTCTCCCTTATTTTTGGCGAGTTGAATGGTTCCAGTTTAGACATATTCAGAACGGACAAGTTCATTAAGTTGCTAGCCTGGAAGATGCAACAACAGAGAGCTATCTGATGAAATATTCTAGACATCCTCATGATCGAAAAGCAAGAATTAATCATCTATCAGGTCTGTGAACGTCAGCAGCATACATCAATTTCAAGGAAAGGATTGCTACATGACGTACAAAACATACGCTATTAGATAGATTTAATTAAATATTTGCACCTTTTTGTCTATGATTTTTTTTTTTGTGATTACACAATACAACTCAAACACTCACAACGCACACACACTCACCCCTATGATTTTTTTGTCTATGATTTGCATCAAGTACTAAATAAAGATACGACTTTAAAGTCAAGATATCTATAGGTTCCATGCTGCCCTGATCTGAAAGTTCCGAACTCGTGTAGTTAAGTATAATTTGTAACTGTTTACTATGTATGACAGTATGAGGGCTTCTCTTGAGACCTGACTCGACTATTTCACCTCTTGAGTTCCTTTTTATTTTTCCTTTTTGAGATCTCATCTCTTGAATTCTTGGGGTGGCTTGGGAGGCGCCCTGGTGATGAACGCATGCAACCATATGGGCTGTCGTGCGCCCGGTCAACTGGCAAATTTGTGTTGATGCTAGCCACCGCAAGTTGCAACAAAGCTGCCAGCCTGCCAGCCGCGATGGGAACATGAAGAATTTCGTGAGCCGAGGCCGAAAGACTCTGAGGGTGCGCGGCCGGCTGAGCTTGAACTCTGGTTGCCTACTTCCTAGTCGATACCGGCCGGTGAGCACGCGCTAACCTCTTTCTTATGGCTTTTCGTGTTCGACGTGTGCACTTTTCTGAGTAGTACTTTCCTCTGGTGACATCCAAACCGAACAGAGGCATCGTTAATTAGTCTCCCCATGGTCTCAATCGTACCAAAATTTAGGTTTTGCATCCAAAGAGCTGCGCCATGACCGTATATGTACTGTGCTCGGCCAGGATATGTGTCCCTTCAAGAGGCTTCAACTTCGTATCCGCCATCGCCTGACCTGACAATCTGACATATACTGATCATAATAGTAAGTAGCTAGATGGCTCTACGTGCCTCTTCAACGTGGAACTGGGCTATCAGATGAAGCTCAATGTAACTGGGTAATCTAAATGCCTTCTAAAACATGTAGCTTTGTGATAGTTTCATGATCCAGAAGCTTGAGCCACCGGTCTCACCACAGCTAAAGTAGTCATGCGTCGTCTGGGTAAGAGATATATATTAAGTATTATGGCCGGCAAAACGCCTGCCTAGTCAGCCAAAAATCTAACGTGGAGGAGAGAGTGAGGAAGAGAGAGAGGGATGCGGGCGATTCCTCACTCGCCGAGGCCAAGCCGGCTGATGCAATAAATACGGAGAAAGTCATACTCTTTCACCAATCACTAAAGTGCATGCATGTAACCATTATTTAAATAATCAAAGAAACAGTTGGTTGAATAGCCAACTCACTATACGATGCTGGCGATAAAGTCACCGATCCTGAGCTTTCAGCCGGCAACGGGCTATTTCATTATCCTTGCTCTTACGTACTTATTATCAAGCTTTTTGTCAGCCAATTGGATCATAGGACTACAGTGGATCCACCATAGGTCCGGCTGCATCCAAGTAACCCTTCCTTTTATTAGTATTGTTTGTCAATGGCTGTGCGGCATTTGGTCTTGCATTCATTATATTAAATTTTGTTGCACACTGTCTTCTTTATGATACTCTTAGAACCGATCAACTTACATTGAGATAGTTTAGTTAGGTCAAACTACCAACATTCAGCCTGTTCGTCTCGCTAAAAATAACTGCGAACACTGTAGCTGCTACTGAAAACACTGTAGCTGTTGAAGAAATAACTGCGAACACTGTAGCTGTTGCAAAGCAGCGGCTGCAAAGCAGCGAGACGAACACGCTAATTGCTACAGCTCAGATCCCGCTTTTAGTGAATTCAGCTCTTTTGTGTGCTTCACCACTCAGTCTACGTATACATTATTGGATATTAATAACCGAAATAGAGATTAGTTTTTTTAAAAATAGAGGTGATGTGATGTAATTCGTGGAGATGTTATGTACATATATGAAGATGCAAGCTCTCTACATATGCAGGCCACCAAGGACAACACAGACAGGATGAAGAAATAGCCCAGTGGTTAAACAGGATGGTGCGGTTGATGGAAGGGAGGAAAAAAGGCTTCACACAGGAGTCATTTTATATTTTTTTTTAGATAATGGGAAAAAGAAGTCCCGGCTTTGACCACCCCCCCTTAGGAGGGCTACAGCCATCGCATTACATCAAATTGCAACAATTACATCTGCCATCTCACATACTTTTAACCAAAAACAAGAGACACCAACATAGTTTTCATGGGAATTTATTGAGCAGCAATTCTATTACTAAATCTCCATCCATGGTTGGCAAAGATCTGCATCACCATCGTCTCCAGTGAACGGCATGCATCTTGAATGAAGTTGGTGTCCTCCTCACACTTTTGTAGCTTCGCCCACATTCTTAGCCAATGTGTGCCCCTATAAAGTACCTGCATATATGTTTTCATTGGAGATTTATCAAATACAATATCATTCCTACTAATTCAGAGAGCCCAACATAAAGCGGAAACTCCACATAACAAAAGTAATTTTGATTTAGAATCAAACTGATGTAGCCAACCATTAAACATATGATTAACACTAGCAAGAGTATTTAAACCAAAAGTAAATTGTACTACTCTCCAAATAAACTTTGCAAAATGACAATCAAAGAAGAGGTGTTGGATAGTCTCATCTTGTGAACAAAAAGCACATTTTGTACTACCATTCCAATTTCGTCTCACTAAGTTGTCTTTGGTTAGCACTACGCCCCTATGCAAATACCACATGAAAATTTTAATTTTGAGGGGCATTCTAGATTTCCAAAGTATTTTGTTTTGTCTCACATTGCCGTTACAAATCATGGCATTGTACATTGATTTAACTGAAAACACTCCATTCTGGTGCAACTCCCATCTAAAAAGATCCCGGCTTTCATTTAGTCTTACATGTGCAATCCGTGCAACTAGATTATACCACAAACTTAAGTTATCCCCTCCTAAACTGCGTCGGAAAGAGATATTTAAAGGTATAGAACTAAAAACAGTTGCAACAGATACATGTTTCTTCCTTGCAATAAAATAAAGAGAAGGATATTGTTGACATAAAGTAAAGTTTCCTAGCCATTTGTCTTCCCAGAACCTAATATTCTCCCCATTATTAAGCTGGAATTTTCCATAAGACAGGAATTGTTCCTTTACTTTCATCAAGCCAGACCAGAAGTGGGAGTCTCCTGGTTTCTTTTGAATTTGTGCTATAGGTTTACCCTTCAAATATTTCTTTCTAAGGAGTGTTTGCCATATACCCTCTTCATTTATCAGTTTGAACAACCATTTACTAAGTAAGCATTGGTTCTGTATGTCTATGTTTTGGATGCCCAATCCCCCTTGATCCCTTGGCTGACATAGAATGCTCCATTTAGCTAATCTATATTTCTTCTTGTGACTATCACTTTGCCAAAAGAATCTGGATCTATAGTACTCCAATTTCTCTAAGACGCCCCTTGGGACCTCAAAGAAAGAGAGCATGAACATCGCTAGACTCGTTAAAACCGAGTTGATTAACACTAATCTGCCCCCCACCGACAGGTGTTTACCTTTCCAACTGCTTAACTTTTTCTCAAAGCGTTGTTCTATCACGTTCCATTCTGCATTGCTTAGTTTCCTGAATGCATCGGTATGCCTAGATATTTAAAGGGATAAATTCCTAATTGGCAACCAAAAAGTTGTGAATATTGCTGTTCACATTCTTTGGCATCCCCAAAGCAAAAAATTTCGCTCTTATGGAAATTAATTTTGAGTCCAGACAACTGTTCAAAAGCACATAAAATTAACTTTAAATATTTTGCCTTCTCAATATCATGATCCATAAAGAGAATAGTATCATCTGCATATTGCAGAATTGACAACCCGTCATCTACCAAATGTGGGATTACCCCCTTTTATTTGTCCTTCCAATTTTGCTCTATTGATTAGGACTGCTAGCATGTCTGCGACAATGTTAAATAGGATAGGAGACAATGGATCACCTTGTCTCAACCCTTTCTTTGTCTGGAAATTTTGTCCTACTTGATCATTTACCTTAATCCCAACATGCCCACCTTGCATGAAGGCGTCGACCCACTGGCACCATATGGGTGAGAATCCTTTCATTTCTAACGTGTGTCTACAAAAGACCATTTCACCTTATCATACGCTTTTTCAAAGTCAATTTTAAAAATGACTCCACTTTGTTTCTTTTTATGCATTTCGTGAATAGTCTCATGCAAGATCACAACCCCTTCCATGATATTCCTTCCTGGCAAGAAGGCTGTTTGAGTAGGACTTATTACTTTTTGCGCTACCGATGTTATTCTATTGGTTGCTACCTTTGTAAACACCTTGAAGCTTACATCAACAAACATATGGGTCTGTATGTTGAATTTTAATTGCTTCACTGCATTTAGGTAATAATATGATAGTCCAAAGTTGAGACTATACAAAGGTAGTGAACCCGCATGAAAATCCTCAAATAATGCCATTAAGTCATTTTTAATTAAACCCCAAAAGGCTTGATAGAATTCCGCAGGGAAACCATCTGGCCCAGGTGCTTTATTATGTTCCATCTGGAAAACAGCCTTTCTCCCTCGTCCTCTGTGAATTTTTCTACTAGAGCCTGATTTTCGAGTCAGTTACTTGTGGTATATCGTCCTTACGAGTCTCATCCAAGTGGAAATAATTTTCTGCTGGAGGACCGAAAAGGCCCTTGTAATATCTGGTGATTATTTCTTTAACACATCATCACCATCTATTACTTGATCCCATCTTGTAACTGATATATTCTTGTATTTCTATGTTTTCCATTTGCAACGAGTTGGAAATACTTCGTGTTTGAGTCGCCTTCTAGAAGGTCCTTTGTTTTTGCTCTTTGATACCATTTTATCTCTTCCTCACGAAGTAGTTGTCCAACCTGTTGGTAAGGCATTGTTTAATATCCACTTCCTGGGAAGATAGATAAGCAAGCTCTGCTTTTTTATCTAGAGCATTTAATGTATCGAGTATATCTTTCTTTTCTTTTTTGTAAGCCCCACTTACATTTTTTGCCCATCCTCTAAGATATTGAAGCCTTCTTATCTTAGCCTGCCATATCTCCGTAGGGTTGTTGCCTCCCGTTTCCCCCGCCCATATCTCTTTCACCATTTCGGTGAAGCCATCTCTAAGTAACCATCCCAATTCGAATTTAAACATAGGTTGATTACTGCAGAGGATGCATCACCCGTATTAAGTAGTAAAGGAGTATGGTCCGAGATGTCTCTAGATAAGGCGACCACAGTGGATAGAGGAAACTTTTGTTCCCATTCTGTAGTCATCAATACCCTGTCTAGTTTCTCGTAAGTCGGGTTTGGTAGCGAATTAGCCCATGTGTACTTTCT
>CM017443.1:32528958-32683888 GCA_007726485.1 Eragrostis curvula
CAGCAAATAAAAATCATGCTCATGCAGACAGCAGTATAGATGCTTGTATATTATTTATTGTAAAAAGCCACACAGGTACCTAGTTTCATCACAACCTGTTGGCCACCTTATATATACATATGGCCAGAAGTTGCTTAGAACAGTTTATTATTGTCGTAGATAAAGCATGGAAAATCACCAGATAAACCGGAAATTAACTTAGATTAATTGTTTGCTTTTGTTTTTTATTGAGATAAGTATTTGCTTTGGTATATATACTAAATGTTCATGTTCATTTGTGTAGGCTGTAACAGAATTGATTTATAGTATATCAAGAAAACTTCATCCTGAACAAAGGTATCTTGTTGGAAATTGGGCTGTGGATCTTGTGTAAAATGAAAAACGTGCAAAGTCCTAGTATTGCACGAGAGTTGGTAAAACTCGCTATTCGTCTTGCACCAGCTCCAGAAGACATATTTCTTATGTATGAGATGAGTGAGTTAAAGAAATCAGTGGCCTCTGGAGATGAAGGCACTAGAGATTCTTCTGATACATTTCAAATCATCAGTTGCAAAACAAGGAATTCACTTGCTGCTGTATTTCTTCAAATGGTTGAATCATCTCTCGCCGAATTGGACTGGGGTCTTGGTAAGCTTAAAGCGACGCTAACCACTAGGTTATGATGCTCCTACTACTGATGAAGACCACCCAGTAGATGAAAGAATGCAAAGGCTAGATTTGGAGGAAGCACTCTACTCAAGATCAGCCTTAGTAGTCCATGTCCTATCTTCTTTTGCACATATGAGCCTTAAGGTTTGTGTGTCATCATTCATGAATACATGCTTTTATTCCATTTTGGCATGCCCTGATTATAACTTTGTATTCTCAGATACACAAGCAGATCAGTTTCTGAAACTGAGTGCAAAGTTCTACAAGCTCTTAACTCGCATGGCGAAATCCCAAATCGCACCTAAGGGATACGCACAACACATTCCAGGTTCCAAGTTTCAGAAACTGGCAGAAGTAGTAACATGCAGGATGCTCACTGCTCCGCTTTATGCCTTTGTATCTTCAGATCAAGAGGTTGGTTGCACCTTGTAAATACATCATTAATGCCTCTGACCTCAGTTTGATTGAGCTTGTTTTCTTTTCCTTTATGTTCTCTAGTTGCAGAATCAGCAAACTTCCAAAAAGGGGACCCTTGCCAAAATTAGAAGAGAAAGCAATGTTTCCTGATCTTATTTTCCAAATTGAAGATTATGAGAGGTATCTAATCCAGCTAAGCAAACTCACAAAGGTGAATCTTTTGAGGCATGCCAAGCGCAGTGTGGCAAGAGTTTCCAGATAAAAGCAAAGGAGAAATCTGGTGAACAACCTCAGGAAGAAGATTGTGCTCCATCCTGTGCTGCATCATCTGAAATGAGCTGATGAAGATGTTGAAGGTCCAAACCCTCCAGTTGAAACAAATGGTGACGAGGACATTGGTTCCAGTGCACAAGGTAGTCCCGTTCCGGGTTTTGAATCTGATGAGATGAAGAAATATCAGCACGACATAAGAGGACCAAGACAAACCACATTGTGCAGGATTCTGATGAAGAAGCGGGAAGAAGATTAGAGTTTTATGTATATGGTTCAAACTCATATGTTATAGAAACATAAGCTAAGATAGATGAAATGTAAATAGATGGTTTGCAAAGTTTTTGTGGAGCTTGTAGACCAATAATATATAGATGTAAAATACAGTAGATGTTTAATTTCTCCTTGGTTACGTTTTTGTTGTGAATTTACATACATTACGGTAGATCATAGTTCATGTGAATTTAAACTGAAGGTTATCCTAGTAATTTCTGCTGTGAATGTACACATTCAGACCAACTAGTTCATTGACTAGTAGAGGTGTAGTATATGAAGGAGCTGCATTTCATTTTATAAACAAAGAGAATATTTTTTAATGAAGAATTTCGAGCTCAATGCCTTGAACTGAAACTTGAAACGTCTTTTGTACGTGAGATGGGACCGCATGCCACACCTGCTCCCTGCTTGGCCAAACTACTGATGCCTCCTTTGGATCGCAGGATTGAAAAATGTAGAAATAGGAAAAAAACACAGGAATAGGATAGGAATGCATATGCAAAACAGAGGATTGGAAAACACAAGAATCTTGTAGTATTTGTTGTTTGGATGGGCACAGGAAAGCTTTTTTTTTTTTGTGAGGGAGGGCACAGGAAAGCTTATAGGAATTTGAAAGATTGGTTAGCTTAATTATGTTTTTCTGATACGGACAACCGAGTTACCCCCCACATAATCTCTTTTGTTTATTATTAATGTTTGCTTGTTTCAGTCGACATAGGCTACTCCATGTCCTCGTTTATTACTAGTTTATTAGTCATTCTCATGAGTTTAGGCATCAGATCATGGTCTCTTATAGTTTCATCGTATGGAGTGAAAGATTGATTAGCAGTCTCATGCCACACAACCAGCTTGTTCCGTGGAAGGGCAGCTCGAGAAGCGGCAATTGCTATTCAGCAAGGAGAGCAGTGAGCTGTTTGGAGTGGATCATGTAGAGATTACTGAGGTCGAGCAGTGGTGAGGTTTCGTGGCAGCGTGAGTGCCTAATGACAAAGGACGAGAGATGATTTGCCTCGATCTTCAGCGAAGGAAAGGAAAAAAAAGAGGTGGAGTCGATGGAAACTTTTCTCCATTTTTCCTATGAAATGGACAGCATAGGAAAGTTTCCTTCGTTTTTTCTACCCATTATTTCTATGTTCCAAATGAATGTACAGTATTTTTCTCCAAAAATCCTTCAATGCAAAGAAAACCCTGAACCCTGCTTGGCCAAAACTACTCAACCCAAACTGGCCCGTCGGCTCGGTCGGACGGCACGAAACCAAGCGAACCCGAACCCATTCACCGCCCCCCCCCCCCCCCCCCCCCCCCCCCCCCCCCCCCCCCCCCCCCCCCCCCCCCCCCCCCCCCCCCCCCCCCCCCCCCCCCCCCCCCCCCCCCCCCCCCCCCCCCCCCCCCCCCCCCCCCCCCCCCCCCCCCCCCCCCCCCCCCCCCCCCCCCCCCCCCCCCCCCCCCCCCCCCCCCCCCCCCCCCCCCCCCCCCCCCCCCCCCCCCCCCCCCCCCCCCCCCATCCCTATATAAGCCTCATTCTCTCGTCTCGCCTCCAAAAACCCTAGAACGCGCCCCCGCTCCGCCGCCGCCGCGCACGCCGCCATGGTAACATCTCACCTCTAGCTGGCCGCTCGTCTCCGGGATCATGGACTGTAACTGACCCATCCCCACCCTCTCCTCGCAGGGTATCGACCTCGTCGCCGGCGGCCGGAACAAGAAGACCAAGCGCACCGCGCCCAAGTCCGACGATGTCTACCTCAAGCTCCTCGTCAAGGTAAGCTCCGCCCCTTCCCCCGATCTGATTTCGCCGGCCCTACCGTGCTCGGCTTTGGGTCTGACGGGCGTCGCGTAACGACTCCCGATCTGCGCGTGTGGTTGCAGCTGTACCGCTTCCTGTTGCGCAGGACGAAGAGCAACTTCAACGCCGTGATCCTGAAGCGGCTGTTCATGAGCAAGACCAACCGCCCCGCCGCTCTCGCTCCGCCGCCTCGTCAAGTTTATGGAGGGCAAGGTCTGTGTTCGAACCATATTCAAGCAGTTTTGGGGGCGTTTTGCGTGCTTGGTTTTTTTGTTTATAGTGTGTGACATTCTTGTCTGTGTTTGTGGGAGTACAGGAGAACCAGATTGCTGTGATCGTGGGCACCGTGACTGACGACAAGAGGGTCTACGAGGTGCCGGCGATGAAGGTGGCCGCCCTCAGGTTCACTGAGACGGCAAGGGCCCGGATTGTGAACGCTGGCGGCGAGTGCCTCACCTTTGACCAGCTGGCGCTCCGTGCACCTCTGGGCCAGAACACGGTAATTTTAACCCTTTGACTCTGATTTCTATTCCTTACTATTGTATCAGTGGTTATGAAAAATGCCTAGTCCACTACTCATAATAATGTCTGTAGTGAAGGGGGTTCACTGTACTTTTCGTGCGTGAGTTGGAATGAATGAATTGCTGTTTGCTAGAGATAAGTTATGATATGAAATTTGCTCTCTGTTGCTAGAAACGTTTTATATGTTCAGCGTTGTATAATGTTTTCTGATTCTCGCTCTATCTGCATTGTCTGGTTAGTGGTCATTTATTCTATATGCCTGATTGTTCAGAACTAAGAGTACTAGCATCGAAACTTTGAATTCCTTTCAATTCAGAGTCTCTGCGAGACAGTCACTATTTTTTGCTTATTATCTCTCGATGATGAGAACTTAGCAGACGGGCGGTCAGAACTGATGCCATGTTGAGTGTCTGCATGTTTGTGTGTTCCTTTATAGGAATGCATCTGAGAGTGAGAACAAGCTATTTTGCTTGCTTATCCTTTTGATTGTCAATATGCTTTTGCATCATGAGTACCTCCATCCCAGAATTTGAGCATTTCTAGCTATGCACTTGGACAAGTATTTATCCAAATTCATAGCCAGTAATGTTTACATTTTTGGACAGTGGTAATAACTAAATCACAAGAGCTATCAAGTATATGAGATTGCTGATGATCTTCTGACCCACGTGTTCATTAATTTGCTAAACTTTGTGAGCATGCACCTGCATTATATATTTTCTTCTTGGAAGCTTTCTGAAGGCTAAGGAGGCATAGCAGGTGCATAGATCTAGATGGTTGTCTTACCAGCCCATTGCATATGGTTGCTTTGGTGCCAAATGATCTAACCGAAATTTTGATTTGCATCCTCTTTTGTTGCATTTAGTATTGTAGGTTTGTTTGCTGGTTTCTCTTTCGTAAGCTGTTCCTGTTTCTTTTTGTTTTTGACTTTCCTATGTGATGCTTCAAGAATGGCAGATGATGGATAATCTTATTCTACACACTGAATGCAATGTGTAGACAAATACTCCGCTTATTGTCTGATGCCACAAGCTAACCACTGTTAATATTTTGCATGTCTTTTTTGCATTATGTTTTGACTCCTACACTATTGCATTATGAACTTGGGATTTGATTTGTTTCATATGTTCTTTTTAGTCCTGACATTTAAACCACTAATTTATTGTATTCTTATTTTTGTATTGCATACTTATATGTCTGGAATCAGGTTATAGAATTTTGTTTACTAATATTGTGAACTTGTTCCACAAATTATCGTGCACTATGGTTTGACTGGTTGTCGTATTAATGAGACACTGCATGTTATGTTTTTAGTGTCTCTGTCCTATGTATATTAATGTTCAAATCTCACAAGTAACAATTATCTTTGAACAGGTTCTGCTGAGGGGACCTAAGAATGCTAGGGAAGCTGTGAAGCACTTTGGCGCTGCACCTGGTGTTCCGCACAGCCACACCAAGCCTTATGTCCGCTCGAAGGGGAGGAAGTTTGAGAAGGCAAGAGGCAGGAGGAACAGCAGAGGCTTTAAGGTGTAATAAGCTAATGCATCATATCCGTGTGGTCTCAACTAGTGGATTAAATAGATCTTTGAGCCCGAGGGTTCTATGTTATTACCTCAGTTCCAGGACGTTTGTCTTTTGTACACCAGTTCCAGGATGTGCTGAATTTTGCTCGAATGTTATCCAGTATGCACTTTGTATTCGGGGGATTTTACAAGTGTTTTGTCACTATACTAGGCTCAGTTTCTTCTGTCTCTCGACACACTGAATGATCTAATTTTGTTTCGGTACCATAGCAATCCACGTTCTCAAGTCGTCCGTTTAATAACGATCAGGGTAAGCGATTCGATAGGCAGCCGGTGTCTGCAAATCGGCAGCGTCGTCGTGCTTTTGATTCAGCAGAGCAAAATATAAAATAAGGCGCGGGTACAAATCTGAGCTGAAGTATGAGGATGAAGCTGGATATTGCCTCAGTTTCTTTTCATAATAAGTGAAGTATGAGGATGAAGCTGGATATTGATAGCTAGAGATGCATATACGGTAATCATTACTTAGGTCCCTTCATGGACGAAGAGCGTTAAAGACGATCTATTAATTCTGACGAGCAAACTGGTTTTTCCTTTCCTTCAATTTGACCCTTGTACCAGTCAAAAAAATATAAAATTGACACTTCGAGCTATCTAGATGTATACAGAAATACTGAAACAAATGTGGTGAGCATGGCTACGACCGTTTTTTTAGGACGCAAACTTTGCAGAAGGCTGCATCATGTAATGTAAAGTGTGGTGGTGACTCAATCTGGTCTGTTTGTTGATGCGCAACAGACGAGATGAAGCCATTCGCTTATCCCAGAGATGAGAACAGAGATAGCGAGAAGTTTAAACTATGATCAGGTCACAAACAGGGCAGAGCATATCAAATCTGTCACAATACAACAATGATGTACAATATGCATAAGAATTTGCAAACAATAGATTGCCGCTGGCATTATATCAGAGACAGCTTGGATATACATATCAAAGAATCCAAGATTTCGTGTTACAAAGAGTCTCCCTAGTATCCATGCACGGGAAGACGGCGCTGGACGCGGCTGAAACCGCCGGCGCGCAGGGCGCACGTGCTGGCGCCGCTCCTCTGGTACGGATGGTGGCGGCGGCGGCGTGGCGGGAGAGGTGCGCGACTCCGCGTCGGAGACCAGAGGCGACGGTGGCGGCATGCTTGGGTGTAGTCTGGAGACTGCGCGCGCCTAGGAGGCGGCGTCTGAGGGTGTACGTCGGGGAGAACTCGCGGCTCGACGCCGTGTGGTCCGGGGATTTTGCCCTCCAGCGACTGCTCACTGGTGTGTACTCTGGCGACGCGGGCGTGTAGTCTGGGATGAAGGCGTGTACACCGGTGACCCTGGCCTCCAGGAAGTGCTCACCGGCGTGTACTCAGGTGACGCCGGTGTGTGTAGTGAGGAGACTCCGCTCGGATCGTCGGGGATGACGGGGTGTACACCGGTGATCCTGCCCACCAGGAAGTGCTCTCAGGTCTGTACTCCGGTGACGCCGGCGTGTAGTCAGGGGATGACGGCGTGTACTCCGGCGACGATGGCGAGGCCGCTCGGATCGTCGGGGACGACGGGGTGTAGTCCGGTGACGCCGCCCTCCAGGAAGGGCTCCCCGGCCTGTACTCTGCGACGCCGGCGTGTAGTCCGTGGAGGCTTCGCGGATCGTCGGTGTTGACGGCGTGTAGTCCGGCGAGCCCGCCCTCCAGGAACGGCTCACCGGCGTGTACTCGGGCGACGCCGGCGTGTACTCCTCCTCGGACATGGCGTCGCGGAAAGTGCTCGACGGCGTGTAGTCCGGCGACGACGAGCGCAGAGGAGGCGCAGCCATCAGGGCGCGAAGTCCAGCGACAGCGAGCGGAAGCACCTTCTGCCGCCGGTGAAGAAGTCCACGAAGGAGAGGGGGGCCTCCATCAGCGCAGCAGGACGCGCAAGGAGAAGGAAAGGGCGGCGAGAAAGGAGAAGGCGGCGGCGGGCGGCGATCGGGGCCAGGAGGCGCGCGCGTGCGTGCGTGGCGGTGGTCGAGAACTCGAGGGCTGGGAGATGAGCGATCCGTGGGTGATGGAGAGATATTTATAGGACGGTGGCGTAGGATGCAAGCTTCCGCGAGCAACTCGGAATTGCCCGCGTGCTCTGCGGCACCGCCAAAACACGGGAGCAAGGCAGCGGCGTCAGGGCCGTCCGACAAAAACCGGGGCCCTGTGCGAAATTTGAAATGAGGCCTAAAAGTACAGAAGAACACAACAATATATACTCTGTTGCAATGCATTTCTTTGGCTGATAGTTATATCGTTGAGCCCCTGCTTGAGAGTTGAGTCGCTCCTGCTAATTTGCGACAGCACGATGGCCGGCGCCGCAGCAAGCCAGCGATGGCTTCGCCACCTCACCCGTTGATCCAACACGGATAGCGGCAGCCGGCAGGAAAAAGCGATCGGTCTGATCAAGTCACGAACGCATGCGTAGCTTGGAAGAGAAATCGATAAAGACTAGCGCTAGCAGGCTCCCCCAGGATGGGCCACAGCACCCAAGAGTAATAGTGTAATTTTTACAATTTGGTTTTTTTTGAAAAAGTTTTTCACAAATGAACCCTTGGGAAAAACATGTTCAGAAATGGACTCTTTTCTGAGCGCCGTGTTATTTGACGCTCAGGTCCAACATCTGGGCGCCGAAAGAATTGGCGCTCACCTCATCCACGTCAGCTGGCGGGCACGCGGCTGGTGGGGAGGGGGGGGGGGGGGGGGGGGGGGGGGGGGGGTGAGAGCCCATGTTTGGCGCCCAGGGAGGTGAGCGCCGTATCCTTGGCGCCCACCCCCGGGCGCACAAAGGCCCGCGGGCCTTCTCTTTTTTCTCTCTCTCCTTCCTCACTCTTCTCACGAACAGAGAGCCGGCGGCTCATCTCTCTCTCCCCCATTCCATCCCCTCCTCCAAATCCCTCAATTTCGCATGGTTTGAGGCCAAATCTTTTCGAGGAATCAGTTCCCCAAGGTAATCTCCTCCGCCTCCTTGAATTTCGTCCAATAAAAATGCTTGTATGTCTCCAATTTCGTGTAACCCTAACCCTAGGGTTTGAGGATGAAATTGACCAATTTGATTAGTTTCTTTGTTAGATTTGCAATTGTAAACGTAATGTGGTTGATATGTTAATGTTTGGATGGTCCATCTGTAGTTGGTTTCATTGGTAGCAATAAATTGTTAGTAGGCATGTTATTAACATAGGGTAGTATGGTTGAATTAGTGAGAAATGTAGGTTTTTTGGTGTTTGTTTGTTGATTTTAGCATGATAGGAGGTAGTTTGTTGATTTTAAATGGATAGGATGTGTTGTGCATTAAGAAAATTGGTAAGGCAATTTTTTTTCTTTATGTTGATATGAAGAATGCTCAATTGAGAAATGCTATTTTTTTATTTATTTGGAATGTAGATGGCTAAATGTGTGAGAGTGCACCACGGTGGTTCAATTGTCAGGACTGAGGATGGTAGTGTTGATTTTGTTGGCATGAGAGAGTATGTGTTTCTTTTTGTTGAGACCCCAACTTTATGTATTGTGCATCTCGAGTGAGGCAACGTTTGGGATGGATTGAGGAGGGTGTTAAGTTGATTTTGAAGGAAGAATTGATGTGGGTTCGTCGAATGGCCACACATGAAGATAATGGCTCCAGTGGGTAGTGAGGAGGAATGACAAGCATATGTTGAGATTGTTATGAATTCAGAAGTTCGAGCTTTAGATTTGGTGGTTCGGAAGGTAGTGGTGGATGGAGGCGTAGGTATTGGTTGTTCGAATGAAGTAGAAATTGACCTAACCCAGCCATCACAAGCAAGTGTGCAGGACGGTTTGGCACGGAATTCTGCAGCAACCGTAGTGATGACTGATTCGGTTGGAGACCAAATGCCTCCGATCGTCCCTGAATTGTGGTGATGATCGTAGGGATGAAACTCTGCCGGACATTGAAACGGTTCTTCAAATGGCACCTAATGAAGTAGTGGCACCAATGCATCAATGCACTTGCTTTTCTGCATCGATGTGTCCGGTGGCCATCAATTCATCAGACGTAGAGCATCCAATGCCCAAAGCATGCATGCCACAAAGCATGCGTGACTGTCTCAATGCATGCATGCCACAAAGCATGCCACAAAGCATGCATGACTGCCACACAGCATGCATACTCTCTCTTTCAGACGTGCAACTTTTACTATCGTGACGACACGCATTTATTATTTTCGCATGGCGACACATCCATTCATGGGCAACTTTGCAGAGCATCCGATGACATCTCCTCTTCTTTTCTTTGTAGTCTTCGTCTATAGACCACGTTAGTTATGCCTATAAAATGCACACATCGTCTGTCCCTTAAACTCAACCACTTCGCAATATAACCAACACCGAAATTTCTCCCATAGCTATGGAGTTCCCCAACGACCCACCCCACAACAAAGAGATGTTACCTCTCGGAGATGGCTTCATCGCTCCTATGTGCCTCTGTGGCACTCCATGCAGGCTAGTGAAGTCACTCGTTCTCGGTGATGACTACGGCAAAAGGCTTGGATGTGCAAGAACTACCAATATGACCCTTCGCAACGTCTTTACTCTTCCGATAGGAGATCAAGGGTAACTACTTGTACTTCGTCATTCTTTGCTTCCACCATTGATTCTTACTTACTAATACGTTCATAATATTGCAGTCCCCGCCGCCTCTGTGTGAGTTCATCGAGTATGTTGACACTGAGCACACACCAGAGGATATAGCCCATGTGTACCGTGTCGCTCAACGTGCAAGAAGGCATTGGCTTGATATGGAAGCTGAGGAAAGGAGAGAGGAGGAACGCAGGAAGATGAGGCAGGAGGACGAAGAGCGTCGACGCAAGTACGAAGCGGAACGCAAGCAAGAGAGGAGGCGGAACGAAGGCGCAAACAAGAGGAAGATCGGCTTGCTTATGAGGCCCGCGAGGCCGAAAGGGAGAGGATGCGCGAGAGAGCTCGCCGCGCTAGGCCAGCAGGTCCGGATGCTTTCAGAAAGGGGAAATATCCCCGTTGCACTCAGTAGACACTGAGGATAAATAGATCTGAGGTTGGACGAGCTTCGCGAGAAAAGCGGAGGAGGTTCATCTAAGTCGAAAGGGGACGACGAGGGATACGCGTCGTTTAACCTAGGCGATGATTAGTCTTTTGATTTCCATGTTGCTTATCAGCAATTGTGTGCACCAAATATGTCATTCCACCTCATAGAATACTACGTTCACTGTGAGTGAAATTTATTTCCCTAAGGCGTGTTAGGAGTAGATCGATGGACACGTAGCTTTGTCATGTGCATCGAAACACGCCATTGTTCCCTCCTCATTGTATGTATGTTGCGTCCTAAGTATGAATGTTGAAGGCGGGTTCTTCTGCTTTTATTATTTTCATGTCCATTCGTTGTCTGGTTGCTATGAATGCGGACCAGTCCTTTACGTACATGCAAGTAATCGAGACAGGGCCACAATAAAAAGCAGGCAGCGCATGCGGCCCTTGTTTCGTTGTCACTGGTGGCAGGCAGCGTATGCAACTAATGGAGGCAGGGCCACAATCAATCACTACACTCCGGTGCCAGACAGGACATCGCATGCACGACCACACACGACCACAGTAAAAGGAGGCAGCGCACCATGATTGCATCAGACAACGCGGAGCATCCTATGCTTCTCAATGATAAAACCATGGCGTGTTCTTCTCCTTTTATCACTGCGTCAATGACTTGCAATCAATGACTTTGCAGGCAGGGTCACAATCACTGCATCCACAGCAACACGCAGGGCATCCAAGGACCATGTAGTCAAAAAAAGAAAGGTGACATTGATAGAGCATGCATGCGCGAACAGTGACTCTACTGCATGCATCACTGCCTCAATGCAATGCATGCATGACTGCCACAAAGCATGGATCTCTGTTTTCAGACATGCAGGTTCATCTTTTCAATTCGGTGCTTCTCCCTTTCGTTAAATAAAGCCACTTCACTCGTGAATGCAACACACTGAGCAAAGCATCCATGGCTAACAGAGGGGGAGGGAGAGGAGGAAAGAGAGGAGGAAGAGCGGGGAGTTCTTCAGCACCGGAAGAGTGGGTTTGGGATGGAGAGCACGGACCGTTCACATATGATCCACCTATTGAACAGTTTCCTCTAGAGTCGAAAGATGATTTTGACTATGTTACCAATCCAATTAGACGGTACGACAATAGAAAGTTCAAATGGCCAAAATGCGGTCATGGTCTGGATTGCGTCGTCCAAATGTTCGACGGCCAATGCGATGGAGGTCGGCGCTTCTTCAGATGCCCAAATGGACAAGTGAGTTTTAATTCTTACTTGTTTCTCATTCGCCTTTCAGTATCATCTTTATTCAACATTTGCACACCTTTTTTTTACAGAATAACGAGAACCAAGACAATTGTGGCTTCACGCTGTGGGTGGATCCTAAGCCTATCAGCACAACCGTTGAATACATTAGCTACCTGCAAAACTGCATCTTCGACCTACAGCAAGAACTTGAGACGGCAACTCCACGTCAAAGCCAAGAGCTCGTGATTGGCATTGCTGGCCCCGACACCTATTGCCTTGATCCGTACTGCCAATGTCCGCACCACAAGTCAGGCCCAACCAACCCACCACCACAAGCTCCACCAGCACCACCACCACTTTACTACGGTGGTGGTGGGTACAATGACTATGGCTACTCTCAGTCTGGCGGAGAGTCAAACTACAGTCCATGGGACTAGATTTCCTACCAAAACCTGGCTAAATGTTACATTCTCGTCATTCAAGTGTTGCATTTTTCAATTCCCTAAAGGCATGTCAGGATTAGTACGGTGCACATATAGGTTACTCATCATATGTACCGAACATGCCATTGCAATTTATGTACGTATGTAATTCCATTTCACTGCAATTAAGCCAATGAAGCCGGGTTCTACATCTTTACCATTGCAATATAGCTAGCAAAGTACTACAATTACACAAATACTTAGTTGAAACCAACGGTTCCACATCATAGTCCACAACATAGTCTACAACATACAACAAGCCATTTTCTTGCGACTGGTGAGGAGTGAGGAAATGAGAGGAAGAGGAGAAAGAAAGAGAGGACTTTTGTGTGCCCGGGGGTGAGCGCCAAATGGTGCGGCGCTCAGATGCTGGGCGCCATAGATTCCGGCGCTCACCCCCTGCCAGGTCACCAGCACGGGCGCGTGCCCGCCAGCTGACGTGGCAGGGTGAGCGCCATTTTATACGGCGCTCAACTATTCAACATGAGCGCCAAATGTGACGGCGCTCAGAAAGGGGTCCATTTCTGGACATGTTTTCTCCAGGGGTCCATTTGTGAAAAACTTTTTCAAAAAGGGCCAAAATGTAAAAATTGGTCAGAGTAATATCCTTATTGGGCTGATGGGCTAGAGAAATAAAAGTGTATGTATATGGGCTGCAATTATTTTTTGGGGCCCTTGGAAATTGGGGGCCCTGTGCCGTCGCACAGGTCGCACGGGCCTAGGGACGGGCCTGAGCGGCGTGGAGCCGACGCTGACGCACACGGACCGGCAGGCGGCAGCTTGCAGCTCAAAATCTGACGCACGCTGCCTGTATGGGCCCAATCTCCCGGTCGCTTATTGTGGGCCGGGAGGGCTTCTCATTTGCAACCAGGGAATGCGGCCCGTTGAGGTTAGTGTAGTTTGTTCAGTGTCTTTTTTTAGGCACGCGTCTTCTTGCATGAGCTAGAGCTCAACGAAGACGGAACGTCTCTTGGAGCTTCTCAAGTTTATGTTTTTGGCATTGTGGGTGCATAATTAGATATTTTAGAGAGTGCATATATGGTGAGAAAAAGATGAATACTATTGAAGTTGTATTTTGCTGTGGGTGTGGCCGCATCCACAGCCCACAATATAGATCCGCCCCTGCTTGTATGTGTCTGTAGAGCGAAATAAATCAGCGTGCAAAGGGTAGAAGCATGCCTTCCACTGCTAAACCTTTCCGCCTTGGCATGATCATTAGCTGGAATATTTCTGATGCTCAGGTCGGTCCGGAAAGGAAATGGCTTGGCAGAAACACGTCGGAGGCTGGACCACACATGCAAGACATGAACAATATGGAGATGACTGGTTCATGTAGATGTGTCTAAACATGCTTATGTTACGCAAAATCTTCACTTTTTCAAATGTTTGCTTGCCTGAATCAAAAAACAACCCGGCACCCCGCTGCCCACGGCATCTGGTCACCTCCCCTCCTCCCTTCTCCCGCACGCCTACTCCTGGTCCTGTCGCGGTGTACTTCTCCGACTGCCACCAGGCACATCGCCCACAACCTCGCTCTGCGCCATCTCCTGAACCACCGCCGACGTTGCTGCGTGCTTCGCCACCGATCGACCGCAGCATCCGCACCGCTTCGCCACCAGCTCCCACAGCCTCAGCAGTGACATGGTCCGGGTGGTCGTGCCCCTGGCGATTCCTGTCGCATAGCCTCCATCATGTTGCTGCTGAGGCTCTGGTTCTCGCCGCCGACGGTGAGTACCAGCTTGATGGGAATGGTGGAGCCCCTGGCGGCGTGACAGGATCAACGACCGATCCGCGCCTTTGCCGCGCCGAGGCGTCGAGGAGCGCGGGATCCAGGACGTACGGCAGCACGTCAAGCGCCGCGTAGTAGTGGACGAACACCGCGTCAGCGTGGGCTAGGTCGTCAACTAGGCAATTAGGGGTGGAAACGGATCGAATACGAATCGAATAGCGCCTTTCCCATATCCATATCCATATTTGTAAACGAATATGGATACGAATACGAACGTTTTCGAATACAAATACGGATCGAATATTAAACGAATGCGAATACAAAAGCGAATGTCACTATAATTCGGACGGATACGGATACATCTAATTTCTATGTTGTTAAGAAAACTACTACACTTTTTTCTCTCTAAAGTATCTTTAATAGCATTATTTCACATGATCTACACTAGTTTATATCAAAATTGAATCAATTTTATAATATTTTTGATATAATATATGAGTATATTTGTGATATAGTAGCGGATACGAATACGAATACGGATATATCGAATATCTGATGTCAAAACCTCAAACCATATCCACATCCATATTTTTTAATCGAATTCGAATACGAATTCGAATAGTGTAAAAATATTAATCGAATGGCAATTTTCGTACTGCATTTGCATTTCATCGGATACGAATATCGAATAATACGGATTATCCGTATCCACTTTCCACCCCTAGAGGCAATCCCGCTCCAAGACGCGGAGGTGGAAAAAGGCCTCCGGAGTCGGTTGCATCCAACTCAAGCACAAAGCATCACACTAGTAATAAATCTTAAAAATCTTGTAGCCTACCTCACTATCATACAATAGTATTTATCGAAGTAGACAATCTGCTGATTCGTTTTTCTTGTACCTAATATGACAAATATTGTTTACATGCAACAAAGGTATAATGAGAAAATAGAAGAAACATTCAGACATTTTCTTTAGTATGGCGACGACACAATGAGTTTGGCTACATAGTCTATAGATTTAATGTTGGGGCGCGCGCGCACACACAAACAGGGTGGTGCTTAAAGATGGCAACGGGCAGAATGCCCGCGGATAGTGGCTCCATCTACCCGTGCCCGCAAGCTAAATACTATGCCCGCGCCCGCGCCCGCTATCCGTCACGGGCAGGAAACTGTGCCCGCGCCCGCTATCCGCGGGCAAAACCATGCCCGCGGGCATATCCATTTGCCCGCAAACATACAAGCAGTTGTCAACAATTCACTATCACAATCATCAATTGCTATTGACTGAATCCTAGAGGAATGTACAAGTATCACGTATGTGATTGCCAAATCTGCTAGTGCCCATGGCAAAAGGAGCTCTATACTGAAACGAACTACTACTACGAAGCAGAATCATCAATAGCTAATTAGCTAGGTATCAATCACGGCTACAGCAGGAGCAACTATTCCTTGCGGGAGCTTGCTTCTCGTGTCACCTTGCGGGTGACGAAGGCTTGGCCTATCGGCCAGAGCTGCCGTGTTGGGGCCTCCATCTGCCATGTCGCGGGGTCATCGTCTTGGGGAAGGGAAAGGGGCAGGGCGCCGGAGGACTGAAGGAGGAGCGCGACCTTCGGGCGGAGCAGGATCCGCAGAGCGCCAAGGATCGCCGGCGGCCGTCGGGTGGGGCAGCTGGCCGGCCGGACCTGCAGCGACCTCTTTTTTCCTAGATCCAGATGGGGTACGGGAAAGAAGAGAGGAAGGGTAGACCCGGTGGAGGCGGCGGCTGGTGAGATGGGAGGGGAAAAAATGAGTGGAGCGATGGAGCCCTAGCTGTGCTTTTATATTGGTCCTACACGTCAGGTTTTTCTAACGGGCATGCGGATAGCGGATACGGATGAAGCATTTTTTTGCCCGTTAAAATATGCCCGTTGGGTATGACTTGCTGCCCGTATCCGTGCCCGCGGGCAGAGATGCGTGCCCGTATCCGTGCCCAACGGGTTTTTTGCCCGCGGGCACGCGGATAATTGCTGCCCGTTGCCATCTTTAGTGGTGCTCCATCGAATTCATGATAGCGATGATTAAAGACGGAGTGAAAGAGGATGTTACCCCATGTCTTGTAGACACGAGATGCACTGATAAGGTAGGCATGTTCACTCATTGGGCGGCGGTGGAGGATTTCAATGATGGCATCATCAATTAGCTATGCCAGCGGTTTCAAAAGGGAAATGTGCTTGTCATAGGTTTGGGGGCCCACCTATTCGACGGGTGCAATCATTTCTTTGAAGTTCATTCCGTGCATCTTGCTTCTTCGACTAGAATCAGTGGGAAATAAAAATAATGTATTAAGTTGCAATCAAAATGTTCAGAATTGAGTAAGAAGTCACAATTTCATAAGTGTGTATTTTTTTTTTGACCAGAAAAGTTCATTCTGTGTGCACGCGCGAGCGTGATCTGAGCACACGTGCTTGTATGTCCGTCTGGGTGCGCCAGACCCGCGACGTCGCCTTCGAGGCCGAGGACGCGCTCGACGACTTCCTCCACCGCGCTGGGCGGAGGCGCGCCACTCGCCGGGTGCGCCGTCGGCTGGTGGCCCGGGTGCACCGCCTCCTCGTCTTCCGCGTCCGCCCCCACTCTCGCCTCCTGGTACGACCCCCGCACACAATCTGATTGTAGCAGATTAGTTTAAGCTTAAACCTTGAGACATGATGGTACTATTTTCGTTTTTAATTATATGACGTTGTTGACTTTTTTGCTTAACTTTGATCAATAATATATATATAATTAATTAATTTATTAACGTAAAATGTATATTGTTAGATCTATCATCTAAAGCATTTTAAGATTAATTTATATATTTAGCTATTTGTATAAATATTTATGAATAAGATAAATTACGGTGTCATATAATTAAAAACAAAGGGAGTAGATTCTTTTTTTTTTGAGCCGATAGCATTGGATTCGTGGAGCTCGCTCACTAGTTGTTATGAACACTGTAACGACTTGTAGTCAAACCTCAAACCCAAGTGAAGTTCAGCTATCCTACTTCGGTTTTGATAAATGCCCAGTTCGTTGTATGTTGAAGCAAAATTGTCAATTATGACATTTACACCTATCATTGATAGTTTACACTTCTGACTAGTAGTGTGGTAGGATTCATGAGAGAGTGATAAACTGTCTAAAATGGGCGTGAACAAGGACGACCTAGAGGAATACACGGTCGGCCTTGACAAGTACAGCGACATGCTGAAAGAGCAGGTCCTGGACGAGTCCGTCACCGCGCGCGCACTAGTGTCCATATCCGGCGAGAGCAGCATCGGCAAGACGACGCCGGCGCGGAAGGTGTACCAGAGCCCCGAGGTCCGCAATCACTTCGATCGAGAGCCGCACGTGGACGGTGCTCCCGCACAAGAGCCGCCCGGCCGACGTCCTCTGCGACATCCACCGGCAGGCCAGCTCGCAGCGGCGGCGGTCTCCTTCAAGTCATGCTAGCTACGTACCTGTACCCGGCGGCGATGCGGGAGAGCACGGCGGTGGACGCGGCGCGCGACTGGTGCGGCTGTGGGTGGCCGAGGGGTTCGTGCGGCGCGGGAGCACCATGGAGGAGGTCGGGTAGGGGGTACCTGCGGGAGCTCATATCCCGGTGCAGCTGGTACACCGGGACGAGTTCCGCGCCGTGCACTGCGCACCGTGTCGGTGCATGACCGCCTGCACGCCTTCGCGCAGGACGAGGCCAGCTTCGTGGAGAGCCACGACAGCACGGACGTGCTCGCGCGGCCCCGCCACCATGCGCCGCCTCGCCGTTCTGGAGGATCCCCACGCTGCGCCACGTCATCGTCGCGCCGTTCGCGCTGCCCTGCGGCGCCATGGTGGGCGACCTGCCCTGCGGCGCGGAGGAGGTGCGGTAGGTACATCCGGCCCAACCTGACGCGGCTGTCGATGTGAAGCACGATGGTGGCGCACAAGTTTGTGGACATGCCTGGCGGCTGGCGGTGCTGACGCTGATGTGGGACGCCTACGTAAGACGGCGAGCGGCTGGCAGGCCGGCTTCCGATCGCTGCAGAAGCTCAAGCTGGGCCTGCCGGAGCTGGAGGAATGGGCGGTGGGAGCGGCGGCCATGACGGGGCTGGCGAGGCTCACGCTGTCCCGGTGCGCTAACGTGCGGATGCTCCCGGAGGCGCTCTCCGGAGGTGGTGCTGTACAGCCAGCATGCCCGACATGGTCAGCAGGATCAAGGAGGGCGGAGGCCAGGATCACCACAAGCTCAAGCACGTCCCCGTCATCCAGACGATCTGGTAGCTAGGAGTAGGCTTTGTTCAGTAGTGTCACACAGAGACAGTGGTCATCGAGTCATGTATCGATCGATGTACACGTACCCCGTACACATGATAGAGTACGTTTTCAAGCGACGGAAATAAGACGTCATAATTCGACTGTTAGTGGCTTTTGCTGACGCTTGTGATTGTGACGAGCGTCTTCCTGTTCATTTATCGTTCGCTAAGTATGATCTCCAAAATCATATTCGTATAAACAGTTGTCACGAATTGGAACAATGGTGCTCGGGCCCGGGCTCAGTTGAATTTTGACTAAGCTTCCCTCCGCAGATGCGAAAACCTATCTTGTTACTGAATACGAATGCTTGAGTTGTAAAAATGTATTACAGATAATTCTGCGGCCCAAATTGCGTGGGCTCGTATGTGCAACAGTTATAATGAGCTGTCGCGATGCGTCACACGTTTCTCTCTTAAAACTTGCGTGTGACACGCGGCTCCCGATGGCCGCACAACCCAAAGAGGTAGTCCGTTCCTCGTTTTCATATGAAAGAGACCACGACTAGAAATGGCATGCAGGCCGCGCAACCCAAAGAGGTCCAGGTCATCCCGCGTCATAGTCACCTGGCACTCACGCTCCCTGGACGCTCCTCCTCGTTACTACGAAACATTGCCTTTTGTAACACACATATAATACAAGTAAGGATGTGTTACAAAAATACTTAATAGTAACACAAACATTTGTGTTACTGAGTGTGCTGGTAACACGAATGCTTAATTTATAAAAATGTGTTACAAATAATTATTCTAATAACACAAAAATATCATTTTAAGTATAGTGTTAAAAAAGAAAACAACGTGTCTAAATATACCAAGCCTAAAACTCATAGAAACACAAATAAAATGTTACTGTTATGTGTTATTACATGCAGTAGTAACATTTTTTTAGCTTTAGAAACATATATATGTGTTATTAAAGATCTCACATGACGTGCCACTGTGCTTCTCAGGTCATAGCCATGCGACGAGCAACAGTAACGACAACACCACTTTCTCACCCCCAAATCCTTCCCTGACTGTCTTCGATACGCAGCGGCGCCCTGGACTTCGACACTCTACCCACCTGGCGAACCAAGGTGCAGGATCTCTTGCCCCCTCTTTCCATAGCTTGGACCTCGCCCTACAAATATAATTGTCCTTCTTTACTCCTTATTATTTTCCTTCCGAGTTCACTCCCGTGCCCCCGTGCGTTGTGCGTCGCGGCTCTCTCCCACAGTAAATCGGCGCCGACAGGTGGGGCCCGCACGGCGTCGCTCCATCGACCGCGCCGTCTTCCCCGCGCACACGCTCGCACGCCCGACTCTCCCCAGCCCTAGGTGCCGTCGAGGACGCCCGTCCCCCGCTGCCTCTATCTCCGCCACACCTCCATCCGTTCCACGGTCGACGCAGGATCCCCTCCGCCTCCCCTCCTTCCTCCTCTCCGTCGTACGCTCTCCCTCCCCGCCCTTCTCCATCTCCTCACGAACCCATGGGAGGTAGCGTCTCCTAAGATCCACAGCGACGAGGTCCGCGTCAAGACGCGGTAAGCGCGGCTTGCTTGGCTTCGCGACCGGGGCTGCGACGAGCGACCCATTTCCTTTTTCCTGCTTCCCCATGACCCCGATCTGCTTTTCCCTTCGTCCCTGCCGGTCTCCTCGATCTGACTCTGAAGTTCTGTTGTTCGTTCTTTTGGTGGTGCGCATGTGCTTCAGAACGACATCCACCTGCTCAACCCGGCTGCGTAGCTCGAGAAACTCAACGACAAGAAGAAGCGCCTCATCCAGTCAGTCCAGTTCCCCAACTCTTTCACTTTCCATCACGCCATTGCAATCACCATGACCCCGATTCGCGCCGCCGTCTTGCGCCATCACCACAGCGTACGCAATTCTCCACGACCCGAGGCAACTACATAGCGAGATCTGCATCAGTATTTTTGCTTTTTCCTGTTGTTACTGATTTAGCAACTCACGTGGAGGGTTGGTTGCAGGATGTGGAGCATCAGCGGAAGGGAAGGAAGGAAAAATGGGTATTACTTCCTCTTTCACACCCCAACGTCATATTTTCTCTCAGATCGATTGTGCCCCCTTGATTGTTTTTTTTTTCAATTAAAACTGCTTGCCGTGCTGGTCATTATGCTTCAGTTGCTTCTACAACTGCCATAAACCGGTGGAAGGAATGAGATTATCAGGTAATCGAATGGGGAATAGAAAATAGGATAGAGGAAACTGTCTGCTTTCAAGGAATTTTGATGACCGCAATTTATTACCTGCTCCAAGAGGAAATGAGATATGCAGCACAATGTATATTGCTTGATTAGACGTTCATTAATTTATTTCCTACCAGGCCATTTTGCTTATTACTTTGTTCTTCTGTTCTTGCTGTCAATGTTGTGAATACTGCATACAATATATATGTAAGAGTAGCCTGAGCAAAATCCTCATTTCCTAATATTCTACTTTAGCTATGGAGACTATTTTCTATTTCTGAATAATTGACACTATTTCGACCTGCGATAAATTTTTATTGCATACTTATTCTATAGTTCTCGTCTCTGATGCCAACTGAAGGACCCTGTTTGTATAATGGCTTCAGTGGCACTCATTAAGTATATAATTCTAGGTATTGTTTGAGCGATTTCCTTTGGAACAGGTTTCCACTTAGATGCATTTGCAGCTAAATAAGAAATGTGATATTGATATTTACCTCAACGCTCTCTACATTACTGATTAGCTCTGATTTTGGGCGGTCACCAAAATCTTTTAACTCGGTCCTTTTTAACCTTGCGTGGTCGTCACATTCACTCATTTAGCTTTTCCTTTTAGTACTCTTAAGAAAATTTTGACAGCTCTGGGACTGGGACTATAATTCTTGCCAGTGCAAGAAGCATATGTCAATTTCACATGACCTGCCCTTTCTAATACTGATAACTAATTTTTTACACAAGTAATTGTACTTCCTTATTTTAATGTTTTGTTACCAAGTAATTGCTTACCTAATAAGGTTTTGTCAACCTGCTGATGACAGGACATGCATGCAAACCAAACAATGCTACTGAGGTAATGCTTTGGTCATATTCTGTTTCAGGTTTCGACGATTTATTTAGGGGCGGTAACATTGTTGACACCCCAAGAATCATCTTGTCAGGTGATGGCTTGTTCTAATCAATAACTGGAATTTTTGCAATCTGGCTGTCATGTGTTGGTGACCGTGATCATTTTGCTTCTATAGCAGATAAAGCTTTTGCCTGTTTCTATTTGTCGTCACGAATGCTGTCGCCGTGGCCAGCAGCCAAGGAGATCGGCACGTAGGACGTCGCTGCCCCGGTGAGAGCCTGCCTCCGCTGCCGTCCGCGCGCCCGCCGATATGGCTGAGATGATAGCACAGCTTGGGCTAACTTCGATTACGACGACGGCTACTCCCTTACCAGCCTCAAATGGAGCAGTTGTCGCCCCAACCAAAAGCCAGGGGTGGTAGCTGCCAGCATCAATGCCGCCATCAAATCTGGCCAAGAGAAATCTCCCCATAGCCCCCAACAAGGGGCTCGTGCAAGAGAAGAGCCCGACCCCCCATTCCTCATCAGATTTGGGATTTCCCCCCCAAAATTAATTATCAATCAAAATTATCACTGTCCACTCCATATGATTTTTTTTTCCTGAATTTACTCCATCTGTCTGAATGCATGATCGGAACTGGAACTATGTTTCACAGGCACTGCATAGGTTGTATTTATATTTCTTCATATGAAATAGAAAATAACTATGTTGCTTCTGCTAAATAATTCTACATCTTTTTGACGCAAATAAAGAACTCTAGATTACTGGACTGTTTCTGTTTCAGTACAAAAATAACTAGAGCAGCAAAGTATAAATCAAATTGGCTGAAATTTCTGACAATTATATATAAACTGCTAGCCAATAAATGATGCAACTCATCTCACTTCTTGCCGCTGATTTCCCTTTTCTTTATAAAAAAGATCCAATCCATATCTGCTTTGTTTCACAGATGTGACTTTCTAAAAAAGATGCATCGTGAACGGGGATTCCACTGAGGTCGAGAATCAGATGAAATAAAGATGTGACTTTCGAAGATGCATGAGGTTCAGTTTGATTAACAATTCAACCTGTCATACATGTAGTTTTGATCTTATCTGTGAAATTCACATCCTTGATACACAATTATCATCAGCTATGTTACAGCACCAGTTGTCTACATTTGTTTTAGAAAAAACTTTGGACGTTCTGTCTGGGGATTAGTTAACTTACCTGCATGAAAGAACCGGGCATAGAACATGTGATGTTTGAAACAGAGTTGGCAAACTTCTCGACAGCACTGAAAGGTTATAGCTTTGATATTGTTGACTTTGGTGTCTTGATACGTGAAGCCAGAAGCATTATCTACAACTCTTTTGCCGAAGTTTCAGTTAATTCGTGTCATGGATCATGTAATAGGGTTGCACATGAGCTTGCCAGCCATGTTGTATTGTCGGGTTCAGATGAGCTTGTGCTTGAGCGTTGAAGTGCCCAACTTGTTAATTTTCTCGTGATTGGTGATACTATTACTCAGTCTGAGTACTATCACCGCTCCATTCATTTGTTCGATCTTTGCCAATATTAAGTGATTAGTTTTGATGTTCAATTGTGGTTACTCATTATTTATTCTGTGCACAAAAATATATCTTCAAAGATATTACTAAATAATTTAATTGTGGACTTTTTTTTCGGCCAGCCCGTGGCAACGCACGGGCACTTTTGCTAGTACTTATAAACTGACTTGTAATTCAATGGCAAAGGTTCCTAGTTCCCTTCAAAAGAGAAAACAATTCCTCGAATCGGGACAGAACTCAAAGGTTGTAGCCAAAAGGGCAAGAAAAAAAAAGGAAGAAAGAAAGAAAAGAACTCCTAGCAAGACGGATTGGGGTGGTCTGCCCATTTAGCGGCCCAACAACCACGGCCTCCGAGGCTCCGACTCGGTTACGGTTGCGGGTCCGGGGGCTACAAAATTGTTCGGTGGGTGGTTGCGTCCAAGGCAACAGCCGCCCATCGAGAGAGAGGCTTGGGAGGGAGATGACGACCGGGACGGAGTTGGAGGGGTGGGTGAAGAGCATCCAGGAAGAGTTAGCCAGGCGCTTCAAGGAGGTCGAGGAAGACCGCAGGAGGGAGATGAAGCTCCGGGAAGAGGCGGAAAGGCGCAGCGACAAGTACGCCAAGCTCTTGAAGAAGGAGCGCGCCAAGGTCCGCAGGTTGAAGGGGAAGCGATCAGCCGGCATCACCAAGCCCGCGAAGACCCAGGGCAAAAGGATGGCGTCGGAGGCCGGATCGAAGGCCGTCGGCGCCGGATCGGAGGAGGATGGCATCACCAAGGCTCAGGACCAGCCGATTGTGTCGTCGGGGAAGAAGAAGACGAAGCTTTTGAGGCTGCCTCGGTCGGCCAACGACGTCGTGCTGGATTGGTCTACAACTCCCCACCCACGCGTCCCCAGCTGGATTCTCGAGATGGAGTGTGAGACTACCCGAGAGCTCTACAGGGATTGTCTTGCATTATCTGAGAAGATAGAGAAGGAGGACGAAGACATGCGCGAGCAGATCTTTAGCAAGGGCTACATTGAGGTGGAGGTCACCGACGACGAGGACGACAACACGGAGGAGGAGTGATCCAGGGGCGTGTCTGTGTGTCATGCTTTGCTTGGATGGAGTTATCATAACCTGAGAGGGTTCCTGTTATGTATATCCGCTACTTTGCTCAGAAACCGAATCCTATGATAGGATTCTGTGTTGTGTGATACCAATTTCTGTCTGATTTACATGTGTTGTTAAACCAGCTAGTAGTGTTTAATTTAGAGTGATCAGGCTTGTTTTGTGCTGGATTGCAACCTCGACTTGTAAGGCTGGGTGAATTCTGTGCTGCTGGGAAGGAGATCCAGCTCCGAGCCTGACAATCTGAGATTTTCTGTTCTAGCTTGACAGTTACTCTGTAACTCGCAAGGCATAGGCACTCCTGACAAGAACAATTAACTTTGCTTACAATCTAACATGATTCTTTAACGCATACTCCTACATATTGTATATGATTTTGTTCAGCACTACTACTGTGATGACTAATCCATTTTCATCTGCAGGTGGACCGCCAGTGGACAATACTGCAGCACCGATCCAAAGGGACCACCCCGGACAAGAAACTCCTGGGCTGTTTTTAGCTGAGGAAGGAATTGATAACCAGGTACAGTTCGGTTCATACACACCTGAATGGGACCAAGGGTGAGATCTTTGATCCTAGCACCCTGACATGGCGTCCAGGCGAATCGACTAACGCGAGACCCCTCGACCTGGCAGCGTCCAAGCAAATATCCATGACATTGGTAATCGATGGCACCCAGGCTTGTGCAGTTATGTATGCATGCTTGGAAGAGCCTAGGAGCAGCCGATATTGACTAGGACGAAGCCGATTTGCTAACACGGCGTGGTAGCGCGGAGGTGGACAGCATCGTGTGGCGACTATGCAGTTTGGGCTGTCGAGGCCGGAGGCGGCGTTGCTAGCCATTAGATACAATACAAATGCGTGTAGTCCGCGGAGGCTTCGCGAATCGCCAGTGTTGACGGCGTGTAGCCCGGCGAGCCCGCCCTCCAGGAACGGCTCACCGGCATGTACTCGGGCGACGCCGGCGTGTACTCCTCCTCGGACATGGCGTCACGGAAAGTGCTTGACGGCGTGTAGTCCGGCGACGCCCCACGCGGTGGAGACGGCTCCGTCGTCCGACCCAATCGCAGAGTCGTCGATGGCTCGGATCCCTCCCACCAGCAAGGACTCACGGGCTCGTACTCCGGCGAGGTGGCGCGACAAGGAAAAAAAAAAGAGGCAACTACGGTAGGCTTAGCCTACCTGAACTTTGTATTAAAGCACAATAACAGCAAGCTGTTAGTTACATTTTGAGGAGGGGGGAGTAGAGATGGGAAGACGCCTCATTGAATGGTCACGCAGGACCAGTGAAGCAAGCAGAGAAGGCTACTGGGTATCGAGGAAGAATACATGATGGAAGTCATATAAGCATCACATGACCTAAGCATAGACGAGTGTATAGGCTTCTTGCTTCTCTAAGCCCACAAGTTGATGTCTGACGCACAGTTCGCTAAAATCGTGGCATTGGGTTGCACCACATTGTCGAACACTTTAGCATTCCGACTCTTCCAAATGCTCCAGAGAGCTGCCGTGATGACTGTGCTTCTCACCTTAGCTGGCAAGGGGGCCCATGGCGACTGGGTGATGTCCCACAGTTGCTCAATCGATTGCAAAGCTGCCAAGGTTGATCCCGGGATACCTGCAGCTCCCCAGAAAGCAGATAGACGTGGGCAGGCGAGGAAGAGATGCTTGGAGGTTTCAGGTTGTTGACAGAAGAATGGACAGAAGTTGGAGTCTCGCCAAAGGTGGCGAAAGAGGAAGTCCCTGGTGCGCAGCCGTTCTTTGTGTAGAGTCCATAGAAAAATGAGGCAGCGTGAAGCCGCGTAGCTCTTCCAGATGTTGTCGGCAAACTGATCAGGAGGCAGTCCATGAAAGCGTAGCAGATAGGCGGCCTTGGTGGTGAAAGGTGCAGAAGATTGCCGCATGAACCGCTGGTCCGAAGCCAGAGGGTCAGGCAGAAAATCCTGTAGTCGTAGTTGAAGGGCTTCAAGCTCAAGTGATGCAACTGTGGTGAGCCTGTTGCGCAAAGGCAGAAGCAAAATGTTCCCTTCAAATGCCGACCGAACAGAGATATGCGGTCTTGTTGCATGACTGAACAGGGCTGGGTAGTCTGTCGCTAGCGGTTGGTTTCCATCCCTGAGATCAAACCAGAATGAGGCGAATGCTCCATCTCCAACCGTGACTCTAGTAGCATCTCTGAAAGGGCCTAGGTTGTCAGCCAAGGTCTTCCAAGTGGCTGTATCCTGCTGGCGCGACAAGGAGGAGGTGATTCATTAATATTTCAGCTCTTACATTTTCAAGAAATGTGCACTTTGATAATTTATGCCTGGCCTCTTATCTAACTAATTATTCACAGCCCAGCTCGAAGAGTAGCAAAATCAGAACCAATGCCCCAAGTTAAGCTCCCGCTCCTACTGCTACAAACGACAAACTATTGAACAAGTGAGAATCTGCCAGTAGTTAAGGTCAAATATAGTTCTACAAAGTAATATGTTCAGATGCTCTAGAGAATAACCAAATAGGGACAAAATTTGGCACATTAGTGTTCCATGTCAAAATCCTAGCTGCATATTCAACATAACTAGATATATAAACTGAAAAAGGGACATAAAGAAAAGAGAAAATCAGCCTCAAATAATCTTTATAGTGACTTTTTGTATAATCCAATCGATCCCTGTGCTAACAGTACCCTACTTGCTTTAGCACTGTTGCACCTTCCAGTTACTCTGCTCGGCTCCTTTTTTTTTGGTGTGCTTGAGAGGGAGAAGGGGGGGGGGGGGGGGGGGGGGGGGGGGGGGGGGCACTTGCATCCCTGTGGTTTGGTTTGACTGGCTGTCTTCAACACTGCACATTATGTTTAGAACATATATAATAGTGCATTTCTTTCTGTACTTTGCATGTTTAGTGATTGAATCTTACAAGTGACGGTTATATTTGAATATGCTCTTTAAGAAGAAAAGGTTATTTCAACTGGTTATTTCACCAAGATGCTAGGCAATCTGTGAAGCACTTTGGCTCTGCACCTGGTGTTCGCTCAAAGGGGAGGAAGTTTGAAAAGGCAAGGGGCAGAAGGAACAGCAGAGGCTTTAAAAAAAAGTTCTATGTCATTTGTTGTACACCAGTTCTAGGATCTGTCTTATCCAGTATGCACTTTGTATTGGAAAAGTGTTTTTGTCACTGAATTGGGCTCTGTTGGTGTGCTTCTCTTCAAACATTGTGAACGATAGTTTTGTTTCCGTAGTGTTGCCGTTATTTTTTTTTGGGGGGGGTGGGGGGGGGGGGGGGTGGGGTGGGTGGGGGGGGGGGGGGGGGGGGGGGGGGAGGGGTGTTGATGTTGTATGTAGGGTTGGACGAAAAGCTCGTGACTCGCTAGCTCGGCTCGACTCGGCTCGGTTCGTTTACTTTTTCTAGCGAGCCGAGTCAGGTTTGTAGCTCGTTATGTTTAACGAGCCAGCTCGAGCTGGCTCGTGAGCCGCTCGCGAGCCAAACGAGCCAGCAAGTCTCAACAACCCAGCACCCCTCGGTCCCTCCTCCTTCCCACACCTTATTCCTTTCTCAAATCGAGACGCCACCATACCTTGCCTCCTCCCAAGTTTCCATCGTGCGCCTGCCTCGCTCCGCTCGCGAGCCACACCATCTGTCTCGCTGGCCTGTCACCCAGCTCCTTCACCGTCCACTTGCGAGCTTGCCTGAAAGAGATCCGCGAGGTTATCGGCGCCTCCTTTCTCCTGTAGCAGCACCCGCCTCTCCTTTCCCTTCCGTCATCACGCTGCAGCCATCAACATCAAAGCTTATGGTTAGCACAAGCTCGTTTTCCTCACCGCTCTTCCTATGATTATGGCGACGACGGAAGGGGACCGAGTCAAGATCCAAGCCGCGGAGAGGTGACCTGACGCGTGGCGGCCGACAGCTCAAGCCGGGCGGTGCCACGCCTCCACCTACTCCTTTTGTGCGATGATGTCAGATCCTTCATGTCACCAGCCCCTCTCCCCTCTCGGCCGCGACGGCCTCTGCGACGTAGGCCTCCTCTACCTCCTCGCCTGGCACGCCGTCGTGCTCAAGAACGTGAAGATGTACCCGACGGCGTGGTCGTTGTCTTGTTCCTTAATCACGACAGAGATGCTGGAGGCGAGCAGCGAGCTTAACGAGCCGGCTCGCGAGCCAGCTCGAGCTCGTATCAAGCCGAGCCGAGTCAGCATTCTAGCTCGTTATCCTAACGAGCTGGACCGAGCCGAGCCAAGCCGAGCCGAGCCGGCTCGGTAGTCCAGCCCTAGTTGTATGGTAGGACTACCATTGAGGTAAAGTCTACCAGAACGGCAGAATTATGCTGTGTCTGTACTGCCGTTTGCTGCAATGCTGCGAATCGGCAGCATCTTAAAATTCTCTACCCAGAAGGCCAACAAATAAAAATAAGAAAGAAGTATGAGTTCGAATCTGAGCTGCAAGGATGAAGCTGCTGTCGCAGCGATGGTCGTAGCATATGCCTATTGTACGGAAAACTTCAGATACCTAAACAAAGACTGCGAGCAACTTGGTTCTTATTTCCCTGCAATTTGACCCTTAGAGGTAGCCTGATGTATACTAAAAACCGCAAATAATCTGTTGACAGAAATTCTGAAGCAAATGTGGTGACCTAGCGTGGCTGCGCGCGTGGATTGCTTAATTGCTTTCGCTACTATTTGTTGCCGAAATGAATTCCGGGATGCAAACACTGCAGTGCGGTCATCATGTAATGCAAAGCGTGGTGACTCGTCGGGTGTTCGTTCATAGCAAAGATCAAGAACAGAAATAGAGAAAATTTTGCATCGATCAGGAAAACAGAGAGGGCAAAGTATATCAAATGTTTCATGATACACCAACGACACTTGTACAATACACCTTGTCGATGCAAGAACTTGCAAATAATAGATCTTGCATCCCACTGGCTTTAATTTGCCACAGACAAGCTTAGCGTTACACTTGAAGAATCCAAGATTTCGTGTTACAAAGATTCCAGGGAATCCCTAGTATCCATGCACGGGAAGACGGCCCTGGACGCGGCTGATACCGCAGGCGCGCATGGCGCACGTGCTGGCGCCGCCCCTCTGGTACGGATGGTGGCGGCGGCGTGGCAGAGACGTGCGCGACTCCGCGTCGGAGACCACCGGCGACAGCGGCGGCGTGGTTGGGCTGTACGTCGGGGAGAACTCGCGGCTCGACGGCGTGTAGTCCGGGGATCTTGCCCTCCAGCGATTGCTCACTAGTGTGTACTCCGGTGACGCGGGCGTGTAGTCTGGGGATGAAGGCGTGTACACCGGTGACCCTGCCCTCCAGGAAGTGCTCTCCGGCGTGTACTCTGGTGAAGCCGGCGTGTAGCCTGGAGAGGCCTCTCGGATCGTCGGGGATGACGGGGTGTAATCCGGTGACGCCGGCATCCAGGAAGGGCTCCCCGGCCTGTACTCTGGTGACGCTAGCTGGCGTGTAGTCCGCGGAGGCTTCGCTGATCGTCGGTGTCGCAGGCGTGTAGACCGGCGAGCCCGCCCTCCAGCTGGAACGGCTCACCGGCGTGTACTCGGGCGACGCCGGCGTGTACTCCTCCTCGGACATGGCGTCGCGGAAAGTGCTCGACGGCGTGTAGTCCGGCGACGACGCGCGCGGCGGAGACGGCACCATCGAACGATCCAGTCGCAGAGTCGTGGATGGCACGGATCCCCCCCACCAGCAAGAACTCTCGGGCTCGTACTCCAGCGCGGCGGCTCGACAAGGAGGAGGTGCCGCCATCCGGGTCGCGAAGTCCGGCGACAGCGAGGCTGCGCAAGGAAAGGACGGCGAGAAAGGAGCCGGAGGGGCGTGTGCGTAGCGGTGGTCTAAGAACTCGTGGGATGGGCAATCTGTGGGTGATGGAGGAATAGTTATAGGACGGTGGCGTAGGATGCAAGCTGCCCTTCCGCAAGCAACTCGGAATTGCCCTCGTGCTCTGCGGCACGCGAGCAGGGGCAGTGGCGTGGAGCCGACGCTGACGCGCTAGCTCGGCAGTCAGGCGGCAGCTTGTAGCTTTGGGGTTCAAAATCGGGTCTGACGCACGCTGCTTGTATGGGCCCAGTCTCCCAGTCGCTTCTTGTGGGCCGGGAGGGCTTCGCATCTGCAATCAGGGAACGCGGCCCGTTGAGGTTAGTGTTGTCTTAGATCAGGAGCTGATTTGTACTTAAAAAAAAAAGATCAGGATCTGATTGCGAAAAGGACTGTAGCCTAACGGTTACAAGAGCCTCAGTAGCACATCAGGTCTTCGAAGATGCTCATAGGGATAGGGTTTGCGTATGTGCGTTCATAGGGGTGAGTGTGCGTGCGTTGTGAGTGTCTGAGTTGTACTGTGTAATTTCTCAAAAAAAAAAAAAAAAGTAGACCTTAGGTCCTGGTTTCGACTCCTCGTAGGAGTTGTAATACTAAAAAAAAAGATTAGGATCTTTTTGTACTAAAAAAAACTCAGGATCTGATTTATCTTAAAAAAAAAAGAATAATAAAAAGAGATCAGGACCTCTTGTTTGTTCAGAGTCTTTTTCTAGGCACGCCTCTTCTTGCATGTGCCTGTAGAGCGAAATAAATCAGCGTGTAAAGGGTAGAAGCATCGCTGCTTCTTTTTCACAAAAGAATGCACTCCAGTGCTGAACTTTTCCGCCTTGGCAAGCTCATTACCTGCTTCTGATGCTCAGGTTGGTCCGGAAAGGAATTGGCTTGGCAGAAACACGTCGGAGGCTGGACGACACATGCAAGAAATGAACAATACAGAGGTGATTGGTTCATGTAGATGTACCTACACAGGCAACAGGCTTATGTTACGTAGAATCTTCATTTTTTCACGTGTTTGCTTGCCGCGCCAGCGACGCACCGGCACGGCAAGGTGCGTCAGTGGACGAACACCGCGTCAGCGTGGGCTAGGTCGTCAACCAGGCAGTCCCGCTCCGAAACTGGGCGGTGGAAGAAGGCCTCCGGGAGCCGCATCTCGCTGCGGTACCATCATGCTCAACGCGCCCCTCAGACTCCGGCAGAGATTCTCAGCGCGCGTCCTCCAGTAGCTCTTCTCAACCTCCTTTCCGGCCAGTAGTCACCTGACTCACCTCCGTCAAGTTCTCAATCTCCTCTTCTTCTTCTTCTTTTTCTCCATTTCCTATTCCTAGCTGCAAATCCACGAAATTCGCCACATAAGGCATGTAAAGAGACCAAATCGATCACACCATCTTCTGTTACATCCCTCACGGTTCCATTTTCCCGGTAAGTGGTGCCCTTCAAGCTGGTACTCACCGTTGGCGGCGAGAACAAGAGCTGGTCATCGTTCTCCTGGAGGAAGCGAGCACACACAGTAAAGATGTTTCTTTAGCTTAGTACAGAGAACTTTACTATTTAAAGTTATTAAATAAAGTCTAATTACAAAAAAATTTTATAGATGAGTGCCAATTTACGAGATAAATCTAACGAGCCTAATTAAGCTATGTTTTGCTACAGTTATGCTATAGTAACCATCGCCTAATCACAGCCAAGGTTGGAAAAACCGACGGTAACCACTCGGTTACCGCGGTTACCGGACTAACCGGTCCGGTCCGGTTAGTCCGGTACCCCGGTTTCGAATTTTGAAATTTAAATTTTTTTGGAAATTTGAAAAAAATTGAAATAAAAAATATGTAAATAAACTAGATGTTATTTGGAACACATTGGTGGAAACGGTTAACAAAACATATGTCGTTTGATGGGTCAAAAAAATCGAGCAAGATTCCTGGGCGAGAAAAAAGAAAAAAAAAAACCAACCTTATCCACTTACCCCTTCACCCCCGACGCCCCCTTCAGTCTCCCCTGGCCACGAAACTCGCCAACGCTCGGTCCCCGTCGACAGGAGCTCCAAATCCGCCGGTCCCAGCCGCTCCCGCCGCCGAATCGTCGATTTGGGGCCGGTTACCGACCGGTTGACGTTGGTAACCGGGGTAGTCGCCGATTCGACCGGGCGCTGCGGTCCGTCGTCGGTAACCGATGTTACCGACCGGTTAGGCGAGGTCTAACCGCGGTAATCGGTTAAAATCGGTCGGTTTGTCACGGCGCGCCGAACGAAGGTGAGGTTGCTTCTCCTTTTTGTTTCACATTTGATTGATGTAGTGTTGTAGTTAATGTTGACTGAAATTGCAATTTGCAATGTACTACTGTGATGGATGTGTAGACAAACTATAGAATCTGTGAAGCAATTAGTTCATAGTCAATTTGGGGGATGCCGTAGGAAGTAGAGGTGGCTGTTGGACATTTTTTTTTGCTGTTTTGCAATTGATTGCTGTAGAGGTTACATAGGGCACACTTGTTGGCTATACAAGGAATTAACGTCATGTCAATTGATGAATACAACGCCATCAACAATCCGCAATCCGACGTCATATGGTCTTGAGATGTATGCTTGTATCCATTGTTGTATGTTGATGTGCACAAAACTACGTGTATTATGTTCAAAACTATGTTGTATGTTAAATTTCGTCAAGAACTATGTATCGGACAATTTATGTTGGACTTTGTATGAATTGTGGTATGTTGTATGAGGTTCATTGGTGCAATATTTGATGAATTCTATGTTCTCAATGTCTGGTAACCATTATTAGAATATTTCAGCAAAGTTCATGCCAAAATTTCCAACTTTTTAAGCCTATTTTAGCAATTTCCAGTGAAACCGAGAAAACCGATCAAACTGGTCGGTATACCGAGAAAACCGGTCGGTTACCGAAGAAACCGGTCGGTAACCGAGATTTTGAATTCAAATTTTGATTTTTGAATTTTTGGCCGGTTTCCGACCGGTTACCGCGGTAACCAGTAAAACCGGTCAAACCGGTCCGGCTCGGTCGGAACGGTACTGTCGGTTATGTAAACCTTGATCACAGCTTAATTACCCTCATTAGATTCGTCTCGCAAAGTAGCCCAGGTTTCTGGAAAAAAAAAATTATAATTACACTTTATTTAATACCTTTAAATAGTAAGAATTTTGGACTAAACTTTAGTCCTAAACGAAACGAACACGCCCTTAATCCTTTTGTTATGTTTTGGCCGTGCCTTCTCTCTGACAAAAGCGTAATCTAATTTTCCATTTTTCTCTCAGAGAGCGAAATCTCCAACGGAAGCTACACGGTAAAGTCTCAAAAGAAAGCTCAGGATTTGGCAACAATTCATTCTTGCTTGAATTTTGATTTCGGGAATACAAGTATAAATAACGCATGAATCTAAGTATTCATATTAAGTCTATAAAAAATAATTAATCAGTGACGAAGGCAATGGAGGGAGAAGGAGAATGAGGTGATGGAGTTTAAACTCGCCACAACAAAGACAAGGTGATCTCACTCAATTAAGCCAGCCAACCAAATACAAGCTTGTACTAACAAAAAAATTGTCTATTCAACCAACCAAACATGTGCATGTTCGTGGTTTTTTACATTGAGTTAATTAGACTGTTTTGCCTTACACTGGGTAGGATCCAATAGAACCTATCTTTCTCTGCTCTTACTACCTCTGGATTTGTATTATTGACGTTCAGAAAACATCGGTAAACAAAATTTTAACTAAGAGAAATTTTATGGTGTTTGGAGTTAATTATAACCGTTCGTTTGGTCAGATCTAACGGTTAGAAATACGGAGGAACATAATAAAATGAACTTTAAGTTGTGCACCGATACTAAAAATTGGTGGGCCAGATACTAATTTTTTTAATCGTTTTCTAACTAAGAAGAGGGTAGTTTAGTACCCTCACGTTCCATGGCACAAACAAGAATGACGAACAGGAAGCGGCTGCATTGACAATTCAGCTTAGGCTCCAGCGAGACGATTTGCGATGGCCGCTGCAGTAGAAGTTTCGTGCCCAAGGGTCCTTTGATGAGCACCAAGGGAGGCACTACTCTGCTACTGTGCTACACGCTGAAGGCTGGGACGGGACCGGGCTGCGGCCGAAGATAGTCGTGCTGCTATTGCCGCTGAAGGATGGGATGCAAAACCAGACTTCCTTTGTCATCTTGAATCTGGATATGACCTGAGACCACAGTGACAGGGGCTGCCTCGATGAGGGCGCAAGGACCTGCAACGACTCCGATGGGCTGCAGCGAAGTGATCGAAGTCGATGAAGATGCGGCGAACGGACGATCAACACAGGACAACGGCCGGCGGACACCACGGCGGCGGCGAACTGCAGCGTGTACTAAACGCGGTTATCTGGATGTCAATAAAAATAGTGCGGAGGAACCCATTACATCCAAACACACCCTTAAGTTGTTAGTTCCTCCCTTGTCTGTCTGACCGCGCCAGCCCTGCGCCTGCTCGTGCTCCCCAAGTGCTTGTCCCGTAAAAGGTGCAATATATCATAGTATTTATCAAAGGAGACTATCTGCTAATTCTTTCTTATACTTGATATGAAAAATCTTGTTTACATGCAACAAGATATAATGAGAAAATAGAAGACTCCACATAATGGCATACAGGATAGCAACAACATCATTTTTTGATAATCGTAGAAAACCAAACATTCAGACCATATGTTCATATGTCAATGACACACTCTGCAGGTTTTAATAATATTGGCGATCACATGACTCCGTCTTTGGAACCCATGATGATTAAAGACGGAGTCAAAGAGGATGTTACGACATGTCCTACAAACACGAAAGGCTATTGTTCTGGCATCGAAGGTCGCTTCGCGTTGTTATAGTCACTCGGCCCTAAGTAGTCTCTCGTATGGTATCCAAGTCAAAATATCCATTTTTTTCTTTGTAGCATCTCGGCAAGTAAATAGGTGTTTCTGTTCACCTTTTCCATGCCCCTTATTCAAGTACTACGAAGTGCGTTGTGGGCCATTGCTCCCTTGTAACATTGATTTGCTTAATGTTGTGTGTGCAGGTTTGCAACCCTGGGACGTAAAATGAGTGCGGGTTTCAGTGCGCATGGCTTGGCTGAGAAGCTTGCAAAGATTGATGGCTCACAACCGAGTATAGAGATCTCTTTGCCGAGTATTTTTTTTTATCGAGTGGGCATTACACTCGGCAAAGGCTTTGCCGAGTGTTTTAGAGGCTTTGTCGAGTGCCTCAGACACTCGGCAAAGCGTCTATATCCCGTGGCGAGAGTATCCTTACTAATAGTTTCAAAGCATGATCGTCATAGCTCATACCTTAAATAAAAGGCTATTGTTGATAATCTTGTAGTTTTATTTCAGGAACGTTTCTTGCAATTCAAATTATGATAAATGAAAGTTACTCATTCAATAGATGATTGATCAAACGACCGTCTGTTGTTGCATACCTTTGAATAATCATGATCTCCGTCGGAGTACCACAACCGCGTCCACGGTTTTAATAAGGATCTCGACAGCGAGAGTTTTGTCATCGTTATATGTTCTTATGAAAAGGAATGTAAGAAAATTCATGTTGCTCAGAAGAGCTAGAAAATCCATAGACGAGGTAGAAAATCCATAGACGAGGTAGAAAATCAAGGAGACTGCTCCGATGAATAGCAACAGAAGAGCTGCATATCGATCAACTGATGACATGCGTGTAAGATGATCTATCTCAGATTGGCCAAGAAGGGAACCGGCGAAAGGGAAAAATAAAAACTGAAAATTGGTAACGCGCCGGCACTAATGAACATGGTGGAAAAATTTCTGGAACTCATTGTCGAAATTGCTGCCAAACAATCTCCTAAAATCATACGGGGACATTGGGTGCAACCTTGAGGCATATGATTGACGAGGTGGAAAGAATCAATGAATTGGAGAACATACATTGCGGAGGGGTAAATTACTCTGGCACCATGCATAAGGAGTACACACAGAAAATACCATGAATAAGGGCCTTTTTCGTATGGCTGTGGTTGTGACGGCTTCGGTTGTGACTGTGGCTGCTTTAAAAAAACAGTTGTGCTGGCTGTGTCTGCGGCTGTGCTTAAAACGTTTTGCAAACGGCTTTTTCTACAGCTTCTCCATGTTTTTAGGGACAACTATGGAAAGATAAGGGCGCCATAGAGAAAAGATGCCGGTGAAGCTACCATTTTGTGGCTTCATGCTTCACCTTATTTTTGGATACGGCTTCCTTCTTTTTTTAAGGAGAAGCACCTGAGGAAGCAACCCCTTTGGTTGGAAAACATGTGAAGCCGCTGAAAAAGCCATTGGAGAAGCCCTACTAAAGGAGGCCTAAGTAGGCCCATTTGATCTTCTCTCCTCTGATCCATTAAGAGAGCAGAGCACTCGTCTTCCTCATTCAATTGATTCAATCAACCCAATCGTCGCCACCCACGCAGGACTAGAACCACGATAAAGAACCATTGCCATCGCACCCAGGATTGGACTATCGCCACGCCCCGGATGTTGGCATTAAACTTGTCAAAAACAATTGGCATTCAATTTTAATTTGGGATCAATTTTATCAACCACTGATGTTGGCATTCTATTCTGTGACTATCCATAATTTAGACTGTCAAAGTTTTATTTTGTGAATCTCCATGGTCCGATTCCTGGGCCGCCCAAGTTTGAGTGATGTGTCGGTCGGTGCTCGGCAACTGGCACGAGCAAAATAAGAGAAGCATGCTGCTGTGTTGAGATTGCAGGTTCCTGTTTGTTAAGTTTCTCAATCGGGATACACCTCATAAGAGAAGCATGTAGCACATAACCTCGAACACCTCTGCTGCCATGTACCCTGTGGGTGCCAGGCGCCCCGTGCACGGCGGCCTGCCATGCAAGGTGCTGCGCATGAGCACATGAGACACCGCACAATTATCCAACCATGAGATCTGAATGCATACATCTAGATCTTTCAATTCCCTTTCCTAAAAAAATCTTCAAAAAATAGCAGAAAATGTTTAAGCTTTAACACACAATTGTACTAGCTTCAAGAAAATAATATTCCAAGGGTGCATTCAAATTTGTCCCTTTGAAATTACCAAGACATATACATGATCCTATTTACCTAAGAACAAAATGCTCTTGCTTCATTTAATTAGAAATTTCTCCTCCCATAACACAAATTTTTCTCATTATATTTTATTTTTTCAAAAATGTGACAAGATTTACAAAAATGTGTCACCTGAGAACTAGCAGCATTCCACAGATCTAATAACACTCCTACCAACCCTATGATATGGATTGTGGTGTTCATAAATTACCAATAGAGCTTCTCCGACCTAGAAATTTAATTAAGCTTCCACTATCCACATAATTGCACTAATTTTGCAAGATTCTAAATAGTTCCCATGATAGGAAAAAACAAACCTTCAAGAGTTTAAATAAAATGCAAAATCAACACTTTTTCTCTAGTGAAGTTACTATGTTTGGTGATGCAAACTTGCTATTTACCACCACACCTTTTTTCGGTCCGTCTTTACAACATACATTACGCTAAATGTGCATATGAAAGTGTTCAAATGAAATAAAAATATAATTTTATCATATTCACACAAAACAAGTATAATAGACAATCGTCAATACATACAGGGGTGATGCCAATTGTATTAATCATTAGGTCGGCACTCTATTTCCACAGAGTCTGCTACACACGCTGGACTAACAATTTCAATGGGATCTGCTGAATATCGCCATGGTTGTGATCCCATTGCCAAAGGCAAGTACAAAATATAGAAATAAATTTATATTCACAAATTAATTAGTTAAATGAAATTCACACATATTTTCATTATCTGATATCTTTGTGCATTGGCTATATAATTGCTAAGAGGCAGCACATCATTTTGTACTTACAATCTTCCGTTTTTGTAGTTTCAATCTTCTACTAGTAACTAGAAGATCAACAAATCCATTGTTTGGGTGATCACCTCCACAATTATGCTTCCAGATAACACTGTGGAAAGAATACCATAATGTTTGCTATTTTGGTTATCGATTGCATGCAACATTCCCACATTATAATAAAGGAAATGCTTCTCTTAAACTCCAATTGCCATCTTGATGTGATTCATTTACACATTCTCACACTCTCGCATAAGGGAAACAAAGCATACATATCATTAATCTGAATTTGGAGTAAATACATGGATTGCGATAGAGGATACATGATAGCTATTGGAATGATATGAAAATGATCAATGCTGGTGACCCTTGGCCCTAGTTGCAGCCGCCATGAATGAGTAGGCGAGTTGTTGTGATTGAAGCTGCACCTCCTCCCTTACCATTTGGCGAATCATTGCAACTAGTTGTGCATTTCCATCCACTACTGGTGGTGACGATGAACAATTGGTGGAAACCTTGTCACTGGCACTTCCCATGCTTGGCTCCATTGGTTCCTTGGTCGCTTGATGAGGTGTTGGTTGTAACAGCGGCAGGCCAAGGCTCAACGAAAGAGACATAGGCGGATCGGTGACAGGCCCACCCACAACACTAGTGTTATTGGAGTTGGGTCCTAAGCTAGCACTTGCTTCAGGAATAACCACTGGAGATGATTGATGACTCACCACACCTTGTCGCTCAAACGTCGGTTGATTGGCAACAAGACTGTTGTCAACCCGTAGCATATTGATGGGTGCCACCTGGGGAGTGGTGGAACCAAAGGTCAAGGCCATGGCTGCGATTGCAGCTGCTTCCCTGCGCCTGAACCTGCGAAGATTGGAGTTCCAGTGGTTCTTGATGGAGTTGTCGGTGCGGCCAGGAAGGAGGCGTGCGATGGTGGCCCACTTGTTGCCATGCCGTGCTTGAGCGGAGACGATGAGGGCATCCTCCTGCAGTGTAAAAGGGCGGTGGTGCACTTCTGGGTTGAGCTGGTTGCACCACCGGAGACGGCAGGACTTACCAGAGCGGCCGGCGATGGAGGCGCTGATGAGGCTCCAGCGGTGTGGGCCGTGCTGCTCTACCAGCCTCATCAGCAGGGCATCCTCCTCGATGCTCCATGGTCCCTTCTTCACCACATTTGACATGGATGCGGAGTTCCTCATTTTCTTTGGATCAATTGCTACTAGCTCCTACAAATTGAGAGCCGATTGAGGAATTGCAAGCACACTACACGACCTTATATGCAACGTATGGACCATCGATAACGGAAAAGGGAAAGGTGGAGGCCATCACCGACTGTATGTTTGTCATGCCGCGCATGTGCGCACCGTTCAGTTTGTTGCACTGCTTGTTTGTACAGTTTTAGCTAGCATCTTTTAGCCAGCTAGCTTTTTTGTTGCATCTCTTTTCTTGGAAGGTTGTGAACTTAGAAAAGATAGTCTAGGTGATAGTATATGTGAGGGTGTTTTGTATGTAAGCGTACAAGCACATATCCAGCTGGAAGCTTGCATATGTGAATATGCAACCATGCAACGTTGTTCACTCCATTGATCCCTTTACAGTAGAAAAACGTGTATGCAATACAAAACCAAGCCACGCGAAGCCAAACAACCAGCTTAGCATCATTATTGATGTCCAGTTGATCACAGGAAAAGGCAGGGTGTCATCTGATAGAGGGCCTTTCAATTTCCTTGTTGGTTTAACATGCCGCGACAAATAGGCATCAATTGCTCCACGCAGCATCATGCCACCACCATTCTTAAATACATTACATTTATTTATTTTTAAATAAAATAAATTATATGTTCTAAATATCATACATTTATGAATGAAGTATGCAATGCTAGGTAATGAAGCAATATATATAGTTTGCATATTACCTTTTATTTTTTGATGATATTTTGAACATGTGTGCATCTACGAGACATGTATAGTGTGAGATTAGTGATAATTCCTAGATGTGAAGGATTGATATGCACACGACTGTCATCCACATTTACCATAGATGAATCCTAGAGACGTGTAACGTTACGTACTCTTCACTTCGGTAAACAGTTGGATTTTGTCCACCTAGACGTTACATAGTTCTCCCGTTATATTTAAGTACAACAGACCAAGCCAAATGACAGTTATGACAGCATGTTAAAAACCTACACAACCTCATCTTTTTCTTTTGCTTATTTTTATAAAAACGAAAAGAACTGTTATGTCTACTTGGTTTGGTTTAATTGCCCACTCTATTCTTAGAAGGCCCACTGCCCAACAACATTTGGCCCAATAGTTGGGGAGCAGTACTTTATGGGACTTTCAAAATGAACTACTTCAAATCAAGCAGTGCCGTTGCTTCATACACTTTCTTTGTTTTTTATGCAAATAGTGGTGTTTTACACTTCCATGCTTAGAACTGTGCAGTAGCTTAATAATGAACTACGCAAGGTTATGTAAATTTCTAAGAAAAAAAACAGAATTTGAGAATCTCTTAATATTTGGCTGAAGAACGGGATATTTGATTTTCCCTGAACCTGCAGGACCAGATACATAGATGCACACGGTGAACTGAGGACAAACGTAACGTAATAACAAATTAAACTTCTGTATACCCTATTGTCTATCTTATAGATGGGATTAATGGTGAGGACTCCAGGTAACACGCCGGAGGGTCCGGCAGCACCTCGGCCTCCGTTGCGCTCTCCAGCATATGCACCCCCTGATGCATGGTCGGCCGGAGCGTTGGGTTCGGCTCCATGCACCAGAATGCCACGCGCGCGTACTGCTCCACCCTCTCCAGGTCCTCCACGGCATCGTTGTCATCGTCCCCAGGTAGCATGAGCTACGTCCTCCAGGCGCCGACCAGCTGGCCCGTCCACCCGAATAGTGTGGCCGTCTCGTTGTCCACGCCGCGGTGGTCCGGCACGGGCTCCTGGAACCTCCGGCAGCAGATCATCTCCAGCAGAACGTAGGACGCCGAAGCTGTACACGTCCACCTTGGTGTCCACGCGCGCCTCGCTGCGGAGCCACTCGGGCGCAATGTACCCTCAGGTGCCCCTCACGTTGGTCACCGTGGCGTGAGATGAGAACTAACTTCATTGAATCACCAATTTGGAGGCAGCGGTGCACATATTTCTTCAGCAGCAGCTACAGTGTTTTCAGCAGCAGCTACAGTGTTCGCAGTTATTTTTCTGCAGCCGCAGCCGCAGCTGCAGCGAAACGAACAGGCTAATATTCTGGTGCCTTGGTGATCACCCCTCAGGTGACTGATGCGGCTGTCGGGCACCGCCGCGGTCATCGTTGTCTCCCCGGTGCATCTGCGGTAAAGGATTGCCCATCCGAACGCGAAGATTAGGAAAATGATGATGCAGATCACTATAAAGATAGAACAAAACGAGATCAGTAATAAAGGGTTTGGCACTTTTCTGGCAGTTAGTAAGGGAGGATAAAGAGATCACAGGACCCGTAGCAACGGCTGCGTTTGCCATCTTGGCTGGCCGGAATTGCTCCTGTTTTTAGATTAGCCGAGACTGCTAACGGAGTAGACTTTGGCAGCAGGCCTGGAGCCGCCGGCGAGGCAGTGGTGCTCGCTGCGAGAATCAAATAATCGGATAAGGAAGTTCAGAAACAGGATGATTGACCACATACATCGATCACTGGTGCGAACCGTGTTGACCCGATCGTGGCTACTGTTTGTCGCCTGCAGAAGAAATAATGAATTGTTGGATTATATGCTCGGCCGGCACAGAAATGGAAGGCAGGAAAAGGACAGCAGGATGGCATGAGGGTGGTGGGGGCAAGACTGCGTGTGGCTTGGTGTATCGGGAGTGCTAGTCAGTCAGACATGCCAAACGTCCATCTATTTCATACCTTGAAATAATATCCGTCTGAGTGCCACAACCGCGTCCACGATTTTTAAGATCTTGATAGTGAGAGCTTTGTCATCAGTGAGAGTTTTGACGTCATCGTTATATGTTCTTGTGAGAAATAAACAAAATTCATGTAGCACATGGCCTTACCAGAGACAGAGAAAGTACGCTGTTGTGTGGAGATTGCAGGTATACCTGTGTTTTTGTAGTTGCTCGGGGCCGACGAAGCCGAAGCTGTGCACGTAGCACGTTTTGGTGACTGGCCCCGACGCTAAGACCTCTGGCGGCCCCTGGCAGGTACACCAGCGCGCGTGCTGGCGTCGACGCACAAACCCATCAGCCTTGATGAGGTCGATACGTCCTCAAAAAAAACAACTGCTGCAAAGCAGCCAGGCGAACAAGCTGACTATCTACGTCAACTTTTCCATTATCTATGAACAATATCTTAGGATTTTTCTTTATATGTTGGTCATTTTGGTGGTTGTTATCGTTAATTTATATTGAGCTCCTTGCCGGTCTAAACGCCTTTTGGTTTTGGGGTAAGATCAGTGCTCTGTGCTTGCCTCTAAGAATTTACTCTCACATGGAAGTTAAGCTAATCAGCTTAAAAGAATTACTGGTCTTTATCAATTACACTTTTGGTTACTCCGCAGAATACATGTGCAGCTCTACGAAGTTAGTAAAACAAATAGGCACTCCTATTGTAACTAGAAAAGGCTTGACACGAGTTCAGCTAGAAGAAAACAGTCCCCAATTCAATCATGTCTGCACATTGATCCTCTGGCATTACTAGATTGCAAACCCCTTTGTCCTTGCAAAACTGTCTGACCAGCATGTCTCATCGTTGAGTCTATATATTGAGATCAATGCAGGTTATTTTCTGAACCTTTTTATCCGAGCAGACGTTTGGACTAGAAGTTCTTTCTGCATCAGTAAGGTTCAATACCAAATCACCATCAGTACGTAAAAGCTCTGTTTTGCCCTTCAGAACAGTGAATGTAGCTACAAGGACTGAAAGGTAGTGTGGGCATCTTAAGCCTACTTAATTCAGTTCCTGACTTTTCGAGGAGGCGCCAAAACTGTAAAAGCCCTCGGAAGATTTTGTACAAAAAAAAAAAAATTGGCGCTTAGAGATTGCCGTTCTAAACTCAAATCCCGCCCAAATTTTTCGTGAGCCAAACCTTCCCTCCAGAATTTTGAGGAGCGAACCGGCCGCCCTACCTGCAACTGTAGCAAATCGTCCACTCGATTCTCGAATTGTCCACCGCAAAAACAGTCAAATGTTCACAAGTGCAAAAGCGCAATTTGGCACGAGTTTTGCGCAGTGCGAAAGAGCTCAACAAATTGAGCATCAAACAGATCGTAAACCTTCTTCAGGTACATTTAGTAGCAATCTGAACGCTAAATTCTAAGATGAACATTTCCCTGTTCGCAACTATATGGAATCCACAACAAGAGCACATTAACAGTAACATAATCAGGCGAAGCAATTAAGCATGAGCAGGATAATAGGACAAGCAAACAATGATATTCAGATCCAGATAGCAATTGCGCAACCATGATATTTCTTACATGAACCAGATACAGTGAGAACCCGTCGGAAACACTTCACTACACCAAACCAGATACCAGCCACTAAACCAACATCTACTACTACCAGGATAAGCCAGAAGGCACAACACGGGACAGGAGGCCAGAGCCTAAGACGAGGTGAACTTGGTGACGGCCTTGGTGCCCTCGGAGACGGCGTGCTTGGCGAGCTCGCCGGGGAGGACGAGGCGGACGGAGGTCTGGATCTCGCGGGAGGTGATGGTGGGCTTCTTGTTGTAGCGCGCGAGCTTGGCGGCCTCGCCGGCGAGCTTCTCGAAGATGTCGTTGATGAAGGAGTTCATGATGGACATGGCCTTGGAGGAGATGCCGATGTCGGGGTGCACCTGCTTCAGCACCTTGAAGATGTAGATCTTGTACGTCTCCACGCTCTTCTTGGCCTTCTTCTTCCCCTTCTTGTCGCCACCCTCCTTGCCGGCAGTCTTGCCCGCCGGGAGCCGCTTCTCCGCCTTGGGCTTCTTCCCCGCCGGGGCCTTCTCCGCCTTCTCGGCGGCGGGCTCCTCCTCCGCGGGCTTCTTGGCCGCCGGCTTCTTCTCCGCCTTGGGCGCCATCGATGCTAGGGTTCTGTGGGAACGGGACGGGTTTGCTTGGTTGGGGAGCGGGGAAGGCTGTGGACCGAGGAAATCGCCGAGGATTCGTGGGGAAGGAGGAGACGGGGGCCGTGTGTTTTATAGAGTAAAGGAAGTGGGGCCTCATTGGTGGAGCGATGGGTGCCGCGGATCGCTGACGTGGAGGAGAGTGAGTCGTTGGGTTCATCTCAAACGAACGGCTGAGATTATTTTTGGAGCGAATCGCTGACGTGGCGAAAGGATGGGCGGGAGGAGAGGGAGGGAAAAAGCTTCGGCGCGCGCGTTCCTGACGTCGTGTGTGGGGCCACAGGACATAGGATTGACTTTGTGAGTTTGTGACGACTCCTCTGAAATGCTACAGATGGATAAACAGTACAAGTAGTATTGAGAAGGGAGAGTATTGCCTTTTCCAAGGGCAAAATTCTCAAAAAGAAAACGAGAGAACATATCGTCATGATATTTTTTTTTCCGAGGGATCCTCTTGTTTACGAGCCATCACACAATTAGCAGGATGACAATCCATGCTAACAGGATAGGCATAACATCCAATTATACTGCATTACATGAAGGTACTTCACAATGATGCTGGAACAAATGTAAAAATTTGAATGAAGGTATTTTACAATGATTCTGAATTCTCACCTACAAACAGTGCAGCCTGAATTGCTTTCATTTCAGGCTGCACCTAACAAATCGTCAGTTAAGCATGACGGTACTAAAATCACTTGCTATGCTGTGCCTAATGCCTGCCTGTAAGTCCTAAGTGACAATCTATTGGTTGCATGAAGAATGAGACCCTAATCTATTGGCTGCCCCTGCCTTTGTGGAGCAAAGAATTGACAACAAAGTTAATGTAGAGTGAGAAGATATACAGTGAAACATTTCAATGAAAGGAAAGTAGAACTTTCTTACATCTCGATTTGCAAACAAGCCTATGTGAGAAAGTTGGCAATCTTTGCGTTACACCAAAACCAATCGGGTACTAAGATTTGGGGAACAACTGACATGAAATTCCACAAACAAATAAGCGTCGCCTTCAACAATTTTTTGGTTCCATTGAATTCTCCTAGAATACAATTAAAAGTCCAGTTACCTGTGATTGATAAAACGGGATACATTCCCATATCTCGTGGCATCAATCATGTATACGACGGTGCCCATGGCATGAACTCTTTCCCTGTCAATCTGGGAAGCGATGTCCAGCAGGTAGCTGCATCCACCACCTTCTGCGTCCCTGAAGTTTCATTTTTTCGATCAATTTAGAGCAAAAATAGTTAATACCAGTAATTACCAGCATGCAAGGTAAGATCAATGATGCATCCCATTAGCAGGGATGAAGCGGCTGTGGGCAGGGGTGAGTGGGGACTGGGGTTAATAAGGAGCTCCCTCCTAACAATTACTAGTAGAACTTAACTCTCAACTTCTCATGCAAGAAGCATAAAGACTCACTATTCAGCATCCTCAAATGCTTAATTCTGTTATTCTTATGTTCCCTTGTTAATTCACAGCTCACACTCCCAGTGAGAGCAAGGAAAGCATGTGTACTGAAGCCATTCAAAGCTCACAATCGATAACCTACCTACCTACCACATTTAGCCTACCTACCTACCACATTTAGCTATGCAAATGCCCTGTCTATGAACAAGACAATGGGGCAAAAAAATGACTTAAGTGAAGCTCATAACAGTATTTTTTTTCTTGTTTAATTTCAAACAGCAGAGTAAAGGATCATCAAACCTTTCAGCATTTCTCATGCCATCATCACCTTTCACAACTTCCCCAACATACTCGCAGACAAAGGTACCTTGAGGAATAGGTTCAGCAGCCCTAATACCCCAACCCTGCAGAATTTGACAACTGGTGCTCAATGCTCAGGAAACACAAATCATGGTGAGTATTTCACCTTGTTTCGCTCATCAGAAGATGTGGCCATTGATTTTCTGGTCGGTTTCTCTGGGTTCGGAAGGGAGGGATGATGAATTGTTGGCCTTGGCCTCGCTAACTTGATTGGGGATGGGATTAAATTTCAACTAAACGGTCATAAGAGCATTCCAATGATAAGAGGCAGCTAATACCTTTACATGAAATCTTTCTGTGTAAACACCACATGATAGTGTTACTTATGCTAAAAGCTAACTTTTGAACAAGAGATACCTTCTCTCCTCACCTCCTCATTGTGGACGCTCTCTAAGAGCTCTTTATTAAGAGTTAATTTCCAAATAACAATGAAAGATTGAAATATAGACACCATTCTTCATCAATCATATGTAAATATGTAAGAGATGGTTGCTAATTCTTAGCTAACTTTATCATTGAAGACGCGCTAAATGCGTCGTCTATATAATGCCGCGTAGGCCGGTTATGATGCGCTAAATGAGAGAGAAGAGAGAGAAGCCGTCGTCTCACGATGTTAAACTAATTTGACATTTCCGTTGCAACAATGAAGAAAACAGTAAGATTCTCATCTCTCACCGTGAGTAGTCAGAGCGCGGTATTAAAGATCGTGCAAGTATGACAAACCACTCATCATCGGTGGGGGTGGGTGCTCTGGAAGAGCCGTTGCAGTACTAATCATAAGTACAAAAAAACTCCGTGATGTGGCCTTGGCAAAGCATCACTCAAATTCTAACCATATTTAGCAGGGCAAAGACGAATGGTTTGCTATTCTGAACAAATCAAGGGATTCAAGGCCGTTTAAGTGCACAACCGTATTCGCTACCTCCGATCCTTCCCTGAAACTGAATATTTGCAAGTTATAACTTCCTTTCTGCTTATACATGCTACTAGCATATATACATGTACGTACTGAACAGTAAGTAGCTGTGATACTTAAGTTGGAGCCATTCTCGGCCGTGTTAGCCTCCGCTGTTGTCGGCCGCGCGGTCGTGTCGCGCTCATCCGCGCTGTTGACGTGACGGCGTACCCTGTGAATGCCGCGCGGTCCGCGGTCCAGCTCTGTCAGCCGAGCTCCAGCTAGTCACTATAGCGAACAACGCACGCGAACAGAGGAGACGAACACAACACTGACCAAAACACAACACTGACCAAAGGACACAGATTTTGGGCTGCGTACTGGCTGCAACCTGAACGTTGCCATGGAGGCCATGCTCCGACGTGATCCACTAGCCCTTTTTTTTTTGAGACAGTGATCCACTAACCCTTGATGCCAAATGTCCTGCATCCAGTGGTTCCAAACGCCCTTGAGGCCTGCTGTTCTTCAGGGATCGTGCCGCGTGACAAAGACAAAAGTCAGAATCCTCATTACATGAACCCACAAATAGAAATATCAGTATTTAACTACTACTATTCCACCAGTTATGAACTCTCTTTAAAAAGAATACAGGCAAACGAAGCCTTTGCTACAATATTCCTCTGAAGTATAATATTAATCATTCACGACCCAACTCGACAAAAAGTAGCAGCAAAATCAGAAAGAACCTCTAGTTTAAGCTGCCATTCCTGCCACAGCAAATGGCAAACTATCCAGTGCAGTCAAATATCTCCCGTTGCAAAACTGAAGCTACACAAAATAACATATTCACAGGATATTTGAGCGAATAACCAAATAGGGACAAAATTTGGCACCTCAGTAGGTCAAAATTCTAGCTGCACATTTAACACGAGGAGAAAAAAAAGAAAGATAAAATAAGCCTTTAATAACCTTTACTGCGACTTTTTATATAATTCAATCGATCCCTGCACTATCAGTACCCTACTCGCTTCCGCTATGTACACTCTCGCTCTGCACCTGCCACTTTGCTTGCCCTCGCTCTGTCTGCTTTGACAAAAGGGTTCCACGGTGGCACCAAGGTCTCACCACAACAAAATTATTGAGCCACCTTTATGTTGCTTCCACAATTATCCCCATCTTGGAGGAGATAATGGTGAATTAATGCAGTGTAAGTCTCTTAATACCCACTAACACTCAAGAACACCCAATGGACACCAACTACATCCAACTGACCAACCAAGAACACCAAGAATCATGTCAACACTTGAGCATGCACTGACCTGTAATTACAGAGAATATTTAAGTAGAATACTCATGTAAAAGAAAATGCTCGGAAGACAACTGAACAAAGAAAGCATACCACATTCTCATGGCTTCCCTCAAAGTGGAACAGCATTACACCCATTCCCCTCCTTTTATTAACTTCTGCCTGGAAAATACATGAACAATTAAGAACACTATAAAGAGGTGGTCATTTGATCATGATTTTTTGTAGACCCAAATAAAAAAAAGCTCAGTGAAATTTATCAGAAAATAATCAGTGCGCATAAAATATGGCATAACAATTTGACTTTATTCAGAATAGAGTGAATTTTTCAGTTCACCTACCACACAAGAACATATGGTAATTCCACAGGCTGTTAAAGCGGATGTAACTTCTGCCATCATACCTGTGAATAGTCACAAATTAATTCACGTGATTTTATTAACGTTATTAATGAAAGCTAAATAACAATACAGCAGATGGACCATGAGAAAAATAGCAGATGTGAGGAATAACTAGCACAATATAGTAAAAGAAGTATTTCATTTGAGGAAAGTAACAGTGTGCATCAGTCAAATCAGTCTGTTAGGAAGGCAGGGAAAATAAATACGTGGAGAGAGTACACAGTAATCTCACGGGATTATATTTTGCAGGAAATTTTAGAACTATCACTTCAACTTAAAGAGAGAATACAAGATCTGGTATACATTTCTGTTTAGGGCAACAATTATATGGTAAAGGATATTACCTTTCCGATCAACACAGGCTATGCAAAGCCATTGGATAGAGTTGCCTTCCACATTATGCCAAGCAGATATTTTACCAGATTTCCAGTGATCCAAACCAGGGAAAACTTCCTTACAGGTGGAATTGTCAGGTTGCATGAATTCACTGAAGCTATCCCCTCGAATTGTAGAATGACCATTAATTTTAATACCCAGCTCCTTAACAGTTTTGTTTTGCTTCCCATTGACCTTTGGATAAACATTATTAACAGGCAAAAAGCCATTGCTACTGTTGCTGGCAAATGATAATTTATTGGAACTTAAAATCTTCTCCCAGTTAAAGTTAAAATCCTCATTCTTAGTGCTCGGAAGTGACAGTTCACTATCACTTTCATCTTCAAGATCAGCAACAAAGTTATTAACTGCGTCTGCAGTAATTTCAGCAGCCGAAAGAGCAGCTTGCTCCCTTAAGAACTGGATAAGCAAAACAATCGTTATTACAATCATTAATAATTAGGGACATTAATTTGAATGATAGTAACACTTACTTTCATAATTTTGTGTCTAGCACTGCGAGTTTTTGCATGCTGTAGCCACTGCTGGTGACGCTGGAATGCATACTTACTAGATAATTTCTGAAACAGGAAGGGAATGTGTTAATCCAGATGTTCATAGACATGCATTTAGTGATAATGCAATAGTTCCTTGAAATTATCCTGATGGATCCAGTGCTATGAAAAAAGGTGACGCTCAACACTCTGGATATACAATCTATGTATTTCTATACTTGTGGCAGAAGACAACTGCAGTACTGGTACAATAAATCAAGTAGAGGTAGATGGTCCTCCCAGGGGAAAAAAAAAGCAACATTTTAATCTAGTGGAGATCATGATGTATATATGCATTCTCGACCATGTGGATCAGTCAGAAAATGTATGAAGATCCCATGAGTCGATTAAAAAACAACAACAAGGAAACGCAAATGGCATGGGATTGGACATCACTAGTGCTGCCCTCGCGCTACTACTTCCAATCATCTTGAGCAATACCGATGTCCTCACCCAAACAGCCGCCAGAGAGCTAGGTATGTTTTTTGCCCCCCTCAAACGAGCAGAAAAACTGTGTAGCATTATATTAAAGAAAGAAAAGAGTAAAAAACCCTTACAAACATACATAGCTTGGTATATGGTTGTAGTGGATTAGTAGCAACTGTGTAGGACACTATCTCAAAGTGAGACCAAATCAGCACACAAACACCTCTCAAGGGCAATATCAATTATCGCATCTATTTCCCAACGAACGTCAAAGTTTTTGACTTCAACACGTGTTGAGGCTGGCAAAGAGAGTACTGCTGTTTTAAGGCCTAACTTATTGATAGAAGCTGAATGTGCCTACTTTTGCTAATTAACAACAACCTGGATGCTATATGTCAGAAGGAATAAGTCTAGTTCACCCCCTCAACTATTGTTGGTGGACTACTTAACCCCCTCATCAATTAAACCAGGTAACTGACCCCCCAAGGTATGCAATACCGTTCAGTTTACCCCCTGGAGTGGTTTTGTAGAGTGGTTTGGACACGCATGCACATTCAGCTGGATATGGATCCTGTATTATATCAGAATGACGACTGGGGCCAACTTGTAAGTGACACAAGCGTCTGTGGTGGTGATGGGGTCTCTGTTTGATGAAAATTTGACGACAAGTATTTATGCGTATAGCTACTAGTGCTAAGATACATACTGATGTGCTACTTTAAAACTTTAAAAGAGAAGCAAGAGAAGGCTAGCGAGCAGTTTGTGAAACTTGGAGCCTGCAAACTCGGTTTCTGAACATAGCAGCGACACCTCAATTCCAGCATTTTTTTTTTTTTTGAGGAAATCAATTCCAGCATTGTTGGTAGTAAGAAACATCAAGAGCATGCAAAAGGGTCCTTAGAATCTACGGATGTGAATACTGGGAGTCACTCAACAATGACTGAGGAATTGAAGGTAAAATCTGTCATGGTGCAGTTGCAAGACCCGAGGGAGATGGCCTGGTTCCTGCTAGGGACGAGGAAGGGCATGTTGTAGCGGAGTTGCTCCCCCGCGTGGTGGTGGAGGAGGAGCAGAGAGGGAAAGATAGGAAAAGAGATAACACTGCATGTGGGGCCATGCCACGTGGAGCGACCAATGTAGCATGCCACGTCAGCGAAACTGCCTAGGGGGTTCTTTAGACGGTTTTCAATACTTCAAGGGGTTAAAAATCTGGTTTTGAAGTTGAGGGGGTTAAGTAGTCACCAGTCCATAGTTCATGGGGTGATCTAGACTTATTCCTATGTTAGAATAAACCTTGTGTGAGTTAGTGTGTGCATCAGTCAGTGGGACTAGCCCTGGTCTTTAGCTTTCAATTTCAGGTTAGTTAGACAGGGAGCACTAGAAGCAGGTCATGCACAATGTTAGAGAGCATGCCTGGAATGTAGGAGGCCATTATAGCATGGCTAATGGGGCCACTAAAGCCTGGATCCCGGACAAGATCACAATCACCAGAAGTTAGTTATATTTTAGCTTTTATATACTGCAATCAAGAACAGAAAAGCTACTGCTCCCGCAGCACAAAAACCACTGTCTCCCCAGTTCAATTATAACATTATCAGTTTGTCAGCAAGTTGAAATATTTGGTTCTACAGCTATATAAATTCCAGTTAGGTGATCATACATGGTATGAAATTTAAGAACTACAGATGCACATAAGTTCATATGAGAATAAGATTTGAGAGCATAAAGTGGCCAATCAGCATGTAGCTTATTGTCTTTTAACATATCTATTTACCCAAAAACATCGATTGAAGTTGCACTTTATACATGTGTATTTGAAATTGCAAACTTGCCAAAAATCTAAATAAACCATGCAATCTAAGAGAGGAATACTGACATCGTAGGTTATAATCTCCACTACTTCAGCATTTGCTAGTACATGGACTGGCGAAACTAGATTGCCATTCACCTGAAAAGAGAGGACGTGAGGCTACTGAAGTTATTATCATTAGAATGTATTGCCATTCTTTTAATAACTGACCTTTGCTGCTATCATTTTGTTGCCAATTTCAGTATGGATCAGATAAGCATAATCAACCACAGTGGCTCCCTTAGGCAGGTTTTTAATCTGCGAGTGAGTGAAAACAAATTTAGCCCAACTCATAACAAATCCATGCTAGTAATATCGACAAGTTCACTGTCCCACCTCGCCTTTAGGTGTAAACACAAAGACACGGCTTCCCAGAAGATCTCGGGTGATAGTATCAACAAATTCTCTCGAACTCATATTACCAACAAACTCTTCTTGCCATTCGCGGATCGCATTGAGCCAACCAATCTATAAAAGATGGTTAGTTATTCAAATGTTTTCTCACGATCGTTGTGGTAATAATAATTACTGCAGAGGTGCAATATATTTTTATAAACATTAACATGATTCTATCTAACTATTAAATAACATACCCTCAGAGCAAAGCCTGTGTTGTTCAGGCAGATAACTTTCCCCTTGGAGTTCCTTCCACTTGATATTCCAGGGCGGACAGGCCCAGAAACCAAGCCCCTTCCACTATAATGTGCGGCAATGCCTCTTTCTGCTATCAAATCCATATCTTCTGTTCTTATCTGCAATACAGTTTGAACTTTAAACATAAGTCATCATTAGCAACACAATGAAAATGCATTCTTTGCTGGAGATTTCCCAGTCATAATTTAACAAATGAGTAGGTAGCATTACCTGAACCTCCAAATGAAACATACTCTCATTAAGAAATGGTATCACTGTAGTGTGTAGACTCTGGTAGCCATTAGGTTTTGGAGTTGCAATGTAATCCTTCACCTATTGGCACAATTGATCTTTAGAAATGGTAGAAGCCCCCCAAAAAATGACATTGACCAGGAAAAGAGGCAGATAACTCACAGCTTGAGGAATGGGTGTCCAGATCCCATGAACAAGACCAAGAACATGATAGCAGATCTGAATTGCATTAACATACTTGTACGTCAATAAACATTTGTGGTGTAAGCACAATATAGATTTGTAAGTATCAATACCTGTTGTGAGGTGCACAATGGCCCAACACCATTGCAGGATTTTGGTTTAATGATGATCCGCAGCTGAGTAAATAATACATAAGGCTATTATTTTCAAAATAAAAGATATTCCAAAGCATTATATAACAACAAATTGAGAAACATGTCATTCAGAAATCTGTACCTGAGCAACCTGGTTTACCTCATTTATCGAACTCTTGGATTTGAGTGTAGTTTTGTAAATGCTGAAAATGACACAAATAAGAAATAATCCACCGAATAATTAAACCCTACATCTATATTTAAACTTAGAAGCAAGTATACACCATAATGAAAAATACATTTAACAAATCTTTGGTTTAAAATTCAATTGAGCTAGACAATCCAGTAAATGAGCGGTTGCAACTGTTCCACAAGGTATTATCATATTATCAAGTGATGTTATGTCAGCATGCGGTCCGATGGGAAGAACTTTTTGTAAGGATCTAATCTAACTAATAAATGAATGGTAGATTGGCAAATTGTATGACGCCATAGAAAATGAGTTTAAAATAGTGTAAAAAGAGTCCAGGGAATCCTACAACATGCCAGCAATACAACAAGCAGAGGCAGTATTGAAATCTATTATAATCTCATTCCTTAAGATAAGAACATAAGGGGAAATATCAGGTGCACAAGAAGTATTTGATGCACATGTGCACAAACTCATTGAGAGCCATTGGATTGCATCTATACGTCTAAAATCATAGGTGGGACTTTCCATTGATGAATCAAATGTTTTTGGAAACACAATCTGGATTTATGGTTGCTAAAATCATGGCCGAGACTTTCCAAACTTTCAATATTCCAGGCCATCAAGATTAGATCTTATGGTCTAAATGTGCACATGTGCACCAAATACTCTATGTGCACCTGATATGTCCTCAAAACATAAAAACTCATCTTTGTCAAGATAGCCTCAAGCCAGTAGCAGTAGCAGTAGCAGTTTAATGAGATCGTATGCCTCACCTGTAGAGTTCTTTGTAAACCGAGCGCACTTCTGTTTCAACACTCACAAGATCGAGAAACTGATCCTCAGCAATCTTTTGTCTTAAAATTTTATTTGCCTGCATTTGGAAATCACAAAGTAATGCCATCCATTGTAAACGGGGAAACATGATCTAAGTCAACCGTCGATCATAAATGAAAAGTTTCCAGGCAAAACAAAATACCTCTTCCAATTCTTGTTCATGCGCCTTGTACAAATCTTCAACTCTTTTCCTCAGTTCCGCAAAACCAGTAGGGTTCACATACATGAAGGATAGGTACTCCAATTCAGACTACAAATAAAAGAGGTACTGGTCAAATGTAAGGAAAACTGAGAGTAAAATGCCAGGATATAGGAACCTTTTGTTAGTAAATACCCAGATACTCCAGAAAGTGATGTGCCGTTATATGGAAAGAAAGGTGCATACACACTAATGACAACTATCATTTCACACTATGACAACTACCGGTATAGAACCACCTATTCTAATCATAAAATAATGGGCATAAGTTTTTCTTTGGTCCCTTAATTTTCAGATTTGTCTTTCCAAACGTTGATGGCCATGATTAAAACCATCTGCGGACGATTCAGAATCTAAGCTGATCAAGGGTGGGAGTGTTATTGCTGATGAGGGTGAGAATGTTAGAATTATTCCCAAAAAAATGCCTAGAAGAAAGACTTAGGGACCACAGGCCAAAAAAAAAAAAAACAAAAACAATTAGGACCTGATTTTCTCTGAATGCAACAGGCTCTATCATTAGTAAGTCAATGAGATGCTCAATGATTCTACAAATGCAAGGTACGCATAACTGGCTCAAGGATTTGACCCATCAAAAAAAGAAAAAGAAAACGAAAGATGAAACCATTTATCTTTTGAATGGTGTTCAAGATAAATCCTAGGGCAATATCATCAGCAGATACCTTGATTCGATACATCCCAAGAAGTTTCGCTAGAGGGGCAAAGACTTGCAGTGTCTCCATGGCGATGGCATACTGCAACGAGTGGTGTTTTAGAGTAGAAGTAAGCTACAGCCATATCTTACATCAATGGAACAAGGATTACCTGCTTGTGCTGCGGCATATGTGAAAGTGTACGCATGTTATGCAACCTATCTGCCAATTTGACAATGACCACACGAACCTACAGAAGGATTCATTTTTCATTTGTTGAGTAACCAGTCTAAGGGTAAATATTGTTTCCGATTAGTACAGTCTGAAAGGGATAACAGAAAGGATACCTCTTCTGTCATGGCAAGAAACATCTGTCTTAAATCTTCCGCTTTAAGATCCTGCTTTGAACTACCCTCACTTTTGCACTGAAGCTTTCCTAACTTAGATACCTGTATTCAAATCATAGCAGGTTTGTTGCATTGCATTGCTTCTGTAATCCAGAAAATGTATCATAAATTACAGCAATATACATAATATAAATATATGAGGCACAAAGAGTGTACCTTTGTCTCCCCTTCAACAATACGGCACACAGTCGCCCCAAACTCATTTTCTATTCTTTCAAAAGTAACCACATCTGTATCTTCAACAGTGTCATGCAATAACCCAGCAGCAATTGATTCCCAGTCAAGTTCCTATTTATGTGAATTGAGCACAATTGAACTCAGTTGATTGTGTTTACTGAGAGGAAAACTAAAGAAACTGCACACCCCATGATTTCCAGTAAAGTTATAATTATGTTAACTAAGAAGAACAAATCCTAACTTCGTCACCACTACCCACTAGGGAAACTCAAGGATACATCACCAGTGTCAACAATATTAATACTCACATGCTCTCCAAGAATACGAGCAACTTCAACAGGATGGATAATGAATGGTTCTCCACTTCGGCGTTTTTGTCCATTGTGTGCTTCATACGCCAACTGCAATAATCAATGAACCGTCAAGATGCAGCCATATGCCAACTGCAACTCCATTCATGCAGGCGCTTCCAGAGAAACCAGAAAGTACAAAACTTTTTTTTTTGGGCAAATAGCATGGAAGGCAGATCATTTATAAATTACCTTCAAAGCGTCATGCACATAGTTTAACTCTTCGGGTTGAAGATATGAGATAGCTGGTTTGAGATCCTGTTAGATAATTGCAGAATAAAGTTAGATCGACTAGTATCACAGCTGAATCTTGCTTCGCATATCGAACACTAGTCTTAAAGTTGTCTTGTTTTGCATAAGGACTAATGCTTACACTTGAAGGTCGGCTTTCACACTAACTTTGTGATTTCAAACTCGGAGCAAAAACCATAATAACAAGTTGCAAGCTTGCAATAAATGGTGACATTTATGAAAAGTGCCATGTCTATTACATTGAATATATTGTGCTTGGCCAAAAAATTATGTAATTTGATTGATGCATTTCCTCCTTTGCTACATGCGCCGGAAGACGGCACTAACGAAGAATATAAGCTTGACCGGTGGGGGAAAGACCGCCCCCATGGCGTTGTACTAAGAAGAAGCTCTCAGCAACACCGCCGAGACAATCCCTGAACCCCGGCCTCACCCTAAGGGTCACACCATCTGGGCCGACCACTGCCACAACCACCCGATTGGGCCGCACAGTTACCTGGGCCGGCAACCACTGTCACAACCCCTGGTTGGGCCGTACCATTACCTGGGTCAGCGGCCACCGCCACAACCACGCCTGACTGAGCTGCACCATTACCATAGGCTGGCGTACCCTACAGTGGGGAGGCACGGCGAGGCGATTTTTTTGGTGGCAGCCAGGACTAAACTATGGGCTTTCACAGTCGAACCCCCAAAATGTAGCTCTTTAGATTCTCCTATTATAGGCATGAAAGAGCAAACAGAAAACTCCATTGCTGTGATCTAATGACCCACCTGCCACAAAGTCTCTGGAGAGATGTTGAAGGATTCAGACGACGAATAGCAGTAAGCTCTCCATGTTAGATCCACAGGAGTAGACCAAGATCTGACAAAACTTCCAGAATAAACAGCAGATGGACCATAACCTAATTTCCCTTTATTGATGTCTTCATCCATGGTGTGCAGTAACTGAAAAAACTAAGTAACAGTTATAAATAGATGGAAAGATTCACTACAACTTTATACATATCCAACAGGGATCAGAACATAGAAACTGAAAGGTGCATGCATAAGACAACCATATTTAAGCATGAGATTAAAGCAAACAGACTGTCATGGCCATATACACACCCAGAAGTAGTCAACGCCCAAACCAGCGGCATAAGGAAAGCCTTACCATATCGCAAGTTATTCGATTCAGCATTCATTAGGATTTGATTGATTTACACACCATGCTTAGAGACAAAATATAGATTCATTAGTTGGAGTCTGTTAGGATTTGCGCGTCCCTCTCTAAAGGGCAATTGGTCAAGCGTTTGGATTGCGGACGAAATAGATCAAAATCATTATCCCCCTCTCTAACCCTACCCTGCTTGTTGTGCAGCTGCTGCTTGTTAGTGCCATCACGCCACTTGGGTTCAGGGCCACCTAGTTCGGTCCATATTAAGGTAGTGTAATACGATAATTGTCATGCAACCCAGATGGCAAGCTTAAAGGCTTAAAGGCAACAGTATATAGGAATTTAACTGCAATAGAGGTGATTACAGGATGATTGACTACTGCAGGCAATATCAACTGAAATATGAAACTCAAGGGCTTGTTTTGTATGGAACCTAAAAAATGTGAAGTAATTCATGCAAAATAATTCCAGGTCACGTTGTGACTTAAATTCAAGATAGAGGCAAAGGTAATTTTACTTGTGCATTTGTGATTCAGACAGATTGGAAATAACATTCTAATGGAGATAAGACAGTACCAAAATATAGTGTAACAGCCACAAAGAGGGGGAGGGGGGGAGTGCATCATGCTGGCCTCTAAAATTACACTAAGTTGTACATAGCAACGATTAAAAGGCTATATTTTTTAGAAGCCGTATTTAATCACTTGAGTCATCTCTTTAACTAATTCAAGATATATTCTACCGGGATCAAACAGCACTCACAAAAGAAGAAAGAGGGAAAATGTTTTCTATGTCTAAATACAAGTGGGTCCATTTAACTGATCCTGCTAGTCGAAGTTTAAAATCAATCATGCTAGTTGTTGTCTGTCCAAGTAGTAAATGCACAAAAATGATATGGGACGAGACCGCATGAAAATATCTGCCGCACAAATGGAAGTTTATGGATTTCACTCCAGCATGACCTTCAGGCTAGAGGGATCCATTTTGATCCACACAAAAATGCTTGTGTAAGTTTCACTAAGTCTAATAAATTGGGTATCAAAACACCACTACCAGTAAGTTGGGCTCTAAGTAAACAAAACACGAAACATATAAAGGCGGCAACACATAAGCAACAGCAGAGCAGAAACGCACCGAGTTGTTACTTCGTCGCGACCGCCCACGTCGCCTCCACCCGCCCCCGGCTTCACCGTGGCTGCAGGAGGAGCACTGCGTGGTGCTGGCGAGCGCGCCCGTGAGCGCGCGCGGCGCGTTCCAGGCGCACGAGAGGACGCTGCATTCGTAGGGCCTCCCGCCCCCCTTCCACGAGGCGGCCCTGCACGAGCTCACGCACTCCAGCGAAGACGCTGCACGCCCACGCAGATAAAAAAACAACAAATTACAAGAGCACGAGACGGAGAAACAAGGGGCGGCCGAATTTGGAAAACCCTAGCCACGGCGCCGCAGCGTCGGGCCACCGAATTGGAGGGTTACCTGACACGACGGGCGGCGGGGTCTGCATGGCGCGGCGCGGCGCAATCTCATCGGCGGCTCGGAGGCCGGCGGGGCGGTGTCCTCTTCGTCGTCGCAGCAGCGGGCTCCGGCGGGGGGCGCGAATTGGACGAGCACGCGCGGCAGAGGGGGGAGCGGCGAGGGGGCTGGCTGGCTGGGGCTTTGCCCGGGGGAAGGAGGAGGAGGCGGAAGAAGAAGGGATAACACGAGACGGAGGCCACACAAAGGCCGCGGCCGTGGTGAAATGAAACAGGCCCTTCCCTTCTTTGGTCAGGTGCTCTGCTCGCGACTCCGGAGCTCGCCGGTTTCTGTTCCTATTTTCCTTTCGCTGCCCAAATTCGGACGGGAGTTTTTTTCGCTGATTTTTGTCTGGTTTCCTAGCGAGGAGGATGGCGTGGGTCACTGGATTCTACATTTCTACTGATCTGCTCCACTTGGAATACAGCTCAGCTCGTCGCGCCTCAAGGTAAAGCGCGTCGACACCGCACTCCTTACTTGTGAGCACTGGGGCATCTCATTTATCTACGTCGTGCCGACTCAATCAATTCGTGTGTATAGAAGTATTCAGGAGCTCCTACTTTTGATTATACATTTTGATAAAAATTAATTTTTGTGAAGTGGTTTGATGGTCCTTCTTTCTAGAAAAAGTGTTTTTCACTAGTCTTTTTCAAGTGATTTCGCTTTTAGTCTGTTTCCCATTGCGCCTTTGGGCTTGTTTTGACTATCACCAAAAGGAACGATACTGTTTTCCCACGTTTATATGGCCATTTAAATGCACATAGCGAGACAAATTGTGTTTTTATCTTGTCTTGTGACAAGAGATAAAATATGACTTGGCATAAGAATTGCCTTGGTACCAAAATGGTTATTGTTGTTCGCGCTCTTTTTTCTTTTTTTACGAAACGCAATACATACATAAACGCTCAGAACACATATGAGTACTCAATCCATAAACTTGCGTGCATGATGCTCGGGAGAAATCAGGTTGGTAAATCTTGGGACTGACGAGGTCATCGTAGGTGGCTCATTCCTGTTGTACATTGTAAGAATAATTAGATATAAATGTAATAATCATGCATGAAAACTATCCTGGTACGGTAGAAAATTATCCAAACATCTAATAATGCTTGTTCTATACAGGATACATCAGGAACGTCCTTGTACTGTTGTACAGAACGGCAGGCGTGTGCCGCTACCATTTGCCGAGTGCAACCCGCAGTTTACAACCTGTGCAAAAAAGGGTTTTCCAAAACGACGGCAGACACCTAAGAGCAAGGCCAACGCTTTGTCTCGTCGACCACTGCATCAATAAAAAATCAATATGGAGAAGAGAGGAAAGAGCTCTGGCACACGCCTTGTCGCTGCTGGACGCGACCGTCGCGTCGCGCCGCCTGTGGGCTCAACACCTTTCCCGGCCTCTCATCTGTTGCGGGTGTCTTTTCTCTCATCTCCTCCGCTCATGCACACGTTAAGCCAAGGCGTTGGACCTTTTCGTCTGCAGGCTTGGCTCATCCGTCGACGCGCCGAGCAGGATTGGGCTTGCTCTAATGCGTGATTTGGCGAGCTAGTCCAGGTCACCTCAAGCAGTTCCCCGCATTCATGGACGCAGCGTGCACTGGCTGCCGCTCGACCTTCTTCAATTCGCCCGCCGGCGCGTCGAGCGAGCCGATCGCATCGGCGGTCGGCAATCAGCCAAAGCACGTTGACGTATTTAACCTCGTAAGCCTGGAAGCGACCGACCGAATCAAATCGTGAGTGGTCACGCTAGCGAGTGTCCGCCCCAACGAGAGCGGCTTAGCTCAGTGCTGACCTTGCGCCTCGACCTCATCTCGTGCGCGGCGCTCTTCGCAAGAGCCTCGTGGCCACCTCACCTCACCGAAAGTCCCCGTGAACGCCAACTGAGCAACTAGCAGTAGCCGTCCTACCACGGAGAAGAACAGCAATTGGATTCAGTATCTAGCCGTCCAAGGAAGAAAACAAGAGTAAAATATCTTCTGCGCTTTGCTGATGTAATCGGATACTACTCACTTTTGTACTACTACTGCTAATCAAGGTCAAACCCTCTGTTAGTGGCGACACGTCCCACCGTGCCACGCTGATGCCAGACAAATTACTAAAGCCAAACCACGTCCCGTTGACTATGCAGCCAATTAAACAAGCACCGCGGTAGTCTGTTACAATTAACTGAGCTTCAACAGAGTGAGTAATACCAGGTCGTAGGACTAGGAACAAATGACGAGCAATTGCTCCGTCAGCAGGTAGGTCCAGAACTCCCTAACATATCTTGCAGGCTGGATACGTCGAATCAGATGCGCACACAATTAATCACTATGGATCCGTTATGGAACAGTAAGCAATATGGTGCCTCCACAATAGTCAGGTATATGCACAGAAAGTACAGCAAACTGCTGTCTGATAACCAGTTTATTCCATGGAATTATTCTGCTACCTACACCAACAATATAGTATACATGAGTGTTTCTTATGCTGCTACCTTACACCAACAAATATAGATGTACATGAGTGTTTCTTATGCAGCAATTTTAGATGCCTCTGCCCTCTGCCACGTGCTGATCCCTCTCTCTTTTTTTAAAAAAAAAACGATGGCCATAGTTGATTACCATATACACTTTTTTTCGTCTGTGAAGAAAGAGACTTCTCAAGGGGCAGACGATCCCAACAAACCCACTTGTAATGCCACTGGTGGACCAAAGCCCTGGGCCATCACCCAGAATGCATATGATCCATACTGTTCGACTTGCAACCAGATGGTTAGTCCACGTATCAGTGACCAAGACATTTCTTAACAGATCCAGTTCCCATACTTAAGAGTCTTTTATCCTTCTCAAGGAGAAATTCATTGATGACTCAATGAGACCCTGAATATCCGAAACACAGGAACGATCTGACTAGCAAGTCAATCAAAACTTATATCAAATGCGACTTTTTTTTGTGCGTGCAACTAGATCAATCTATTATAAGGGTACTATTCCATTTTGGAACTCAGTCAACGAAGATAAATTGAACCTAAAATTAGCAGGTCACTTTCACGCCAACGAAGATAAATTGAACTCAAAAAGGAAATACTGGGTGATCATGTGGGGTCCTGGACAATAAAGGAAGTCCTCCACTTTTGCAATAGATGTCTGGGCAAATCCTACACAAGTAATTCCACTGCCCTATCATTAGAATGAGAGGGCCACACAATCTTTCTTGTACAATATTGATCAAAATCATTACTTTGCTCCCCGTTCAGGTCAGACTGAAAGAACAAACCCAAACTAACCATATGTGACCAGATATAATTATTTGCCATGCATAAATACTGGATTACTGGTATAGTTTCAATCATTACATATTCAACAACAAAGATACCTTTGTCCTGCCAAGGCGCTATCTTACTTTACTGATCCAAGGAATATTCAAACTGAACTAGCAGAGTAACTATAATAACCGTCAGCTTAATGTTACATAACCAGGACCCATCAAAAAATGTGGAAATGAACCGCATCTGTCGAAGGCACTGTTGTTACTTTAGATTATTCATAGAAGGAGCGAGGAGAAGATGCAATAAGAGTTACATAGAATTCAGCGAGCCGCCAGAATCTAAACTCCAGTCAAGCAAAGATAAAGAATAAAAGAGGTCAGGCAAGAGAATGTTCAGAAATGCTAGTTAACATTTCAAGATACAACTCCAGAAATTTATCAAGATTCCATGCCAGATTTGTGTTGTATGATGAGCAGAATAGCTCTTATCTTTATATTAACACATCTTATGCTTGATACGTCCGTTGAGCAAACATTTTGGAACTCAGTGAAGAACTAATGCATAGGATAATTTTCAAGACAGGTTTGATACAGTATATATTATACAAATCAAAGAATGTATTGTATGTAAATATGTCATTCCATACTTGATAACAATATAATTGCAAATTATTCCCCCAACACCACAAGTATAGTAAACAGAATTAAAAACTCACAAATCTCGTGTCAAGGATGGTGTACAGTGGTAGTACAATAATACATCAGGCTGGTAGGAAGACATCCCTAGTCAGCCAGCTTGTTCAAGCGATGAATTGTACTCCTGGCAAGCCTGTTTGCAGGGTCAATCTTCAGAACCAATCGCAGGTCCTCTGCACCAAGCCTATATTTCTCAGTGCTCTCGTACAGGAGAGCACGCTGCACCAGCACCGACACATTCTCCTTGTCTTTCTCCAGGACCTGCAAAGGAAATGAAACCAGTGAAATTCACAAATAGGAGTACCTTTCTGAATGATGATCTCAGTGAGCAAACCGACCACGAATGCAATGTGCTAGAAAAGGATAGAGCGTAAATTGAAGAATGCATTCTCAGCCTACTCAACATGATAATGCAATACCTTTGTGCAATCAGCAATAGCCTTCTTGTACTCGCCAACCTCCTTATATGAGGACGCCCTTGAAGACAACACCTCCACAATATCAGCACTTTTTCCAGATTTTTCAATGAGCACAACAGCCCAAGACAACCACTTGATGGCATCAGCGTACTGCCCTCCCTTGTAGCTTTCCATTCCTTTGGCCTTGGCACCTGATACCGTCAACCCGGATGGCGGCGGTGGGAGCCCCTCCAGCTCTGTGGTTGTCGCACCGCTATCACCACCACCAAAGTCTGCCTCCACATCCACCCAACCATCCATTTCACCAAACATGTCACCCCCACCACCTCCATTGCTGGCAGCAGCTCCGGTCGGTGCAGCTGTGGTCGAAGCAAACAGCGTGTCCAAAGGATCAGCCCCAGAGTTAACAGCCGCAGCTGCTGGGGCAGGCGCTGGAGCTGGCGGAGGCGTAAAGCTGGAAGGCTTCGCCGTGCTGGAGCTTTGGAAACCACCAAATCCAGCATCGACGCTCTGGAAGCTCCCGAATCCGGAATCTGAGCTAGAACTTACACCCTGGAACGCCCCGAATCCCTGATCCGGCTTGGCCGAGCTACCCTGCTTTGCTGCATTCATTGAACCTGGCTTTGCCGCAAATGGATCTATCGAGCCGAACGGATCCTTCTTCTGCCCCATTGGCTGTGCCGCAGCAGCCGACGCCATGCCCGCGGGCTTCATCGGCCGGCCACCGACGCCGTACCCACCGGAGCCCATTGGCGCCGCCGTCGTTTTCGGCAGCGTGCTCGCCATGCCGCCCATCGAGAAGCTGCTGGCGCCGGCATTAGGATTGGCGCCAGTCGGTTTGGAGGCCTGCGGCGCAGCGGATCTGAGCGGCGCGTTGGACTGGGCGCGTGAGTTGCCGCCGAGCGCGGAGCCGAGGAGGTCGCTGAATAGGCCGGGGTTGTTGGCCTGAGGGATGCCGATCCCGGAGGAGGGCGCGGCGGAGGACCAGCTCTTGCCGAAGATGTCACCGACCATGGAGGTCGGCCCGGATCCGGGCGCGGGCGCCTTCGCCGCCGCGAGGGACGGCTGGTGGGTCCAGGCAGGCTTGGCGCTGGAGGCAGGCTGATGCGTCCATGCGGGGGTGGCACCAGGCCTCTGGGAGGCGCCGGTGGCCGCGCCCGGCCGCTGGTCGCGGAGGGGGCGGGAGCCGCCGGAGCGGGAGGCGTTGATGCCGAAGTCAAACTGGAAGGAGTCGAAGGAGGTGGTTGTGGGGCGGGAGGAGGAGGAGGAACGGTCGCCGGAGTAGTTCATGGCGGTCGGCTGGCCGGAGATCTGCGAGCGGCGAAGGGAAGGGAAGGAGGCGATGGGGGGGGGGGGGGTGTTGCCTTCCCTTCTTTATTTGTTCGTTTGATTTTTTTTCCTTTTTTCGTCCCATTTTGTGCTTTCGGGTGCTTCTTTTTTTTTTTTTTTTTTGAGAACCTTCGGGGGCTTCATTTGTCTTCGTGGAAGCTGCGGTGGGAGCACGATGGGCGGTTGGTGGGTACGTAACGGAACGTGCGGTGTCACTTGCCAGGCCTGATTGCGTTGGGCTTGGGCCTCTGCACAGTTATACGGTCCTCTTAATCTTTTGGCCCTTTGAATTTTTTCGGCGATTTCTCTAATTTGTTCTTTTTTGCGACAGGGATATTTCATTCAATAATCACCAACATGATTACAATCTTTAGCCAGCAGATCAGCAACGCAGGTTGGGTTTTCATGCCACAACCCCATCCTGTCGTCACTTGTGACTTGTTTTGCAAGAGTATGAGCTACCAAATTACATGATCTACTAGCATGGACCAAAGAAAAATTCTCTAATTTGTTCTGTCGTTGCAAAGTTTGATCATCACAGGCACAGCACCTGTTTCGTCATCTTTTTCTCTCCCGTCAACACTTGATGGCTAATTCTTCGGCGATCACGCGAAACCAAAGTGTGAACATGCTCGCTAGTCAACGCTTCAGCGCGACGCGAATCCGGATAGCTCGACTCGATTCCGATTCTAGGATCTGTCGCAAACGAAGTGCGCGTCATACTCAATCCGTGCTTTCACCAACACCAAGCATCAACCGATACGATACTCCACACCACAATGTCTCCCCTTCGATTGGTCCACATCATCGGCTCCAGATACACATTTATTCAGCATCACACGATCTCGACACATGCAGGAATTGCCTGATGGCAGCTTCTCCGTTTCCGATACTAATCTACTTGTACATGTCTCCGTACAACGGCAGCTAGCCATATCCATCTCGTCCATAGCTTTCTCGACACGAGTTAAGGACCATCTTCCATCACTGCATATATCAACGCGTCAGCGGCCGGGGGAAACACCTCCTGGGAAGAACCGACGGTGATGGAATGAAACGGCGGGACGGCGAAGCAACAGACACCGATCGATCAGTGGCCATGACGCCGGCCTACACGTGTTCTCGCCTTCGAATTGATTGCTTGGGCGTCCGACCTTGATTTTTGTTTTCTCTGTCGTCATGCGAGACTTCTTCGTCTCAGGCTTTATCAGCATTCAGCATCGCCTCTTTGATTTTTTTTTTAATCAACGGCCTCTTTGAATTGACTACGCGCGTTCCAGGACTGGAACGCCAGACAACGTTGTATCCCAAGAGTCTGTCGTCCTACGTAGGCTTCCGGCAAATTCTTTTTCGTTTGGACAAGTTGACGATGGAGCTAATGCGATCCGGTTTCCCTGCCATTTCGTTGCCTCTTTGTTCTTAGCCTCTCGCGAGGAAACATGCTAAGCACAGCCGCTATCTTGCGAAAGAGGGTTATGGAGCTGGAATCTGATGGGAATTAGATCGTTTTGATTTCAATTTCTATGAAGTGATGGTAACTTGATACTGGTTTTTCCAAAATTGGGGACTGGACAGATAATTGCCGAGAGAAAACGGATTGGCGGCTTGTATCTCAAGAATGTGGTGAAGAAAATGATGTGCAATAATGTGTGTCTTGCTTAATGCTTATCCAGTGAAAAGGAGCCTTTCTTTGTTACATGACAGAACAATGACTTGACATAACGGAAAAATATGTCACGGAGCTTGTAAAGTACGAATAACTAGCTTCTTTGTTCCGATCTTGGATGATATATTCCATAGATTCCATAAAAAGAAGAAAAACAGCATATTATTGCGAAAATTCTGGTTTTACTTATTTTTTCTTTATTGCAAAACACACTACACTCACATGCATGAGCTCAAAAGCTCATGTTATGGATGTACATACGCAAACAGCAAACTTACACCTAAGAACGCATGAAAGTTTAGCATGGAGGCATCCTAAGGAATTTCAAACGGCTGATGACGCCTTAAGGCTCCATCTTTTATATATAGCATTAAAAATTCACACTAGGGATTACATAGATTCTTCCAACAAATTTTGTAGCACAAAAGCAACAATCATCCCCTAAATTATAAGAGTATTGTATTCAAGAATTTTTGTATATCTTTTTATGTTTTGAAAATTATTTTTTTGGTCAAATTTTATTGGTTGCTCACTGAAACATTTTTTAGATGAAGTGTTATACTGAAACAAGTGAAACATATTACTTACACAATAAGTAATGGCAATGGTGCAATTTCTTTAAGCGGCCTTCCTCACACAAGACTTCCATTTCAAATCAAGGCAAATAGCCATTTCAATAAGTAATGAAATGAGCCTTGCGATTTGTCAAAGCAAATAGCCTCTCTTACTCCAAGCTTTTGGCCATGGGTAAAGTGGTTATGCAATGCATGTAGAGTAGTGGATTGATATGATGACACCATATCACGGGAAAGATTGGAGTTATGTGACCAACAGCTTGAACGTGCTCCTCGACGGAGGCGGCAAAGAATCCACCCACGTCTCTCTGCCATATCACCATTCGACTTTAATTTGGAAGCACTGAACTTTTGCCATGAAGTGTTTGCTCCGGAAAAGTTAATTAAAAGAATTTAGAAAGCTGCCTTTTGCTGTTGACACATTAAAATCCAATCGGCCACATTCTCGAAAGAAACGGGCCTAATCGTCTTAGTCGGAGGACTGCCATAACAGTACAACGTGCTGTGGATTAAATACCCATAATACGAGCATGGTATCATGAATATGATCGTATCGTGTTCAGAATGGCGGGGCTCTGCTCTTCTTTTCTGTCCTTTTCTTTTTTGAGTTTTGGTTGTATTTTTCCCACTCTCTTTTTTTTTTTTAAAAAAAAAAACAGAACACGAAAGCTAACGCTCACACACTCCTACCGGCCTATATCTACGAATGTTTACGAGAGACTGGGCTCGAGGTTTACCGATAAGTGATGCTTACTAGATTTCATTTTTTTTAGAAAAAGCGTACATGTTCAAACAAAATCCCTCCTTTTCAAACATATACGAGTATGAGTAAAATCTTAACTAATTAAAACTAGAGGAAATGTGAAGGTTCACCAAATTGTTGCTCTAGGAACAATAGTATTAGGTCACTTTGATCTTTGATATAGTAAATGATCTTGTAGAAATTAGTGAGCTCACAAGATCTAGTGATCACTAGTAGCTAGACACTGATATTAGTAGGCTACACTCTTGAAAGAGAGGACCTAATTGTCTAAATCATAGTACTCTAAGCTATAAATTTCGACGTGAAACGTAGTGAGAGCCCACTACAAGCTCGATCAAATTTTATGAATCGACGAGTATCAACTCACTGTGTATGAACCTGAAGTCATTTTTTTGTTATGAACAAAGTCCTCCTTTTAACTAACAATTAAGGACGGTTGGCGAAGAGGCTTTGGCTTTAGTTTTTCACTGTAGCAAACTGTAACTATGGTGAAAAAGCTGAACAAACTCCAAAATATTGGCTTCTCCGGCTCACCCAAATTTGTGTTCGATGAACAATATATCTACAATAGTGAACAATACATGAACAATACCATAAGCCGGTGGAAAAAGCTTCACCAAACGACCTCTATGTTATTTTCAATACCATAAGTCACAAATGGGAGTTGTGCGCTCCATCTATGTCATTTTCAATTTTCAGAGAAAACTATCAACATTATTCACGACAGATAATTTTTAACATAAAGCGATGTCATTAGATGCATACATAAATACTTTGACTCATTGTGATTGTATTTTAATAATTTTAAAATACTATATTATTGTCTTTAGTTTTTAATTGATGGCGCTAGGATAACAATTTTAATAAAAAAAATGTTCCGAAGGCGCTAAAAATGGAGAGAGTAATATAGTACCTGTTGATCAAAGATTTTTCTTTAATCAAGAAATTTGTTTGGGTACCAAAAGAAAGTACTAGTTAACATATTAGTTGATGATCGCAAGCACGTGCTGGTAGTATATATGGACGACCACCTAACACGGTAAGGGCTTCTTTGAATTGGAGGAACAATTTTCCTTTCCTACGTTTTTTTATGAAATTGAATTGTTTTTTGTGAGATTTCTTTGCGATTTCTATGAAATTCCTATGTTTCAAAAGAGCCCTAACACTTGTCCACTTCTGTACAACGTGGCTACTTATCACGCCGTGTCCGAGACCCGAGATACCATTCGTTCTGCCGCACGGGAGCAGTAGCAAAGAGTACGGGGCTGTTTGGTGCGGCTCCCGCTCCAGCTCCGTCTGACACAAATTTACTGTAGTGTCACTGTGCTGCACTGTTTGTTCCTGTAGCGAGGAGCCGCTCCGTCCTGCCCACACCCAAAATGAACTGAGAGAGTGATAAGCCGGTGAAGCTGGGTTTGAGGTGCTCCCGGCTTCGCGCTACAGTAACAAACAGTAAGTTACAGTACTTTTTGTCAGGCGGAGCCGTCGTTGGCGAAGCCGCACCAAACAGGGCTGTTTTTAGCTGCTGACAGAGGTGAAGCGTGAGCCCGTCGCCTTTCCGGTGCCCGCTCCGTAGTGGCTTTGCTTGCGGCCGTCCCCGTTCGTCAGGACGACGACGATGCCACTTCCCCGTTCCCACTCCACGCGCCGCGTGGCGCCACTCCTCCCCGTCGTCTTCGACGTGCTGTAGTCTTCTCAGAAGCGTCTCGTCCCTGTCGCGCGCGGCCAAGTGCCCAAGGACCCCAGGAAAACAAGAGGCGGGCCAGTAAAAGGGATGGAGGAGAAAAGGAAAAGGGACACGGAACCGTCTCGCGGCTTCGACGCCTGGTTCGCCACCACGGACCCGCGGCGCCGAGGGGCAGTAGTTATCTGCACTTAATCCACTTTCACGTGGGGTCCATCTGTCGGTGACGTGCAAGCCCCCAAGCCCGCGGACTGGGAGAAAAGGTGACGCGCCTTTTCGGTTGTCTCCGTGCGAACTAAACATTCCTTCCAGGCTACTGACATACCGGCCCCACACGCCGGTAAGAGCACGGGCGAACGTTCCTTCTAGACGCCACGCAACCGTTGCCTCCTCCAGCGGCAGAAACCGCAGGGAGGGTGGGTGATGACGCCGGAGGGCCATAGCACTAAGGTAACTGACTTGTAGGCCCTACGCACGCAAGGGCCTCGCGGAATCCCCGCTAGGTCCACTGACACGCGGGCTCCATGTACCTTATGGCCCCACAGGTCAGTGGCACAGTTAGCCCGTCATTGTGGAATTTTGGAGCACTCCATGCTACGCGTCCACGGCACGATGCACCCTGCGGTTCAACGGTTTCCGCTATAAAGTTGGGCATCTCCAATTCTCCTGTACTCGCCTCCGCTCCGCCACCACCACCGCCACTGCCACCACCGCACTTCCCTCGCTCGCACCCTCCGCGCGCCACGAGCCCGGCAGCCATGTCGGCGCCGAAGTTGGACCGCACCCCGAGCATCCGGGACCGCGTCGAGGACACCCTCCACGCGCACCGCAACGAGCTCGTCGCGCTCCTATCCAAGTAAGCACACCGCCCCCCGGGGCACTGATCGTTCGCTTGCGCCGTCTCGCCCCCTGCCTCTGATTTAAGGTTTTTTTTTGGGTGGTGGCTCGGCAGGTACGTGAACAAGGGAAAGTGCATCCTGCAGCCGCACCACATCCTCGACGCGCTCGACGAGGTCCAGGGCTCCGGCGCCCGCGCCCTGGCCGAGGGCCCCTTCCTCGACGTCCTCCGCTCCGCGCAGGTGCGCATCCCCGCACGCTCCGCCGCGGCGGTTGTTGTTTTTTCTGTACTCACCCTGTGGAGGTTGTGCTGACTGCTGAGCCACGTCGCGTCGTGTGCCTGGATTTCCCGCTCCGCAGGAGGCGATCGTGCTGCCGCCGTTCGTGGCCATCGCGGTGCGGCCGCGCCCGGGGGTGTGGGAGTACGTCCGCGTCAACGTGCACGAGCTCAGCGTCGAGCAGCTCACCGTCTCGGAGTATCTCCGCTTCAAGGAGGAGCTCGTCGATGGCCAGTATGTGCTTGCTTGCTCCCCTGTCCCTGTCCTCTGCTTTTCGCTTTCGCTGCAATTTTGTGGTGGTTGGTTCAGTTTAGGATGCCATGGTCTTATTTAGTTCTGCAAGTGGTCAGGCGGCTTTGGGTTTTCGCGTCTCCTGATGTACTACTGTACTTGCTGCTGGATTTGACCCCATGCTACGGTTAAATTTCCGGGAGGATCTGGGGGCGATTGGGCGATTAATCGGTGGCTTTTATAGGGCGAAACGACTCGGAATTGACTTGGATTGAGCATTTGGTCAGTTTATTGAGCGGTTGGTCGGTTGACTCTGTATAAAGCCTCAGTAAAGTTGCAACTTGCAAGTCCAATTGAGTGGTAAACATGGCAAATTTGATGGCCCTTATTCATGTCATGGATGTTTGCAAATGAAACCATCAATTAAGAACTTTCTGGTTATACTGTACTCCTGAATCCTGATTGACATTATGTGCAATCATTCGTTTGGGACTATATGCAATAAAATAGTAAAATTAGTCGCTTTCATGGTTGCACTGTGCTAGAGCTCAGAGCTTTATCTTGAAGGTCTCCCTGATGTGATGAACATAATTGTGCACTACTTCCAGTTTTACTTTTATCATTTGGTTATCACTTCGTTATAGAAGCATCTTAAGTGGACCCTGTTTTGAGCATTCTTGTCACTGTAACTTTAACCTGTACTAAAATGGCAGGTACAACGATCCATATGTTCTTGAACTCGACTTTGAGCCATTCAATGCTTCAGTCCCGCGCCCGAATCGGTCATCATCTATTGGAAATGGCGTGCAGTTCCTCAACCGACACTTGTCTTCTATCATGTTCCGCAACAGGGATTGCTTGGAGCCCCTGCTGGATTTCCTCCGTGCCCACCGGCACAAGGGACATGTGCGTTTCTCTACAGCTATAGAAATTGCAAGATTTGGTGTGGTGCTATGTATGGCATTGATATTGATGGATATACGTGTGTAATTACAGGTGATGATGCTGAACGATAGGATACAGAGCTTAGGGAGGCTTCAATCTGTGCTGACGAAAGCTGAGGAATACCTGTCAAAGCTCCCAGCTAGCACAGCATACTCACAATTTGCTAATCAGTAAGTTTGGCCTAGCATATTGAGCATAATGCTACTTTTTTTATAGCAGTGTAAGGAAGTAGTTTGGAATTCGGCACTGTATATTTTCAAGGTCCTTCAGTTGGGAATAGCCCGTATTCCTTAAAAAATACCCGTACAGAAATGGTCTTTGGAGGAAGACTAATTTTTGTTGATATTTATAGAATTAAGTTCTTTCAAACAGGCAGTTAACCGCCCTTGTATGAGCATAGTGTAGCTGATCACGTTGGCATGCTATTGACCAGGCTTAGCTGAACTGATGCATAATATTTTTCTTATATATAATAAAATAAACCCCTCAAAGCAGAAATCACATTCTATGAGCGTAGTTAGGCTTACCACATGGATTTATTTATTTTTGTAACATTCAGGTTTCAAGAATGGGGCTTGGAGAAAGGTTGGGGTGATACAGCTGAACGTGTTTTAGAAATGATCCATCTCCTTTTGGATGTTCTTCAAGCGCCTGATCCGTCTACACTGGAGACATTTTTGGGGAGGATCCCCATGATATTTAATGTTGTGGTGGTATCCCCTCATGGATACTTCGGTCAAGCTAATGTATTAGGATTGCCAGACACAGGAGGACAAGTAAGTTGAGGACATAGACTGTTGTGTTTAACTGACCAGTATTTTGCTATCGTCCACTATGTCTCATATCACGAGTTTTACTCTGCTTTTGTCCAGATTGTCTATATACTAGACCAAGTTCGTGCATTAGAGAATGAGATGGTTCTTCGTTTAAAGAAACAAGGGCTTGATGTTACTCCTAAAATTCTCATCGTAAGTGTACTTTTATTATTCTTTTATGTACAATTTTGACTCTTTTACGGGCTGAAGAAGCACTTGCAATCATTTATTCATTTGTTTTCTGTATTTGGTTAAGGTCACTCGGTTGATACCTGACGCGAAAGGGACATCTTGCAATCAGAGGCTTGAGAGGATAAGTGGAACACAACATACTTACATCTTACGAGTTCCCTTCAGAAATGAAAACGGGATATTAAAAAAATGGATATCAAGATTTGATGTCTGGCCATATTTGGAGAAATTTGCTGAGGTGAATATCGTTGGTTTTTACCTTGTAAATAAACTCTGCAATGGCCTGAAACTGTCTACTTTTATTAAAAACGGTTTTGAGGGAAGTGTGTCGTAAGTTGTATGGCATAGTGTAAATGGTGAATTGTTCGGTGCATATTGAGAAAAAAAATCAACAGAATTTTTATTTCGTTCACTTGACATTGCCACTGTGATACGATGACCGGTAGTAATGCCTTTTATTTTACCCAGGATGCTGCTGGTGAAATTGCTGCTGAATTACAGGGCACTCCAGACTTCATAATTGGCAACTACAGTGATGGAAATCTTGTAGCATCACTTCTATCTTACAAAATGGGGATTACACAGGTATGACTTGTTAATTATACTTAAGAGTATTGCACTTCGTTCCTTTCTAATTATATCAGCATATACCTTGCAGTGTAATATTGCTCATGCTCTGGAAAAGACAAAATATCCAGATTCGGACATATATTGGAAGAAGTTTGATGAGAAGTATCATTTCTCTTGTCAGTTCACTGCTGATATTATTGCTATGAACAATGCTGATTTTATCATCACCAGTACATACCAAGAAATTGCTGGAAGGTTTTCTCTTCTGCCTTGTACCTGTTGCAATTTCTTGTGACTTAGCACTGGGCTCAATTAGCTTATGCATAGAAGCATATTGAGTCATGTTATGTAGGCATTAATGCAGTTATTGGGTTGTCATTAAGATATTTTATCAAATGTCAATGTTTAACCGGGTAACATGCAATCCATGCTTTTGATGAATTAATCTTGTGTGGTTTCTGATCACATATGTTCAATCCAGTTTTCCACAAACCGTTTCTCGAACTGTTACTATTGCAGCTGCCGGTTTGAGAACGGTTTAGGAGGAACCGGCGTTGAATAGACCTATCTACTGTCACATAGCTATCTTTCATTTCCTATAACTTGCTCATAGTTGTGTTTTCCTCTTTCTCAGCAAAAACACTGTTGGACAGTATGAGAGCCATACGGCTTTTACTCTTCCGGGTCTGTACCGTGTCGTCCATGGGATTGATGTTTTTGACCCAAAGTTCAATATAGTTTCTCCTGGAGCAGACATGTCCATATATTTTCCACACACTGAAAAGGCCAAGCGGCTCACTTCCCTTCATGGTTCAATCGAAAATTTGATTTATGACCCAGAGCAAAATGATGACCACATGTGAGTACTTCATGTTATCTTGGAATTTTAAGTACATGGTCAGGAGTTAAGTTGAATTTCTTTTGCTATATTCTGTTGTCTATTTTTTTATGAACAGTGAGATTGCGCAATACACATTTGGACTTCTGTTTAGTTGGATTGTAGACGGTGCTAACATTGGATTTCTTGATTATTTTCTGACGATGATATTTCTCTCTCTTTGCAGTGGCCATCTGGATGACCGGTCCAAACCTATCCTCTTCTCCATGGCAAGACTTGACCGGGTTAAGAACATAACAGGACTGGTTGAAGCATTTGCTAAATGTAGTAAATTAAGAGAGTTGGTCAACCTTGTTGTTGTTGCTGGGTATAACGATGTGAAAAAATCCAAGGACAGAGAAGAAATTGCAGAGATAGAGAAGATGCATGAACTTATTAAGACCTATAACTTGTTCGGGCAATTCCGTTGGATCTCTGCTCAGACAAATAGGGCTCGTAACGGTGAGCTCTATCGCTACATAGCTGATACTCATGGCGCCTTTGTACAGGTATAGCTCTAAACTGTTAGATACCTGGATGGTCCAAGTGGCTCATATACTGACTTGTCATGTGAACTCCAGCCGGCCTTTTATGAAGCTTTTGGTCTTACTGTTGTTGAGGCCATGACCTGTGGACTCCCTACATTTGCAACCCTCCATGGAGGGCCAGCTGAGATTATAGAGCATGGTGTCTCAGGTTTCCACATTGATCCATATCACCCTGATCAGGCTGCAAATCTAATGGCTGAATTCTTCGAGCGATGCAAACAAGACCCCAACCACTGGGTGAAAGTATCTGAAGCAGGCCTTCAACGCATTTACGAAAAGTCAGTGCGCTGACCCAATACTGTCTTAACATGGGTGCATATCTTCAATTTGCAGGGTCTCTTTTCTGGTACTTATTTTTGTTGTTGTGATGTGTAGGTACACGTGGAAGATATACTCTGAGAGGTTGATGACATTGGCTGGGGTATATGGTTTCTGGAAGTATGTCTCGAAGCTCGAGAGGCGGGAGACAAGGCGCTACCTTGAAATGTTCTACATATTGAAGTTCCGTGAGCTGGTACGCATTGTTCACGACCCTGTTCGCTCACTGAATTTATAGTCAGGCTGTGTATTGAAGCATGCTAGAATTGGATACATGACTTCTATTTTGATCAACTGCTGCTTTCCCTACATGCAGGTGAAGACCGTGCCGCTTGCCTTGGATCAGGGACAGTGACTGCTCTCTTCTTGATGCTTGTTACCATGTGCTTATAGTATCTGTGGTAAAATTCTGCTCATTATCTGAGGGAAGGGTGAAGTACCTCTGTACATAAGGTGTGACGGACGGTATATAGCTAGTAAAATCTGTATATGCGTCCGTCTGTATCATGCTGAACCATGTTTCTGCAACTGGAATTGTTGAACATCTTGGTTATTTCATTAAACAGTTTCTGACTCTCTTGCTGCCAAAAAGTATTTCGCTGCTAGTCGTTATCCTAGCAGAAGTTGTTTCTATTCGTCGGAATCTGCAGTGTTGTGCAATTTCACAAGTAAGTCTTGGAAATCTTGGCCGGGGCTATGTCTACAGTGGTGTGGCCTTCCCATTAGCGAATTCCGCATGTTGTAATGTTCTATTTTTTTTTTAATGTAAATGGTGTATGTAGCATTGTAGCTGTTAAATTTCAGCACTGAAGGCATCATAGTTACCAAGAAATAAATGGAACATAACTTTTTGCCTTGTTCAACATCGCAGACGTTGCCACTTGTGGTTTCTGAATCTTGTTATCAAAGATGACTTAAAAAAATGATCTTTTGCAAGTTATATAACTTTATATGTGCTATATGCATGACTTTAATTTATTTGTTTTTGAAGTTACTAAATTTTCACAAAAAAAGGGTGTTCTGGTTACCAATGAATTTCCCTTGTGGCCAACGCAACGTGATCAGCCATGGCAGTAAATATTGGCCAATATTACGTCATGCTGGGTACATGATATACGATATCATGCGTAGGTAGAATTGTACATGATATTCGAAATACATCCATTTCGAGTTGGCCGTCAGCGACTTGCAACGAGTCATTGCAAGTTCGGCACAGGAAAATGATCAAACGCTGTCGCACTGTGGAACACCACCTCCGGCGCCTTGTCCCGCGGCTGCCACGGCGGCGCGGCAGAGCGGGCACGTCGTGTTCACGCGGAACCACGCCTCAATGCACTCCACGTGGAAGCCGTGCCCGCAGCCGGGCACGAGCCGCGCGGCGGCCTGGCCGTCCCCGAGCTCCCCAAGGCACACCGCGCAATCGACCTTCTCCACGCCGCTGCAGCCGCCCGCCGCCGGCATCTCCACGCGCACGAACATTGGAAGCGGCGACGGCGACGTCTCACGCGCGCGCCACGCTGCCTGATCTTCTCGCGGACACGACGGCAGCGAACCGGAAGAGGAGGAGGACGGCGAGGTGGCGGCAGCAGCGCCGGTGCTGCTAGCTGCGTTCTTCTTGATCTGCCAGATGAAGCGCCAGAAGAGGTAGAGAAGGATGAGGACGATGCTTACTGCCGCGAGCGCCGACGATGCGCGGCTAGAGAACTGAATGCCACCGGCGCCCATCTTCCGGAACTCCGAAGTTGACAATTAGCCGGAAGTATTTATGGACGCAACTTGCTAACTTTCAGCAGCAGAAATGCTAACTGGTCCGCCATTTCGATCCATTATTAGATGTATAAATAGAAGTGTTTCAATACATATCAGGCGAGAAGGAGGTACTAGCTTAAAATACGATAGCGTCCATGAATGATGGGTACTCACTACTCACTTCGTAACAACGAGTTAACTAACAACGCTAGCTCTCATCATGCCTCCATGCCGTTGGGTTGGAATAGTTCCTTCGGCCGTTGAGATCATTTTGTTTAGTACGGGTCCTAATATGTTGGCTAGCAAGTCTGATGCCAGAGTTGGGGAGTACAGCTGTACAGGCATGTGACTGCGATCTGGCTCTCTGCTGACCTGTAGCCTATTCCAGTTTCAGAACCAATGATTTTTTTTCTTTTCCTTTTTTGGATCACACCAAGACGACCGAGCTGAACCTTTTCAAACCAATCTGATTTTTTTAATCGAGTAGAGTAACCTTACAGAACCACTTGGTGATTTCATTGAACTCTGCTTGAAATGCCGAGTTTTTCAGTTTTGAATAGTGGAAGGGGGAGGTGGACGTACGAGAGGAGAACATTAAGGAAAGTTAAATTAGCCGCGAATTGCATTGGTGACTGGCACCTCCCTTAAGAACACTAGAGCCTTCCTTTGTCCCATAGTTTTTGGTCGATTGGTATAGCTAGCTAATTCTCAAGTCAGAGATTGAAGACGTGGTTATACTTATGTGTCTAAGAATATAAGAATTTTTAGATTGGGTCAAAATCAAATAATTTTAACTTTGACTTGTATTTTAAATAATAGTGTTAGTCAAATTTTAAAATGTTTGTCTAACTAATTCTAGAAATTAATGCTTATATTCTGAGGCATAGGGGCATTACATTTTATTGGATTCATCATATCAATTTAGGAATGGCTGTTTCAAACTTTTATTTGATGAAAGTATTTAATTTCTTTCAGGTTCTAATCCAAAGTTGTATATTACTTAAATGGCGCTAAAGTCAAAACGAAATCTGAAATTAAAAGAACAATGTCCCTGGTTATTTAAGTTATCTTCTAGCATTTAAATAAACAAGTCTTAAGTTGAGTTTTTTTCTCGAGGATAAGGTTTCGATTATCACATAACTCTATCATTTCTCTGTGGAAGATGAATGTCACTTCAGAATATGAACAAACTTCTAAGTTTTGTAGATTATTGTACCACTTAAAATATTAAAAATGACATGATCATGGATCTTTTTTTTCCGAGCTAATTTTTTTTTCAAGCAAAATGGATCTGTCTCTATATATCGGGAAGAAAGCAATCTTGTAACCATGCATGCGTCTTCCACTCCCAGTCCGGTAATGAGGTGCGGCCGGATAACCGAATGCCACCGGCTTCCTTCTTCCACTTCCAGTAACCCGAGCTCGAATTACTGGCTCGAAAGCTGGAGTTATTTACAGGAGAACTCTACTTACAGATGCAAACGGTACCTAATAAGGCCAAGACCGGTTTCAGGTTTAAATAGAGGCTTCGGTCCATATCAGGCGAGAGAATGCGAGTTTAATATGATTGCGTCCATGAATGATGGCCCCACACTACTTAGTGAGTCAACAACTCTCATGCGCCTCCATGCCGTTGATCTGCGATCTAGCTAGCTGCTGACCTGTAGTCTAGTTGGATCTCTCCAATAACAGGTTGAACCTTTTTTAAATTGAGTGAAATTTTGTGGAATTCATTCAACCATTTTTTTAAAAAAGAAATATATATATCCTAGCCTCTTTATTGACCGATATATACATGCTGTTTTTTTATTACATAGTCCAACATCAACCAAAATATCACGGTATTAAAACATAAATGTTTGATCCATTGATCTCACACTCAACTAAAAACCAAAAAAACTAGAAGGAGATTATGTTGATGAACCACCACCCATTATTTGTGAAGATCTCTATGGCTGCAGTTTCAAGCACACCGCATGTCATATCTTCATAATGGGATTTTTAGATAATGGGATGATTCTCCTCCTTCTGTAACAGGAACCAAAAGCATGTCCAATCTGTACATCTGAAGATAACATGTAGGAACAAAGGTATTCACTCAACCAGCTTGAAATGCCGAGTTTTTCAGTTTGAAATTAGGGAAAAGGAGGAAGGGAGGAGCACATAGAGACGGAAGATAGGAAAGATAAATTAGCCATAATTGCGCCGGTGATTACCTTTGTCCCTTTGTTGTTGGCGCTTGGCAGCGCACTTTTTTCAAGTCGAGATTGAAGATGCCAAATTCTTGAAGATATTCTTTGTACATTTTATTGGCTCCACCAAATCATTTTTGGAATATGCCAATCTCAGTCTTTTATTTGATGAAAGTTGAAGTTTTCTGGTATTACTTACGGTGCTAAAGTCAAAAGGGACATCTGCGGAGCAAACATTAATTGTTCTCAAGTTATTTAAGTTATCTAGTAGCATTTAAATAGATGAAAGTCTTAATTTGAGATTTTGTCTCGAGGATATGGTTAGTTACATTATTATCACATTTCCAACTCTATCCTTCCCCGGTGGAAGATGAGTATCATTTAATATATGAATGCGTGAAAATGACATGAAGATGGATCTCAATGCATGGGGAAGAAAGACAAACGTAGTAGCCATGCACGGGAACGAGTGTTTAGTTTCAGGTCTCTGATGCGTAGAACCGGCATTCGACCGGGTAAATTATAACATGTGGTTCTACAAAACAGCTCACCGCCGTAGCTGAAAGATGAGTAAAAGGAGAGACTTATAATGTCAAATGTTAACATGGCCCCAACGCAGAGCTCCGGCAACACCATTGAGGACTGAGGTACTCGTCGTTAGCCATTTGGAAAACACACGAAAGGTTGCATTTACAGTTGATATACAGAGATGGAAGGTAAGAATTATGCATAAGAACCGTCTTGGAAGCGAGGAAATGAATTTATTTTCGTTTTTGTAAACTGAAACTCTGTTTGGTTGGCCTCTTCAGGGATCGGGGCAATAAAAATCAAAAGAGAGAGGAGAAAATGAAGAGAGCACTGACATAATGAAACAGATGGATCGCATAAGGCATGGTTCGTTCGGACATTCGGCTGGAAGTTGGTCTGTCCATGGATGGGCTGTGTCAGTGTTAATTTCGGCCTACAACTTTTGAACCGGGCCACTCTTGACATTTTCAGTGGTACTCCGAGAATGGCCCCGTTCAGTCTGAAGTCTGAACTATATGATTATGAAGAGACGAAGAGTATCCTGAATGGTCCCGTTCCATATGCTCGACTGCTGGTTACATTCAGGGACTCAGGGTAGTAACGCTGTCAATTTTTATACGCACCATTAAGGCATACCACTTGGCTGCTAGCTGCTGTCATACCGCTAGTTTTTTCCGTGGAGGAATCAAAGTATCAAAGTATACTGCTAGTTTTTGGCGCCACACGGAAATGATCAGGCTCTCCCGGTCGCGTGGCCCGCGGCGGCCACCGTGGCGCGACAGAGGGGGCACGTCGAGTTCACCCGGAACCACGCCTCGATGCACTCAGCGTGGAACCCGTGCCCGCACCCCGGCACTAGGCGCGCGGCGGCCTGATCGCCAACCCCGAGCTCCCCGAGGCACACCGCGCAATCGGCCTTCTCCGCGCCGGAGCCGTCCTTGGTGGCCTCCACGTGCACGACGAACACCGGGAGCACGCGCCGCGCTGCTGCCTCCCCTGCTCCGAGGCATGGCGCCGCCACGCGTGACGGCCAAGAAGGCTGCGGAGCGGACGACGAGGAGGACGGTGAGGCGGCGGTGGTGCCGCTGCTGGTCCCCTGTTTCTTGGCCTGCCAGACGAAGCGCCACAAGAGGTAGAGCAGGATGAGCACGATGCTGACGGCCGCGAGGGCCGTGGAGGTACTGGAGCTGCCACGGCCATCCATCCTCCAGTACCTCCACGGCGATGCAGCAGTAGTAATGCAGGCTGTGACCTCTTTAACGACGTGCAGTTTTGCTGACGACTTGCTAGATTAAACACTGTATAATCGTGATTGGTAGGAGCAATGTCCTTCGGCGTAGACTTGCTCATCGTTTAGGATGTATATCGCGGTCTTTAATTTACATTTCTTGCCATAACTTTTTTTTTTAAAAAACGCATATATTAACAAAAAATAATAATCATGACAGACAATAGATGCATTGATGTAGAAGCATTCTCATCATTATATAACTCTGACATGAAGAATCTGAAAAATAATAGAGGTAGCAGTTTAATGTTAAATTCTCCATCAAATGTGGTTAGAGAACAATGCACATGCCCATGCCGTCGGGTTGGAATTCATTGTTCATTGGTTGCAGTTTGCAGCATCTAAATTTGGTGGGATGCTTAAGTCTGTCCAGATCGTTTACTTCACCTATAATAATACTGGAGTCCTACTATATTGCTTTGATGAGTCAGTCTATCAGCTCAAGCACGTAGGGCTACGTCTGCTAAGACATTTACAAAAATCCTTTTAAAAAAATGATGTGTCAAATAATTAGAGCCTTGTGTCTCCGGAGATCAAGTGAACCCATGTCCTGCAGCCAATCCTTCACAGACACGTCAGCAGTGCCTTAGTATTTAAGTGAAACTTGTAAGTGTAGCAATGCTCCAAGAGGCCAGGTCACCCGCAACCTAGCCACAGCTCAGCTTCTTGCTTTCGTAACCATATGGAATCATCTGTGCTGATGGCTGCTGTAGATGTCTCGGCAGCTTGGCAGTTGAACAATTTCTTAAACAGAGATAAAAGGTATCGTGGCATCTTGTGTTGATTCTTTCTGCGAATTTTGAATGCCTCCATCATCTATGGAATTGTACTTTTCAGGCATTTCTTTGATGGAAAGTCTTCTTGTTGTTCCAGGTTGAAGTTTTCTTATTCTACATTTGGAGCAAAGTCAGAAGGAACACCCCCAGTGCACACCATTATTTTAAGTTATCTTGCTTTAAATATGTAAGATTTTAATTTTTTTTTTGATTACACAGTACAACTCAGACACTCACAACGCACGCACACTCACTCCTATAAACACACATACGCAAACCCTACCCCTATGAGCATCTTCGAAGATTGAGCCGGCAAATCCTCCATATTATTGATGATAACTCAAAAAATCGCTTCGGCCCCCGCGTCGCTCGCACGCGAGCGACCCGGGCGGCGACCCAAATCCTAGGCCGCCGCCACCCTCTCCCTCCCTCTCCTGCCACGCCGCCGCCAGAGCGAGCCGCCGGAAACCGCGCGGTTAGCCGGGACGGCGGCGGCGAGGCTCTAGCAGCCGTTTTCGAGCGAGATGCGGCCGGTCTTGCGACCTCAAGAGTCCAAGTTGGTGAAGCGTCCGGCGGCGGCGGCGGCTCGATCCGACGCCTCGTTGGTCGGATCCGGTCTCCCTGCAGCGAATCTGCGGCGGATCTGGCCGTGGACAGGCCGGGGCACGCCGGCAGCTCATGGCGGTGGCGTCCCCTCCGTTTCGACGGTGGGACGGCGCGGCGGCTGCACGGCAGGCACGGTGGCAGGAGCAGCGCGCGCAGGAGACGGCGGCCGTGCGCGAGCAGTGGAGAACACGGTGGCCGCGTGCGTCGGAGTTCACGGCGGTCGCGCAGCGTGCGAGGCGGTGCGCAGGCGACCGTGAGCGTGCAGCGGCGGCGCGGCGTGCAGGCACTCCGTGGAGGCCATGGCGTGTGCCCGATGGCGTCGTCCAGTGGCGCAGTGCCGCGCGTAGACGGCTTGTGCGCGCGGCAGCTGTGCGTGTGGATGTTCGAGGTGTTCGTTCTGCTGGCCGTGCTGTGTGGTTGGTTGTGGCGGCGACAACGGACGACGTGGTGGCCCGTGCGGCGTGGTGTCCGTGTACGGTGGAGTTCTGTTGGTGCTGATGTTGTTGCGGTGGTCCGGTGATGGTGCTGTGGTTATTGTTGGTAGGTGGCATGGCGTTGCTGTTTTGGATGCGCCGTTGGTGTTGGCCTTGCAGCCATTGGTGGTGAGGCGCATGAGCATCGGGGGAAACCTTGCCTGGCAGCTGCCGGTGCCGGCAACGACGGCGCTGTTAGCGTCGTACACCTTGATGGAGGCGTTGTCGAGATGCTTTGCTTCCCCACCTCTGGAGATCTCTCTGGGAGTAATCCCAGATTTGACATGTCAGATCGGGTGATGATGGCGCTTTTCGCGACATATCCTTCTTGAAGGCATCGCCTTAGAGATGATCTTCTCTGCCGGGTCAATCATTGGCGCATCGAGCTGTATGGGGGCAACGATGACACTGTCTGGTGAAGTCGGAGCATCCTTATGGCGGCAGCAACTACGGCGTCACAAGACGAGGCGAGGCCTTTCCCTCATAATGCTCCTACCACGGCGGATCCTGCTTGATGATCTTGCTTAAGGAAGTCGGAGCTGCTGGATCGTGTGTACGTTGAGCTTGGTGACGATGACTTGTGGCGGGATCATTTTAGGTGGAATCTTGCAGGTGTTTTGGGGTGTGATCGAGGGCAGCGTTGAGGTCCGCTCTTGAGTTGTCGGAGCTGCTATCATGTGATGAGCTTGGCAAAGACGGCTCAATGACGGGCTCCGTCTCATGTTCCCAACATTGTGGGTGTTTTTTATTTCTTTTTGTAGCTTAGGTTTTTTCTTGCTTAGGATTTGTACGGTTTGGCCTCGTTTCCCTTAATATGAGGCACCTTCTTCTTATTTATATATGCCGGAACACAAAGTGTTCCGGGTCTTTCAAAAAAAAAATCCTCTATATTGACGAAATCACCACTGACGCCTCGCTGTCGACGGCCACATCGCCTACCGCTGAAAGCACAAATGCCGTTAAATACTAGAAAATTTGCTCCCACTGGGAGTCAAACCCAGGACCTCAAATGTGCTACTCGGGTGCCTTAACCACTAGGCCAAGACCCCTTTCACAATTTTAGATGGGAGATAAAAATGCCAGTTGCCTTAGCCAGATACTAATGTTTTTATCTCTCCTGGTTAATTGACTATTTCGTGTCATATGATGAGAAAAGATTGGAAACTTTTTCACTTCATGGCAAGTTTGGGTACCTGTTTAGATTCCAATTTGACCTTGACCTTGTATCTAGGACATGATTGGTTTTGTTGATTCGAATTATTCGAATCTATATTCGTTTCTCGTAAAGATTAGAGGTGTTACACTCAAAATTCAAAACTTTGGACATTGTTAGGGGCAAAGCTAACTTTGAGAGCTTTCGGTGTCATCATCAATTTTAACGGGGTCATTAGCACTATAAATAGTGACTAACTGATGATTTATGAAGGAATACACGAAAATGACATGGGAACCTGCTTTAAAAAATATTGTGTATATTACATGGTTTATACATATATGCCATAAAAATGGTTATTAGCCTTACTTATGTTTGAGAGTGTCAATATCCATGCCACTTGAAGGAGGGGGGGGGGGGGGGGGGGGGGAATACCATAGAAATATGATGATAGTATGAATTCGGATGTCAAATGGTTTCCTTTAAAACTCATGTAAACTTGCTACTCATGTCGGATTCTGTAGACCTTGCTGGAAACCAGAGACCGAAATCAGATGATGCTACATATTTGTTCGATATAATATATTGATAAGTCCACATTTGTTTGATGTAATAGCAATTTGACAACACAAGCATACATAGCATGTACTCCCTCCTTTTTAATTATATGACGCAGTTGACTTTTTTGTTGAACTTTGACCAACAATATATGTGAAAATAATTAGTTGCTTAACGTAAAATATATATTGTTGGATCTATCATTAAAAGTACTTTAATATTAACTTATACATTTAGCTATTTGCATAAATATTTATGAATAAGACGAAGGGTCAAAGTAACGAAAAAAGTCAACTGCGTCATATAATTAAAAACGGAGAGAGTATTACTTTTCAATCATATATACGATTGTGCAAACAAAGATCCTATCACACTAATATAAATCAATTGTTTCTTTTGCATGATTGAAAGGATAACTTTTTTTTTTGACCGAAGTCAGTAGGGGAAACCCCAACCTATTTTTTACTTTTTTTTTATTTCAGTCTGGTTATCGCTCTCACGGGGAGTTGAACCCAGATCTGCTAGATGCTACTCAGGTGCTCTAACCACTAGGTTGGAAGCCCTTTCACTAGATGATTGAAAGGATAACTTTATTAGCCAGGACAATGGATAATAAATGTTTTAGATGGGAGATAAAAATGCCAGTTGCCTTAGCCAGATACTAATGTTTTTATCCCTCCTGGTTAATTGACTATTTCGTGTCATATGATGAGAAAAGATTGGAAAATTTTTCACTTCATGGCAAGTTTGAGTACCTGTTTAGATTTCAATTCTTAGTAGTTCAAATCCAAACACTCCAGGAGTAATGCTCCTGCCCAAAAAGGCTTCATAGGAGAAATATATCACAAAGGAAGCAGAAAAGAAAAGGAAATTTGAAGTTTTTTTTATCGTACATTGGTTTTCTTGGATAAAGAGAAATCCTTGTGTTTCTTATTGTAGTTAAATTGTTGTTAAAATTCCATAATGTGGATGAGCTTGGTGGAGGTGTCTATTTTTTCTTCTTAACCAAACACAACATAGTTCCTTCTAGGTTGAGTCACCTTTTTTAATGTGCTTGTTAAACTAAAAATTACTTAGAAGAGATGTACATACACAAACCATAAAGATGGTAACGTAACGTGCTGAACTGGAGTACTGTGTATGGCATGATCCAAGACGCACATACTGACTTTTCTCTACTGCCAAAGCTACGGAAAAGGGAACAAAAAGAGATGGAATATCTCGAACGGTATGAGCATATTAACAACACGGTTTAGACGCGCCACGCTCGCCGGCTCGCGCTCAACGTTCCACCACCACGTGCACGGCCACCGGCGCCGCGCCACCCTTGTGCGCGCCCACCGGATCCGGCTGGCCGACGACCGCGGCGCGGCAGAGCGGGCAAGTGGAGTTGGCGCCGAACCACCGGTCGATGCACTCCACGTGGAACTTGTGGCCGCACCCGGGCAGCAGGCGGCCGCGCTCGCCGTCCTTCATCTCCGCGAGGCAAACCGCGCACTCCACCGGCGCCGTGGCGGCGCCGTCGCCGCCGTGCACGAACACCGGCAGCGCCGCAACGTCCCGCTGCCGCAGCTTCTTCGCGTCGCCGGCGGCGGCGGCGGCGGACGTGGCGGCGACAGTGACGGGCATCATGTCCTGCGGCCGCGCCGACACGGTGAGCTTGTACAGTCGCCAGAACAGCGTCGCGAGGACGACGGCCACGCCGATCGCCCCGAGCGCCGCGTACAGGTCGAACCTGAGGTCGCCGTTCAGACCCGACGACTCCAACTGGGGGTTCGAGCTCGACATGTTGCTCAGCTAGCTCGATCGACCTCTCCTAAGAAACTGGGGCGCCTTTTTGGAACTTTCGAGCAGTGGCGGTGTTTGCGTCTGCTCGACGATGTGAGCGAATATATAACACACTCGACGGCACTGCTGCTCGACACCGACTCCTATGTCGTCGTCTCCCAAATATCTTTTGGTTTTGCAATTTCTTTCTTCGTGACATGAAAAATATGTTATCCCGGGTTCATGGGATTGACCAGAGGGCACCGCCTCCAAGCATATTCGTCACATGGCGACGTGCGACGGGAAGAAATGAGCCACGGAAGGTTTTTAAAATGTTAGGCCCGATCTTGCGACGTGATGCTAGGATCCGATTTCGCTGCGTGAGGTGCGATGGTATATTTCAAGCCCTCAAGGCCTTCTCTATGGCTTCCGTGGTAGGCGTAAGAAACATCAATACTCTCATTGATCAGTCTATAACACTAGCATTTCTTCAGTTACTATGTTAGAGTTATGTTAGCCATGCCCGGTTAACTCATCAGAACACTACTTCTTGTTTTGGACATGGACATAATAATCTAACATGCTACTTCGACAACTCATAATTTAAATTCACCAAGAAACATAACAAAGTATGAAACCACCGTGAATTATTGTTTGCTCATATATATATTGCGATCGCCTTTTAAATAGCTCTAATACACAAACCGCCGGACAACACAGCTCACCATATGTTTAGCTACCTTATTAATCGCTCATTGAACCTTCACTCACTCTGTATATATTCCTCTTAGTTTCCTTGAGAATACTGCGCCATGTTGCATTGACCTCCTCAGACCCGTCAATGTCAACAATATTTTACTTTGGAATGTTCTATAAATGTAAGAATATGATATTAATATTTGTAACTAAACTTTATATTGTTTGCCTACACGCACTCTTTATATTACTTTGGAATGTGATGTAAGGATTTCATACAAGATAAACTTGTAATCCAAATATTACCTGCATTTCATCAAAGGATTACTAGAAATATATCATCATTTCTTGTTTGAACAAGCTTGTCATTTAACGGATGATTGATCAACATATATAACAGTTGAGCCATGCTTAAGAATTCAAGAACACGCTTAACTGGCATCTTTCACAGATATCTCAAATAGTACAATTATGCACCTCGATCTGCATAATTAATTGGAATAAGTCTACATAACCCCCCAACCTATTGATGTCCGGCCACTTAACCCCCTGACCTTAGAAACCGGATGTTTAACCCCCTCACCTTACCAAAACCGTTTACTTTACCCCCTGTAGTGGTTTTCCCTGGCGGTTTTGCCACGCTGGATGCTGAGCTGGAGCTGAGAGGCTGGCCTGACGTGTAGGCCCCACATGTAAGTGGAATGGACGAACCAGCAGAGGTCGAATTAAATAGAGGCGAACCATCCCGTACTGTGTCGCCTCGCCACTTCTTTCCGTGTCGCCCCGCTGCTGCTGCTCCTTGAACGCGACCGGCGATGCGGACGGCGAGGTGATGATCGCGGCGAGATCCCATTTCGTGGTCTGCGGGAGCGGGTGAGTCCCCTGAACTGCATCCCCCCTGGTTCGCCCCTCAATCCCCCTTGCTAATATTCGATTTCAGGTAGGAAAAGGGCTCGGTTGCTAGGGGTTTATGATGGGTTTTGTATTTCCATGGATTAGAACCTCAATGATGTGCAAATTAGTTGGAAAAGTGATTATTTTCTTGCCGATTTGACCCTGTGCGCATGGTATGGTTCAGATTCTAGGGTTAGGACTTACGAGGTAAAAAGGACATGACATGATAGGTGTTTGTAAAAGCTAGTGTTTTTCTTCTTATTTTGCATCGAGATTAATGCATGTTTTATTCGCATATATGTCAGGCATGGATCCTTGCGATCTGCTTGCTGATGTTGTTTCTACTCCAAAGGCAGTGAAGGCAGGAAATGAAGACAGTATGAATCAAATTGTGGTAGATCGTGATAGCGAAGGCGAAGGTGACAAATCTGAGAGTTCAGATGACGACTATCAACCCAAGGATCTCAACAGCTCCGGCGATGATGAAGAAGTAGAGCAGTTGCTACAGAAAGACCTTAGAATCAGCGAGGAAGGTGAAGGATGGGTACTCATTTCAGATCAGCAAAAGGGATTGTTGAAGTCAGTAGCTGAACTTGTTCCTAGAGCAAAGCATAGGATGTGTGCAAGGCACATCTATGCAAACTGGCGAAAGAAGCACAGTGGACACAAATTGCAAAGGAAATTTCGGAAGTGTGCTAAGTCATCATGTAGAATCCTTTTCAATTACAACAAAGCAAAATTGGCTCAAGAAACTCCTCAGGGGGCGAAGGACATGGTTAACACTCCACCTGAGCACTGGAGTAGAGCATTTTTCAAGCTGGGTTCGAACTGTGATTCTGTGGATAACAACATGTGTGAGAGTTTCAATAACTCAATCATGGATTCCAGGTTCTTGCCTGTCATCTCCATGAATGAGATAATCAGATGCAAGGTCATGGTAAGGATCCAAGAAAACAGGGCCAAGGCAGAGAAATGGCAAGGACAAATCTGTCCAAATATATTCAAGAAACTGAAGTTGAACATTGAGAGGTCTGGCCATTGTCATGTCCTATGGAATGGAGACCATGGATTTGAGGTGAAGGAGAAAGACAAGAGAAGGTTCACTGTGAATCTGGAACAGAAAACTTGCAGCTGTAGGTACTGGCAACTCGCAGGCCTTCCATGTTGCCATGCAATCAGTGCTATATACATGGCCTCAAAGAACCTGGATGAGTATATTGCTTCATGTTACTCAATCGCTGAATATAGGAAGACCTATCAGTTTTGCTTGCAACCAGTGGAAGGGCAGGAGAGTTGGCCAATTTCTGACATGCCAAGGCCATATCCTCCGGCTTTTGTTAAGATGCCTGGCAGGCCCAAGACTCAGAGAACTAGGGAACCTCATGAGAAACCAAAGGGCACAAAGGTTAGCAGGGTGGGCATCAAAATGAAATGCAAGATCCGCCACTCCACTACTCATAACATGAGAACTTGCAGCCAGAATTCAGAAGCTGGGTCAAAGAAGAATGCACACATCAAGAGAGATGCTAGTAGGAAGAGGAAGAAATCAGAGGCTGCTACATCTACAGCTGGCCCAAGTGTAAATATGTTCACTAATTTCACTTCCCGTAAAGTTTTATTAAATCTGACCAATTATACTTGTAGGTGCCAAGAGCTGATGTACCAAGGGCGCCAAGGGCTGCACCAGCTGCTGTTGTACCAAGGGCACCAAGGGCTGCACCAACTACTACTGCTCCAAGAAAGGCACCAAGACCTGTATCAACAGCTGCACCAACTCAACAGGGACCTAGTGCGACAGTTCACAACCAGCAGTCCGGGACAAACACTCGAAGGCGCCATGCTTCCAGGGCTGCTTACTTGCTCTTTGGTGACAACTATTGAATGATGAATGTCTTTTGTGATGGTGGTGGTACATTTTGTATGTAATACATACTAGGATTTGCTTTTGTCATGATGGTGATACCTGGGACACTGGAAGTTCAAACACCATGCTTTTGTATGTAATAGATAGTCACATATGGTGACAGACGGTGAAACTGAATGCTAAGCAATCATTTGGATGTATGGTTCAGGCCAAGGACCTGCTAATACTATTGGTATTATGAACCTGCTTTCACTGATAAATGTTTCCATCCATTATATATTTCTGTGCATTTGTTTCACGTATGAGCAAGTTGAGAATTGATACTCAGACACAAATCTGGCTACAAGTTTTTCATTGCAACAGATAGTCAAGTGATACAATTTTTGCACCCACACGTTGCTGCTAACATATGGCCTAAGAGCATGCCGGCAACTAATTAACACAACAAGGCAGCTAATATACTTTGGCACATCGCTCCTACTCAATCCTGAGACACGGTCACATGGACGAGCGGCAACTCTGCAACGCCACGCAGCTACGGGGCCCTCTCTGCTCTCCTTTTCTAATTTATTCCCCTCCATGAGTGCGCCAAGGCCCTGCATCTGGCGGGAACAAGCCTTGTCTTCCCGCCATTCTTTCCTCCAACGATGGCCAGCTCCAGCTCAGCGTCCAGCATGGCAAAACCACCAGGGAAAACCACTACAGGGGGTAAAGTAAACGGTTTTGGTAAGGTGAGGGGGTTAAACGTCCGGTTTCTAAGGTCAGGGGGTTAAATGGCCAGACATCAATAGATTGGAGGGTTATGTAGACTTATTCCTAATTAAATCAGTCGTGTGGCCACTACTAGTACAATAGATAATCTTCTTAACAATCATGATATATATGCTGCCAGGACTCAGACCTTAACATTGCCTGGCTCTTGTCGTATATTCCTTCTCTCTCCTCCTTTAGAGCGTCTCCAAAGGCTGATTCTAAGCTGTCTTTTATAATTGTTCATTGGAGAAAAAGAAGACAGAGAAAGCAACTAGCTCTTTCCTAAGAGCTAATCTCTAAAGACAATGAGAGACGTAAACATGGATCCCACTCTTCATTAATCTTTTGCAAGAGCTAACTGCTAGCTCTACCATTGGAGATGTTGTTAACGCAATACATGCAGAGCGATACAGCTAGCAACTGTTAGCACATCCATTGATGCCAACAATATCATTATCAAGTACGTGTCATGTCAGAAGTATATTCTTTTAATCACATTTAAAAAACTCAAATAAAATAGTTTAGGTAGTATAATACTGGTGAAGATGAGAGGCTAGCCAGGAAAATGCGACAACCCAGAGAACTAGTACAAGAGATAAGTTTTACAACTTATCTGTTGTATATACGACAAACATGCATGTTATGAGGTTTTATATGTAGGCAACGTATTCTATGAGAACCAGGTTCGTGTGAGAACTATGAGAACTCTAATCTGGGTCACATGATCTTGATCCAAGGGGGGCGCATAGGGAGAGGTGGGAGGGGGAATTTGCAAAAGTATGATTAAGTGGACGGTGATTTTGTAAATCCCCCCTCCCACCTGAATTCAAGCGCACCATTGGATCAAGATCATGTGACCCAGATTAGAGTTCTCATAGTTCTCACACGAACCTGGTTCTCATAGGATACGCTGCCTTATATGTATGCTCTGAGCAGCAAAGACAGGAATATGTTAGACCTTCTAAACAATGCAGACATCTATTGCTTAATAAGTATAGGGGGCTGGGTGGGCGTGATGGATTTGTTTTCCTTTTTTTGTTGATTAAGAGATGTAATAATTTTATTTTATTTTTGAGGAAACTACGGTGGGGGAAATCCCCACCTGAATTTTCCCATTGGAACAAAAACAGAGTTTTGTGTACATAAAGTGCTGCTCGGAGCACTTGATCGGGCTAGAGTACAACTACAAGGAGGGAAAAGATAAAACACTACACATGACCTGATAGACACATCACACAACACAACACATGAGACATCAGATAACACAAAACACATGACCTGAAGGGTATAATTCGCTCAATGACAAATAAAGCCAAGACTAACCTCACGCCGAGAGGGATTTCTGGTTCACCAATTGAGAGATCACCATCTCTAGTGAAAACGACATGTACTCCGATGATTCCCTATTATTCTAGTAACTGTGGAGCAATTAGTTAAGATGGACAAACAACAATGGCGGTTTTAGCTAGTTTGCAACGTCTTAGAGGTTATTATGGATCTGATCAACGCCAAAGCTACAGTAATGGGATGTATGTGCTTTTCTTATTGATGAATGAATTTATTAGAATAATTCTCATGTAATAAATCTGAAATAATCGTGTCAAAAAGAATATTAATTTTACAAGTTCGGCGGCACGTACATGTTCTTGATGTAGCAGTTTATTACGATTGCCTGCATGAATATTGCCTACTCACTACTAAGATACTAAAATGCCCAACTATATAGTAATACTCAGATAATTTATTGGTAACAAAACAAAAGTCGTGGTATATATTGTGTTGATTCGAAGGTGATGGTTCTCCAAATTTTAAAAGTCCAGATGAAAGATACCATGGCATTTCTTTTGCAATTTTAATTCACATTTTTTAGTGTTTCCAGCATATATATATGGAATGGCAGCTTCAGGCTTTTCTTTGGTTGATTGAAGTCTGCTCTCCTTCGTTCCATCTTGTAATATTATTGTACATCATGTTGACATCAAAGAGCAGCTACAAGGAACTATCTCTTGCTGTGGTGACGGACGCGTGATGAGGAATGAAACGCATATTTTGGCTCCTCGCATTCAAATTTGTGGTCTAGTAATTCAAAGGTGTATTTAACTCTGACTTTCTCTACCCAAAACCTCAAATTCATTTGCCGAGCCTGCATCCCCTATTTCTAATGGCATCTCCTGACTCCCTCCACCGCAGCTATCACCGCTGGAGTCGAGCTTCATTCACACCTCTGGTGATTGCAACACCACATGTATGTGTCATTTTCTCGATCATAGTCTAATACATAGTGCCGCTAGCCAGTTCCCCCTTTTTGTTGGCTCACAGCCTGACGTGCCGCTAGCCAGTTCCCCCTTTTTGTTGGCTCACAGCCTGACGTGCCGCTAGCCAGTTCCCCCTTTTTGTTGGCTCACAGCCTGACACACCACCACCCGCCTGACTCCTTTATATGAGTCACGACAAACGTAGCTACAATTACCACTTCACCGTCGTAAAGCCCTAACCATAGAAGCCCCCATCCCTTGGCATGTGATATTTACTAGAGATGATGGTCAAAGCACATATCTTGGTGATTTTTTTTTTTTTTTTGCGATGGAATATCTTGGTGAAATTTGGTGGTAAGCACCGACGTGTAATGGACAAAGCTTAGTTGTATGTAGTAGCAATGATAAACGAAGCCATCAAGATTCCATGTTTAATCGGGCTTATTGTAAGAGTCAAGCAACTGTTGGATAGTGCTTATAATTTGACCATGCCCTCAACTTAATGACATATTGAATTCTAAATGGTGCATTATGTATTTTGGCCTGCATTATTATCTCTGAGTAGATAATCTATTTTTTGATCCAATAATGAATGGTTTTTTTTTTGCGCAATAATGAATGGTTGCTTATGTTAGGATAGGAAATTCTCTATTTTTTTTATCCAACTAGTCTTATATATATGTTTTTATTTCTCCCTTATTTTTGGCGAGTTGAATGGTTCCAGTTTAGACATATTCAGAACGGACAAGTTCATTAAGTTGCTAGCCTGGAAGATGCAACAACAGAGAGCTATCTGATGAAATATTCTAGACATCCTCATGATCGAAAAGCAAGAATTAATCATCTATCAGGTCTGTGAACGTCAGCAACATACATCAATTTCAAGGAAAGGATTGCTACATGACGTACAAAACATACACTATTAGATAGATTTAATTAAATATTTGCACCTTTTTGTCTATGATTTTTTTTGTGTGATTACACAGTACAACTCAAACGCTCACAACGCACACACACTCACCTCTATGATTTTTTTGTCTATGATTTGCATCAAGTACTAAATAAAGATACGACTTTAAAGTCAAGATATCTATAGGTTCCATGCTGCCCTGATCTGAAAGTTCCGAACTCGTGTAGTTAAGTATAATTTGTAACTGTTTACTATGTATGACAGTATGAGGGCTTCTCTTGAGACCTGACTCGACTATTTCACCTCTTGAGTTCCTTTTTATTTTTCCTTTTTGAGATCTCATCTCTTGAATTCTTGGGGTGGCTTGGGAGGCGCCCTGGTGATGAACGCATGCAACCATATGGGCTGTCGTGCGCCCGGTCAACTGGCAAATTTGTGTTGATGCTAGCCACCGCAAGTTGCAACAAAGCTGCCAGCCTGCCAGCCGCGATGGGAACATGAAGAATTTCGTGAGCCGAGGCCGAAAGACTCTGAGGGTGCGCGGCCGGCTGAGCTTGAACTCTGGTTGCCTACTTCCTAGTCGATACCGGCTGGTGAGCACGCGCTAACCTCTTTCTTATGGCTTTTCGTGTTCGACGTGTGCACCTTTCTGAGTAGTACTTTCCTCTGGTGACATCCAAACCGAACAGAGGCATCGTTAATTAGTCTCCCCATGGTCTCAATCGTACCAAAATTTAGGTTTTGCATCCAAAGAGCTGCGCCATGACCGTATATGTACTGTGCTCGGCCAGGATATGTGTCCCTTCAAGAGGCTTCAACTTCGTATCCGCCATCGCCTGACCTGACAATCTGACATATACTGATCATAATAGTAAGTAGCTAGATGGCTCTACGTGCCTCTTCAACGTGGAACTGGGCTATCAGATGAAGCTCAATGTAACTGGGTAATCTAAATGCCTTCTAAAACATGTAGCTTTGTGATAGTTTCATGATCCAGAAGCTTGAGCCACCGGTCTCACCACAGCTAAAGTAGTCATGCGTCGTCTGGGTAAGAGATATATATTAAGTATTATGGCCGGCGAAACGCCTGCCTAATCAGCCAAAAATCTAACGTGGAGGAGAGAGTGAGGAAGAGAGAGAGGGATGCGGGCGATTCCTCACTCGCCGAGGCCAAGCCGGCTGATGCAATAAATACGGAGAAAGTCACACTCTTTCACCAATCACTAAAGTGCATGCATGTAACCATTATTTAAATAATCAAAGAAACAGTTGGTTGAATAGCCAACTCACTATACGATGCTGGCGATAAAGTCACCGATCCTGAGCTTTCAGCCGGCAACGGGCTATTTCATTATCCTTGCTCTTACGTACTTATTATCAAGCTTTTTGTCAGCCAATTGGATCATAGGACTACAGTGGATCCACCATAGGTCCGGCTGCATCCAAGTAACCCTTCCTTTTATTAGTATTGTTTGTCAATGTCTGTGCGGCATTTGGTCTTGCATTCATTATATTAAATTTTGTTGCACACTGTCTTCTTTATGATACTCCTAGAACCGATCAACTTACATTGAGATAGTTTAGTTAGGTCAAACTACCAACATTATTGGATCCGCTGGATCCCGCTTTTGGTGAATTCAGCTCTTTTGTGTGCTTCACCACTCAGTCTACGTATACATTATTGGATATTAATAACCGAAATAGAGATTAGTTTTTTTTTAAATAGAGGTGATGTGATGTAATTCGTGGAGATGTTATGTACATATATGAAGATGCAAGCTCTCTACATTTGCAGGCCACCAAGGACAACATAGACAGGATGAAGAAATAGCCCAGTGGCTAAACAGGATGGTGCGGTTGATGGAAGGGAGGAAAAAAGGCTTCACACAGGAGTCATTTTATATTTTTTTTTAGATAATGGGAAAAAGAAGTCCCGGCTTTGACCACCCCCAAGAGACACCAACATAGTTTTCATAGGAATTTATTGAGCAACAATTCTATTACTAAATCTCCATCCATGGTTGGCAAAGATCTGCATCACCGTCGTCTCCAGTGAACGGCATGCATCTTGAATGAAGTTGATGTCCTCCTCACACTTTTGTAGCTTCGCCCACATTCTTAGCCAATGTGTGCCCCTGTAAAGTACCTGCATATATGTTTTTATTGGAGATTTATCAAATACAATATCATTCCTACTAATCCAGAGAGCCCAACATAAAGCGAAAACTCCACATAACAAAAGTAATTTTGATTTAGAATCAAACTGATGTAGCCAACCATTAAACATATGATTAACACTAGCAAGAGTATTTAAACCAAAAGTAAATTGTACTACTCTCCAAATAAACTTTGCAAAATGACAATCAAAGAAGAGGTGTTGGATAGTCTCATCTTGTGAACTAAAAGCACATTTTGTACTACCATTCCAATTTCGCCTCACTAAGTTGTCTTTGGTTAGCACTACGCCCCTATGCAAATACCACATGAAAATTTTAATTTTGAGGGGCATTCTAGATTTCCAAAGTATTTTGTTTTGTCTCACATTGCCGTTACAAATCATGGCATTGTACATTGATTTAACTGAAAACACTCCATTCTGGTGCAACTCCCATCTAAAAACATCCCGGCTTTCATTTAGTCTTACATGTGCAATCCGTGCAACTAGATTATACCACAAACTTAAGTTATCCCCTCCTAAATTGCGTCGGAAAGAGATATTTAAAGGTATAGAACTAAAAACAGTTGTAACAGATACATGTTTCTTCCTTGCAATAAAATAAAGAGAAGGATATTGTTGACATAAAGTAAAGTTTCCTAGCCATTTGTCTTCCCAGAACCTAATATTCTCCCCATTATTAAGCTGGAATTTTCCATAAGACAGGAATTGTTCCTTTACTTTCATCAAGCCAGACCAGAAGTGGGAGTCTCCTGGTTTCTTTTGAATTTGTGCTATAGGTTTACCCTTCAAATATTTCTTTCTAAGGAGTGTTTGCCATATACCCTCTTCATTTATCAGTTTGAACAACCATTTACTAAGTAAGCATTGGTTCTGTATGTATATGTTTTGGATGCCCAATCCCCCTTGATCCCTTGGCTGACATAGAATGCTCCATTTAGCTAATCTATATTTCTTCTTGTGACTATCACTTTGCCAAAAGAATCTGGATCTATAGTACTCCAATTTCTCTAAGACGCCCCTTGGGACCTCAAAGAAAGAGAGCATGAACATCGCTAGACTCGTTAAAACCGAGTTGATTAACACTAATCTGCCCCCCACCGACAGGTGTTTACCTTTCCAACTGCTTAACTTTTTCTCAAAGCGTTGTTCTATCACGTTCCATTCTGCATTGCTTAGTTTCCTGAAATGCATCGGTATGCCTAGATATTTAAAGGGATAAATTCCTAATTGGCAACCAAAAAGTTGTGAATATTGCTGTTCACATTCTTTGGCATCCCCAAAGCAAAAAATTCGCTCTTATGGAAATTAATTTTGAGTCCAGACAACTGTTCAAAAGCACATAAAATTAACTTTAAATATGTTGCCTTCTCAATATCATGATCCATAAAGAGAATAGTATCATCTACATATTGCAGAATTGACAACCCGTCATCTACCAAATGTGGGATTACCCCTTTTATTTGTCCTTCCAATTTTGCTCTATTGATTAGGACTGCTAGCATGTCTGCGACAATGTTAAATAGGATAGGAGACAATGGATCACCTTGTCTCAACCCTTTCTTTGTCTGGAAATTTTGTCCTACTTGATCATTTACCTTAATCCCAACATGCCCACCTTGCATGAAGGCGTCGACCCACTGGCACCATATGGGTGAGAATCCTTTCATTTCTAACGTGTGTCTAACAAAAGACCATTTCACCTTATCATACGCTTTTTCAAAGTCAATTTTAAAAATGACTCCACTTTGTTTCTTTTTATGCATTTCGTGAATAGTCTCATGCAAGATCACAACCCCTTCCATGATATTCCTTCCTGGCAAGAAGGCTGTTTGAGTAGGACTTATTACTTTTTGCGCTACCGATGTTATTCTATTGGTTGCTACCTTTGTAAACACCTTGAAGCTTACATTCAACAAACATATGGGTCTGTATTGTTGAATTTTAATTGCTTCACTGCATTTAGGTAATAATATGATAGTTCCAAAGTTGAGACTATACAAAGGTAGTGAACCCGCATGAAAATCCTCAAATAATGCCATTAAGTCATTTTTAATTAAGCCCCAAAAGGCTTGATAGAATTCCGTAGGGAAACCATCTGGCCCAGGTGCTTTATTATGTTCCATCTGGAAAACAGCCTTTCTCACCTCGTCCTCTGTGAATTTTTCTACTAGAGCCTGATTTTCCGAGTCAGTTACTTGTGGTATATCGTCCTTACGAGTCTCATCCAAGTGGAAATAATTTTCTGCTGGAGGACCGAAAAGGCCCTTGTAATATCTGGTGATTAATTTCTTTAACACATCATCACCATCTATTACTTGATCCCCATCTTGTAACTGATATATTCTTGTATTTCTATGTTTTCCATTTGCAACGAGTTGGAAATACTTCGTGTTTGAGTCGCCTTCTAGAAGGTCCTTTGTTTTTGCTCTTTGATACCATTTTATCTCTTCCTCACGAAGTAGTTGTTCCAACCTGTTGGTAAGGCATTGTTTAATATCCACTTCCTGGGAAGATAGATAAGCAAGCTCTGCTTTTTTATCTAGAGCATTTAATGTATCGAGTATATCTTTCTTTTCTTTTTTGTAAGCCCCACTTACATTTTTTGCCCATCCTCTAAGATATTGGCGAAGCCTTCTTATCTTAGCCTGCCATATCTCCGTAGGGTTGTTGCCTCCCGTTTCCCCCGCCCATATCTCTTTCACCATTTCGGTGAAGCCATCTCTAAGTAACCATCCCAATTCGAATTTAAACATAGGTTGATTACTGCCAGAGGATGCATCACCCGTATTAAGTAGTAAAGGAGTATGGTCCGAGATGTCTCTAGATAAGGCGACCACAGTGGATAGAGGAAACTTTTGTTCCCATTCTGTAGTCATCAATACCCTGTCTAGTTTCTCATAAGTCGGGTTTGGTAGCGAATTAGCCCATGTGTACTTTCTACCAGACATTTCCAACTCTCGTAGATTTAGACCGTTGATAATTGCATTGAATAAAAAAGGCCATCGACCATCATAATTATCCTTATTCTTCTCCATAGGACTTCTCAAAATATTAAAATCACCACCCAAAAGGATTGGTAAATTTTCATGACTACACATGTTTACTAACTCAGCTAAAATTTTTTCCTTCATATTGTTTTGTGCTGGTCCGTACACCACTACTAAAGCCCATTTGAAGCTATCTGATTTGTTGCACAAATGGAATTTTACATAGTGATCCCTCTCGTCAATTGCACCAATATCAAAAACATTAAGGTCAATACCCAAAAGAATTCCCCCAGACCGACCTATTGGTTCTTTGACATGCCACAAAAAATCACGTCCAGCACATAAGTTCTTGAGAAACAGAGTGGTAAAACTTTTCCTACCCGTTTCTGAAATTGCAATAAAGCTCAAGTTCTGCTCCTTAGTTAGGTCCGAGATAAAACGATGTTTTTTAGGGTCTTTAAACCCATCACTATTCCAAAAAACACCTTTCATTGTTGTTTATTTGGAGTAGTAGTCCCTCGGCCTTTTCCTTTTTTCTTGGAGTTGGGTTTTGAGTTTGGAACAATAAGATCATTTCGATCATTGCCCAAATCCATTACCTCCTCCATTATTTCACCACATAAATTATTCAAAATAAATTTATCTAATTCTTCTTCTTCTGCCATATCTTTTTCCTCCTTCTCTAAAACATTCATTTTCCTGTCTACTATATGCACTTCCTTCAGCCTATCAATCTCTATGGTTTTCAGAAAATTAACAGATCCTCTAATGCGACTAGAATCAGACCCGAGAGAAATACTGATACTATGTAAATTAGAGGAAATAGCAGTATCTGAAAAATGCGTAAAAGAGATAGGAAGTTCATTAGCGCCTTCATTCCTGGTCGCTTTGAGCTTTTCAGCCCTGTCGCCGATGTCCGCCCGACGCTTGCCTCTGCGCGACGCAGACTGAGTTGGCGATGCCTCAGGAATGGCCGCTACCTCATTCACGGACAAGTGTTCACTTTCAACCTCCTCTTCTCCCATGCGTGCCAGCTCCTTGTTAAAGTCCTCACTATTAAGGACTGATTCTTCGCTGGTTGTAACAGGAGCCGAAAAGCCCATGTCCGCCTCCATCGGCGCCAACGTGTTGCAGCCTTGAGATGTTGTGATGTTGGCCGTAGGCGGAAGCAAGCTGCCATCAGTCTCAGCACTAGCATGGATAGGATCCACACCGCCTGCATCGTCAACTAATGCATCAGCCGCCTCGACGCGGGCCTTCAACACGCCATCCTGTGCGATATGTGCATCAAGCTGCCCCGACATCTCCTGAAGCTCAGGCTCATGAAGCCCCACAGCATCATGAGTCATTTTATATGCTTGGTGGAACCTGTGGAATGAGAGAAACCAGAGAACTTTTGAAGGAAAATCAAGAACAAGCCTTCATGTTGCCATGTTAGCTAAAGAGGAGATGGAGACCTTCCTTTGGACGTCAGGTCGACATCAGCCAAGTAGTTTGGGACTCGAAGAGCAGGGCGAAGCATGAAAGCACTCCTGCGGAGCAGCGCGCGGCCATCACAACATTTCGATTAATATCTGGCGCTTAGAGGAGTGACTACTTTGTCCTATTTTCTCAGCTTCAAGGCATCTTTTCCTTCTCCCTTTTAGTAACGCTTTTGAGCTTGATCAGATGCAAACGGCTTCATTAGCTGGAACCTGTTTGTGCCATATTTCGTTTTTTTTTCTTTTTGTTTTATTTCTGGGCAGCCAAGGCTGCTATGGACTATTGCTTTCTTTTTAATGAAGGACAGAGCACCTGCCATATTATCCTACAAAGAAAAGCTCTACCTTTGGATGCTCCTAGAAGTATTATCCTTGCTGGAGGTATCGTCGTGGAAAATCCTCGTTGTGTTGTCATCTATAGTTAGGTCACTTTCTACCCTTATGCTAGGGTGTAGTATTGTTTTTGTGGTTACGCCAAATTTTGCCCTTGTGCTAGGGTAGTTTCTCTTACTCGTGGTTACGCCACAATCTCGCCCTTGTGCTTGAGCTTGTTGGTTGAGGCCTAGTTTAGCTAGGTATAGTTATCATGGTTTTAGCCCGATTTCCTCTAAATTAACCGTTGTAAGGTTTGTGCCTCGGTTCTCTAAAAAACGAGGCCATTAATCTGTAGTTTGCCACACTTTTTGAATGCAACTCAAGTGAGGATGCCCCCGGGCCCCCGAGGTGAACATTAAAAAAAAAAAGCTCTACATTGTGTTGTTTTAAAGAAAAAACAAGTAGGAGGGTAGTACTACGTACTAGTACTCTCTTCTTATGCGCAACTTTAAGGGTTTGTCCTCGCAAAAAAAAAAAAAAAAAAAGGGTTTGGGCTGGGAGGAAAGCCAAGATTATGTGGATCAGCGCGTCAAGTAATAGCAACTGGAATTCCATAGGGCATTGGTGAACTCTTTTCTGCTATCCTTCTAAATGAAAGGGAGCACCTTGCCGTTTACCCTTCGGTAAGGGATACATCTCTATCCCTTTTTTGTCCTTTGGTTTGTTTTTGCTCTTAGAAGTAATCAATTTGCACAAAATCTACTGCGTGTCTGAAGCTGAAGCCTGCTTTAAGTAGATTTTTGTAGAACTACTTGAAGTAAACAAAGTTCATAGGATGCTGGAACTACAATACGTATGTCATCCCTTAATCTCCGAGATTGCGTGGACTTTGTTATAACTTATAACTTCCAGTGAGCATAGGTGCGACCCAAATACCCTTATATTTTTCTGAGGAAAAAGAAGTGCAAGTTGCCGGCCAGTGGTTTTGTATGGGCCGTTGAATTCTAGTTGCTTGCTGCCATTTGGATGGGAGAGTTTGACTTGCCATACGAGAAGAATATTGTTTTACAGGGAAGAGAGAACTTTTGATCACCTAAAAAGGAATTACCGTATCCTGCTGCAGAGGAAACACTGCAAGATAAGTGCGTTTCCTCAATTGGTTCTTAGTGCAGCGGCATTTTGTCCTCTTTTCTCAGCCTGGAAACTAACTTCAGTAGCTTCCCTATGCAAAAACCTCGGAGCTGACTAAGGGGGCCTTTGGAACGCGGGATTTTTTCCCGTTCCTGCGTTTTTCCTGTGAACAGTCAACTGATTCCTGTGAAATTCCTGTACAATTTTTGTGAAAATCCTGCGTTCCAAATGAGGCCTAAGAGAGTAAGTGCCCGCATGTGCATGCACGAGCACAGTGCACGCACTTGCTGAGTTGCTTCCACATGTTGATATACCAGTATGCGCTAGGATCGGGGTGGGCAGCCATGCCGGCCCCGCGGGATCGCCGCAACTGATACCAGTGGCTCGCGCAAGGCGAACGAGTCCTGCAGCGTAGCTGCCGGCCTCTTCCTACTTGAGGCCGGCCGCCGGTAGGCACGGCTAGTCGCTGTCGACCAGTTGGCGCAGAAACTCTAGGGTACCGATGCAGCATTTCCGGCGAAAGGCCAGCGACCGGCCGTATCACAGTCCATTACGCCAGCTGGTTTAGTCAGTGCGTCAGAGTGGTTCCACGTCCGGTGACGCCAAGCTAGACCGCCGGAAGTCCAGGTATAGGACGGCAACGATCACAATCTGATCAAAATTTAGAACTCTTGACTTTTCTTCTATTCAATTACTGATCATGTATCCATTTGGTCCTTAATGAAAAATAAAAGCACAGCTAATGTCATCATGATTCGTGGGAGAAATAGCTCCATTTATAAACATATCCAGGATAACTTTATATAATGTCTACTGTACTACATTTTGTTTGTTAATAATGACTGCCGCGTTTGGTCTTGCATCTGTCAAAGTCTCCTAGTAGTACTTTCTTTTTGCGAGTTTTGGTTACAATATAACAACTAACAATAATGATCCTAAACAAGAAAGTTTTGCTCTTTCGTTTGCTCCACTCACCATATGTCAACACCTCGCTGCATCTGATCATTCATATTGGAAATTAAAATTTGGATAGGGATCACTTTTTAAAAATAAAAAAACTGAGAATGTATATTTCACTTGCACCTATAAAAAATAAATGCTTGTTCAAATCCTTTTGCCTTGTTTTTAAATTTTTTAAAGCTCGTAGAACCGATCACCTTACTCTAATTCATTGATCTAACTGCACATAGCCTACCTTAGATCACACTAGAGAACAACTTGATGCAAACAAAAAAAAAACCATCGGAAGGTAGAACATAATGTATTGCCCCTTGACTTTCCAATTCGATTCGTAAAATTATTAATCATTCAGATGAACATTTGCACGTTCCCCAACTGAAAAGAAGTTCAAATTTCCCAATTGTCGAAATTTTATGTGTTACTTGAGGTAAGAAATATAATTCCACTTGCATGCTGCCAACTAGAAGAGAGTCGACTTACTCAAACAAGAATATAAATTGCTAGAAGTCAATGTGTACAGCAGTGTGGATACCCTGCTGCCAGTCAAGCATCCATAAGAAAAGGGGATAAAGTGCATAGAGTCCGATCTTAAGCTTCCAAGTTGTCATTTGTAGAAGACTCGAAGCTCTGAATCATCTCACTCTACTGATTACCAATACAATTGACAGTTTCTTACTTTATTATTATTTGCACTTTAATATTATTGTGAGGGTCCTGTGACATATGGTACAATGAACATAGACATTATGATTTTCGCCTTTTGGAAGGTCTGCCAATGGAAATAACAATGTGGATAAAAAAGGATTTGAATATCTTTGCTACCAACAATGACCGAATGATATACTCTACAACCATGCGTCCTGGATCCAACATCTGGGCTTAGCAAGCACCATACTTTTTTTTTCCATCTTTTGAAATAAAATGTTATTTAGGCCCTGTTTGAATTATCTAGTCAGGTAAAATTAGCCAACTAAACATTTATCTGGCTAATGTTTAGCTACCTAATATGCTTAGGAGGTATATGTTTGGATCCTTGACTAACGTCTCTGGTTTTTGGACTTTCTTGCCTTTTTTATGTGTTTCTTGTGTTTTTTATATGTTTAGTCAAGGATAGGAGGGTTGGAGTGACTAGGAGCTAAAAGTTTAGGAGGTAGGTTGCTGGCTAAAATTTTAGTCACTTTTAGTCGTCATGTTTGGATCCAAATAACTAAAATTAGCCAGCTAAAAGTTTAGGAAGTGGATCCAAACAGGGCCTTATTTCCCTTGTTGATGAATGGGTCATGTCAAACTTTTTCCTTCTTTAAATGATCAGATTGTTTTTTTAATAAAGAAAAAAAGACAAGGAAACCCTTACCACCCCAAATAAAAATTGGAACAAAGCTTCACACCCGCTGATACCTAAACTGAAGGCTTAAGAATGCTACGTGCGATACCAATCTGATCAAAGAAGGTAAAAGGCCTCACAAAAAAATGAAAATGTAGAGAAAAATAGAAATAAATCCTTAATTACGTGCTATCTTTAGCTAATGACTGTGGTGTTTGACATTGCGCTCGTCAATAAAATGTATATCCTACATCTTTCCAGTTTTTTATGCTTCGAAGACCAATCAACTTGCACACCAACATATATAAAAACCGTCAGTGCCAGCGCAAGATTAGATCGAGAGGATTAGCTTAACCACAAAGATGCCACAATTCCTTACTAATTTAGTATGCGATTTTGAGTGCTATATCTGTATGTCATTGCTTGGCTCGTGTAGACGATTTAGGCTGATTGACATAATAGTATATCGTACATAATAAAAGGGAAATGATGTTTTTATCCTTTATGTTTCCTTTGCAAGAGGTAAATTGGAGCAATTCACCAAGCTATAGAATTCCTATAGACACACTACACTACATTAAATATCTCATTCAGTTGGGTGTGTGTGTGTGGGGGGGGGGGGGGGTTAATGCACATATTTCAATAGAATTTGCGAAAATTGCACGGCTAAATAATGGAGGGAGAATTTATCGTTTTTCAAAACATATACATGTGGCTCATTATGTATGAACAATATTGTAAATAACTCGCTTATTCACAAACTTGACTGAAATAATTGTAATAGGCATATTCCTGGAGCATTGAAACATACTATAGCGTCGGCCAGAGGTCCCTTGAATCTGGGCGGGTCATGGAAGGATGAAGGAAGGGGTTGTGACTGAAGTTTTCAAGAGTTATAGTGGTGGCGATAGTAATCATGGGCGGGTATAGGTTGGCGAATAGCTAGATGCAGTAATTTCGTATGCGGGGCAAAAAAGTAGAGACATTGTGTTATAGACCATAAAGACTTACATAATTTAGTTTTACACGGACGGCTTTTTTAGAACATATGTGCAATGGGATGCAGAGATGGGATGAGATCCAAGGCTTGCGGTTTTTTTTATTGTACAAACCGGATTCAGATAGGAAATGGTACAGCTTAGTTAAATCTATTACTGCATGTAAGAGAAGTAATTTTAATTTTTGGAGTAGTAGAGTGATTGGAGAGCATATTTGATCCTGGGTATTGAAATACAGTTTTCTCTCCCTATTTATGTGTGTATTCAAATACAAATTCCTTATCATTTTGAAGAAGATATAATTTGTAATAATAAAACAATGGAAGGCAGGACATTTTGAATTATCCAAATTGCGTGGACTTTGACAAGTTGGAATGAACTTAACATCTACATGTTCGAAGCTGCCTTAACAATATTGTTTCCCTGAAAAGGTGCAAATTGTGTGGCTGTTGAAATTAGTTGTCCTGTGATTGAAGTAATAAAAAGGACATCCTTTTCTTTAGTCAGTGGATCCAATCTATCAGTGACGTGCCGGTGCCTTGCTTAATCAGCAACAACACTGTTCGTAGATAGACAGAAATTGGAGTAACAACTGTACAGAAAAATTCATCATCAGAGTTCCATACCACACATACATACAATACGCGATCAATGGACAGTCAAAACTTACGTTGAGAAACTGTCTGCTACGAAACACTGTGACAAGAGGAAAACACTTTGTGCTTATCGCCGATCTGTCACACAACCGACGCCACCTTGGAGTCAATCTGGCCGGCGCCGCCGTCCGCCACGACGGCGCGGCAGAGCGGGCAGGTGACGTGCGACCGGAACCACCTGTCGACGCACTCGGCGTGGAACCGGTGCCCGCACCGCGGCAGGAGGCGCCCGGTGTCGCCGTCCCTGAGCTCGCTGATGCACACCGCGCACTCCATCTTCCCCTTGATGATCTCCTCCGACGACGCGCCGTGCACGAACACCGGCAGCGCCAGGAGATCCTCCTTCCCCAGGCCGCCCTTCAGAGGCGACGCGCACGGCGTGCTCGCGCCGGAGGATGACGTCGACGCCGCGTCGCCGTCTGCTGCTCCGTGCGGCGCGACGGCGGCGCCGCCTTCTTGACGTCTCCCCGCGAAGAAGAGACGCCAGACGACGACGGCGAAGAAGAGGAACACGACGATGACGTTGCCCGCGACGACGACCCTCATGGCCGACCCGTGCAGGTTCCACCCGAAATGCGGCGACGGAGGGGACGCGTCAGCATCGGTGCCGGCGCCGGCCGCCGGCGGGGAGTCCGACTTGAGGCTCCGCCTGGGCATTCTGCTGCTTCTCTCCCGGCAGTGGTGCTCGATCGGGCTCTCTCCTGGTCGGGTTTGCCTTATCTAGATCCGAACGAGTACGACGACAAGTTGGGCACAGATGGTACCTGTTGGCTTGGCGCGGCTTGTTCGGCAACAGCAACGACGCGGTGCTATATATTCGCGACGGCTAACGGAACCAGCCATGCACGTCGCCGTCGCCGTCGGCCACCAGGCTCTGAAACGTTCTCATTGGTGCAGGGTGCGTTGCATACGCAAATGATGAATGAAGAGGTCACTTTTTTTTTGGGGGGGGGGGGGGGGGGGGGGGGGTAATACTACAGTTCATTCATTTAAACGTTCTAGGTTCATATCCAATTGAAGTCCTTGGTGCGTAAATTACAAATGCAAATGGTTGCTTTTGACACTACTGGAAACCGCAATTGATGTCCTTGGTCCTCATGAGGCACCCTTTCCTAACGTAATAGCGTGTACGAAGATATTGTCAGTGGAGATTAGATTAGTTAGATCCAAAGTTTGTTTTGTTCTCTTAAAAACATTGAAGACAATACTTTGAGACTTGGAACTACTCTATATATTCACAAACCTAAGAAGCATTTCTAGCATTAGTTTATCCACCACATAAGTATTCCACCAATCAGGAGCATGCCACCACTATGTTGTCTTCCAACCACTCTCGGTCTCCTGCTGTCCAATCAAGAGCTGGCCTAGCTACTTTCATAAGGTGCATTGTAGTTTTTTATATTTCTCTTTCTTCTTAATGTCTTCTTAATGTCTTCAAATACTATATATATATATATATATATATATATATATATATATATATATATATATATATATATATATATATATATATATATATATATATTAGTTTTTGTTGTCAAATTTAATGAGAAAAGTAATATAGTCTAGCCCTGTCTTTCGAGAAAAAAAAAATCTTCATGTAGTTTTTTCTCTCTAAAAGTTACAATATTGAAACATTTGCTACAAAGCAGCTATGAGGTAAACTCCTCACGTGGGCCGCACACGAGGGTCATATTCGTCCTTTCCTAATTAATCAGTTTGACTATTTATGCCATTATAACTAATCATGGGAAAGTTTTATATATCAACACTTTTTTACAAATAATTTTTTTTGAAAGAATTCATCTCAACTTTACTGAAAAGATTTCAAATAGTTTTCCCAAAAGCATAAACCCATGAACATGTGTTGGCCCTACAGAAATAATACAACATACGGTGGGAACGAATACATATAGACAATGGATTTTGATTAAATAAAGCACTTGTGAGTAAGTGATTCAGTGACTTTTCAAAGAACCTATCCCTATGTTTCCCAAAAAAAAAAAAAAAAAACCTACCCCCATGTGCGAAGCCTCATTAAGGATATTGCATCAGATTTCATAATGTTTGAAGTGATCCCCACCAACCCCCACCCCCCACCCCGGTCACCCAAAATGATATACACACACCGTTTTGCTCCACCTTCACCAGGGAAGGAATGCGCGGGCTTCTATTTGTCTCTCTGGTTGTAAAGCATTCTCTCTATCTTTTTATTGTCTTTTTATTTCAGGCAGGACTAGGAGTGCTGAAACGGGAAATCACACTGAAGGATAGCATCGTAACAGCTTTGTAATGCTTTCCTACATAAGTATACCACGGTATACAGGGAAAAAAGAAGAAGAGAGAAATGGATCATGGGCATTGATTTGTTGACTCGAATTGTCACTGACCTTGTTTGTTGTTCCGTAATATCGTAGGTTGTATCTTGTGATGGTTACGGGTTACCACAATCTTCTGTATCTTGTGATCGTGTAGGAATGGACAAAAAGCGTGGACTTTGCCAATGCAGAACAATTCTGAAGCATGAGCCTGGCCGGTTGCTACCGGGTGCGGTAACGCAGTCTTCCAACTCTTCGACACATTGGCCACTTTTTTTAAGCATTAGCGGATCTTTTTTTTTATTACACAGTATAATTACACTCACAACGTACGTACACTCACTCCTATGAACGCACATACGCAAACCCTATTTCTATGAGCATCTTCGAAGACTGAGCCGGTAAATCCTTGAGATTGACGAAGTCACCACTGGCGCCTCGCTGTCGATAGCCACGTCGTCTACCGCTGAAAGCACAAAGCTGTTAAATTCTAGAAAATTCGCTCCCACGAAAAGTCGAACTCAGGACCTCAAAAATGTTACTCAGATGCCTTAACCACTAGACCAAGACCCCTTTCACTGTCAGCGGATCCCATTGGCGAGTGCATGTCGTGGACACACTATTGAGCGAGTCTACTGCTACTGCTGGTAGCCAATATTCGGTGGCAACAGTGTAACCATGAGGCGCGAGGACATCTTCCAGCAAAAGGAAAATACCACTAGCCCGCGAGACGGGTGCGACCATGCTAAACAAGATTATCGCGAGACAAGTGGGTGCTACAGAAAAATCGGAATTCTTTCGATTTCGGTGCAGGTTCAGGATTTATATGGTGTACTAGCAGAGGGCGAAACCATAGGCGGTTTAGAAATACAAAATAGTACACAATATGAAACCAGGCTTAGGGTAGTCGATATCAGGATTCTGAAGCAAAACCACGTCTCCAGCCTGTTAAGAGCATAGCATGGATTGACACAACTGATTTGACTCGCCATGTACATTTAATTTCAACCACGTTACCTAGTACGTATATTTGAATAGTAGCATTGTGACTGGGACATGTATCATGACATGGCAAGCTGCATCTGTAGGGCACGTTTGTCGTTCCAATGCTTGCCTTCCTTGGCTCGTCCAGCAGAAGTTGGCCGGCAACCACCAGTGTAACGCGACCCATCAATCGCTATCAAATCACGCAACGTCCGGCCTAAATTGCACCAATGACCAGTGTAAGACGGGCCGCGAAATAGCTTGCCAACCAGAGTTTCCTGGCGCTTTGGCTAGGATGGGCAGACCGTGTCGATTTTCATCTTGTATGCAATTATGAAGCCCCCATTGGCCTTGATGCTTGGAAAGCATTCTTTTCCTCCTTTTCTTTGCAGAAGGAAGTCACAATGAAGGATGACTTCGTAACAGCTTTGTACTGCTTTTGTACATATATCATGGGCATTGGTTATGCTCCTACGATGACTTACCCGTACTACGAGCAAAGCTTATTACCTGGAATTGTCACCGACCTTTTCGTCACGTACTCCAGTATCTTGTGATAGCTACCACATTCTCCCATATCTTGTGATCATATAAGAATGGCCAAAGAAAAGGGTGGACTTTGCCTAAGCAGAACAATTCTAAAGGAAGAGCCCGGCCGGTTGCCACCGGGCGCGGTAACAAACTCTTCCAATTATTGGAATTGTGGACGTACTGCTTCATCGAGTTTGGTGGTGCTAATAGCAAATGTGCGGCGGCATCACAGTTTAACGATGACGACCTCCCTAAAACAAATCGAAGCGCTAGGACACCTTTATCCTTTCCGACCAAAAGAAAATACCGCTAGCCCAGCCCGCAAGATGAACGGCAAGATCATGCTAAACAAAATTATCGAGACGATTATAGCTTTCATTTGGTGCCGGCTAATGATTGATTACGGATTTATAGTATCTAGCAGACAACACATCGTATGCGTTTCTGTTTGCGCTAGTCGCATAATCACGCTACCTGGTATGGAGGCCTAGAGTTCATTGTAAACATATCTTGCAACAGTCTACAATGCAATACAACCATTCCTGTGCCGCCTCTGTTTGCGCTAATCGCATAATGACGCAACTTGTTATTGATCATTAGAGATTTGACCTAGATATTATGGCAAGCTGCAGCTAGGGCACGTTTGGCGCCCTGCCAGAAGCTAGACCGCATTCTATATAGCATTCATCCCTACCGACTGCGGGCTTCTGTATGGATACTCTTGGCCGTGCAATGATCCAAACGTAATCTCAGACGGTGACACCCAAATTATGTCCGTTCAACCAGAGCAGTTAATGAGAGGCAATACCAGCAAAGAATCAGAAGAACCAGACACGAAATAGTATGGTCTGAGAATTAAAGCAGTAAGATCAGATATGCGTTCCACAGCAGCAAAGATGAAAGAATCAGCCATTTCAGAAAGGGCACACTCTAAGCTCCGCCAATTAAACAGATCACAGGAGATGCAAGAGGAATGACGGAAAAGATATCACCATCTTTTAAAGAAACTTCACATAAGCATCTTACTACATTCAGTAGCACGAAACATAGAACAAAACAGTCCATACTTCAAAATTCTGCTAATATCTTACTGGCTTCACTCAGCAAACAACAAATTGCTCACTGCCAGGTCCTCACTTCTTTGCTTTCTTTGGTGCCCTGCAATAATGGAAGGTTGTAAAAGATCAGTTAACATGAATCTACAATTACAACAATCAATGGCAGTTAGAAGCTTACGCTGCAGCTTGAGCAGGAGCAGCCGCTGCCGGTGCAGCTGGTTCTCTTGGACCCTGTTCAAACCAAGAATATATCAGAATAACTACAGGTACAAACAAACAGTATGCATATCGAGAGCATAATTAACTAGGAAATCTGAACTCAGTTAACTTCTCTATAAATAGTATGTAATCAGGCAAACAAATGTATACAATTTCATTCAACAATCTAAGTCTGCCAAAGAGAACTAGTTGACTTCTAACATCATCAGGCATTAGTTCATTCCAGGAGTAAGAAAAATAGAATATCTCACCTGAGCAAGCCTCTCCTCCCTCCTGGCAATCTTTCTTTCACGGCTCGCCTTGCTCTTGGCACGCTTAGCCTCAAACTGGTCAGAAAGAGTCTTCTCTCTGGCCTTCTCAGCCTTGGACTTGTGGATGCTTTCCATGAGGACACGCTTGTTCTTGAACGCATTACCCTTGACCTTCATGTACATGTCATGATACATGTGCTTGTCAATCTTCTTGGCTTCACGGTACTTGCGCAGCAAACGCCTGAGCACACGCATCCTCCTCATCCACAGGACCTTGGTTGGAAGCCTAGCCTCTCTGGTACCCCTACGTTTACCTGAGAACATAGAAAGTTAACGAGACTCATGCATCACACAAACTGTAGTACACTAATCTACCTACCATATCCAGAGTGACGCCCCTTCTGCTTAGCCTCATGTGCTCTACGTGCACGAGACCTAGAGTGGATCTTCTGGGGCTTCCTGATGATGAACCCATCCTTCACCAGCTTGCGGATGTTCTGGCCTGCAAGATCAAAGTAATATGTTAACAATCTGTATCACTCAGCACAGAAAAGAGAGACATGTTATTAACAACAATACAATACTGCTTGGGAAGTGCAACCATGATACATGAACAATATAGACAAACTACCAGTACTTCCTGACACATGTTAATAAACAAGAATATCATAGATCATTTGAATGACAAATATTGGACGGCCTTGTTATCACCTCTTCAGGGAAGATTATGATTCTGAATGCAGAGCATGGGAAAGTCAATGTTTGTCACGCATTAGCGTTCACTAGCAAACCCTATGATTAATTTTAGCCCTATTACAAAGCACTAAAAAATTATCGGTTAACATTTTTGATTGTTTAGCTTATACAGTAGACAAACCAACGAATTCAATTGACATACATGAACAATTAGCTGTCAAATGACTCAAATGTTAGCTTTGATTTGAACTTCTAAATTACACACCACAAGTTCCTAGAAAAGGCCTACACTGCAACAGTGTACAGAAGTACAGCACATCTGATCCAATGCACCAGCATTAGGTAAAATCCGAAATGAACAAGAATACTTTGACATCACACTTAAAGCCACAACTAGGTTTCGATAACAAATGCATTTAAATCCCGAAACAGAGAAAGGAAACTAAGGATACAACCATTATCATTTCTAACACTTTTTCCTCGCCATAAAAATCCATCGTTATTATAATATAAACAATCGAATGACCTTAACATCGATTCTAGCCCGAGTCCGCAGGCACTGCCATGAACACATCGACAAAGCAGATAACAAAATAAAGCCGCAATCCAAAGTAAAACTACCTAGGATCACCTGACGAACATGCTATGACCTGCAGCGTCACGCAGAGCAGCGACTTGGTACCAGATCTAAGGGCGTCGCCACACCACAAGAGGTCGCATCAAGCCTAGGAAGAGGGGAATGAAAGGGGACGGTAGGGGGTACTCACGAGAGTTGGCCATGGAGATCTCGCTGACTTCATTGGGGTCAAGCCAGACCTTGCCCTTCCCGCACTTGAGCACGCTGGCGGCGAGCCGCTTCTGCAGCTTAAGGGTAACCATCTCCGCCGCCGGCGCCGGTGTCCCTCTCCTCCTCCTTACCTGGGTTGTGTGTGTGGCGGTGGAGGCGCCCTGGGGGTTCAAGGGTTGGCACCGGGCGGCGCGAGCGGCTTTTATAGTGGAACGCTAGGGTTTCGCGAGAGTGCTTATGGGCCTTCGGCTGCGTGGTTGGCTGTGGGCTTTATGGTCCTATCGACATGGCCCATTTAGTGGTCTCAAGGCGTGAGAATGAATTGTGGCACTGAGCCCATCAAAGAGAGCGTGTTTTTTTTCTTTTTCTTCCTAACTAATTGAATCTTTTTTATCCTCAAAAATGAAATCTATTTCTTTACGCAATAAAATACTAAATAATTGAATATTTTCCGTGTCAAGATATTATCATCTTCCAATCTGCAGATGATCTACGACCATAGGTCTATTACGCGAACGGCGAACCACAATGGATAGCACAAGCAAGCTGCAATACATTATTGTGTGGTTTGGGATAAATTAGGGAAGGTTAAGAAAATCAGTAAAACAAATACCAAGATTATGGAGTAGCTTATTAGATCCTATTTGGCTTTTATCCAGCTTTGAGATTTTGAGCTTAAAAGAAAAATTGAAGTGTCTTTATTTTCTTAAGTTTAGAATAAGGAACAAAAATTGGCTCGATCGCAAAAATATTAACGCAGCCACAACTTCAGTTACATTGATTTTCTGAAGGTAGATATGAGCACCTCTGAATCCATAGATTTTTTGGAGCTAAAAAACTACAATAAGCTACTCTTCACCAACTTTCCAAATAAAATGCTTTTACAACAGTATCAAAATAATTCCAATGGCACGTTGTGCAATATTTGCACCAATGATGGTGTCGACTGCTACAGAGAGGTTGAGCAACGGGAATGGCGGTGGTGGGTGGCATTTTAGTGGGACGGGAGGGATCAACCAACAACTATGAGAGGGGCTTTGGATGTGAAGGCGAGAAATGTGTGGACGGGTGGAATCTGATCGATGATAATAAACAAAATTGCAATTGGCCATGTTATTTTTAATTTTAGAAATTCCATATACAAATATATCACTTTGAGACCCACCCAAATATATAGATGCCTGTATTATTTTTAAGAGGGGAGCTCATGGCGTGTTTAGTAAACAGCCTGTTCGGCAGGCTGCAGCTGCGGCTGCGGCTGCGGCTGCAGAAAAATAACTGCGAACACTGTAGCTGCTGCTGCTGCCTGCTGCAAAACCTCCAACCGAACACCTTGAACTTCGGGCGAATTCGCTAACTACATATGGGTGCCATATTGCCATACTCGTGCAAACTTAGGCAATACTGTCTATATACTTAGGGGGAAATATATTTTGAATGAAAACTTCTCAAAACCTACCCCCCCTTGAAAGATGTGCATGTCGGCATACCGTTGTACGTTTGGATCAGTTTTCTAATACAAAGGTTGTTTATTTTCTTTAAAAGTTCATTCAAAATATCGCAAAAGTACTCCATGTGAAAAATTGTTCCTGAACAGTAATTTAAGACACCTTTGCCACAAAAATTATGCATTACATCTGAACGACGATAATAAAAATTTGTCATTAGCTATATTGTTTTTATTTTTTGAAATTTCATATACAAATACATCACTTTGAGACCCATCCCAAATATAAAGCATGCAACTTTTCTTAACAAGAGGAGAGCTCTAAATCTCTTATATTGAGTTTTAATTTGAATAGTTTGAGTTTGTTGAATTTAAGTTTGCCCCCTCTGAACTAGAGTTGTTGGGTAATAGAAAAGTTGTTTATTTTTCAAATTAAAATTTGAATTTTATTTAAAATTTCAGCCAAATATATCAGAAAATATGAAACATTTTGCCCGGAAAAGTACTCTCGGTGTGAAAAACTGTCCATGATCGGTAATCTTAGATACCTTTGCAACATAAATTATGCATTACATCTGGTGATCACTTGTATACAAATGTACTATTAAAAGAGAGGAACATGCGGAGTAAACAAAGGAAATGTGACACCGCTGTTTCAATCACAGCTTTATTAGTACAATATTTCAGAGATTCCAAGTGCTCGACGCAATGCATCGATCAGTGCTTCTATCTGCTCCAGCGGCAAAGCTCAAAAGCTTCCAAGCAGCTTCTTGATGTCATTCTGCAGAGATGCACGGAAGAGTTAGCTTTGCAAGATCGGACGAGGAAGCTCGACGAGCATAGGACACAAAACGTGCGCCGCGGTTGGGAACTCACCTGGATGCCGAGCGGGTACGTGGTTGGCCCGTACCGCTCCGCGACGCGTCCCTGTTTGTCCACCAAGAACTTGGCAAAGTTCCATTTGATGTAGTCGCCGAAGGGCCCGGTCTTGCTTGACTTGAGAAACTTGTAGATGGGCGCAGCATCGTCGCCGTTGACATCGACCTTTACACAGAAGAGAAAGGTAGTGAAAACTTTGAACCCCTAGAGGACTGGTCAATTGTTTCTTTGAGACTGAAAATTCGGAAAAGGAGTGAAGGAAGTACTGTGGTTGCAGAAATTTCAAACTTACCTTGTCGAAAATCGGATACTTGGCCTTGAAGCGGGTGCATACAAACTCGACGATCTCCTCGTTGGTGCCAGGTTCTTGGCCACCGAATTGGTTGCATGGGAAAGCAAGGATCTCAAAACCTGGAGACACATGTATCAAATTGGCAATAACATCAGCGTGTGCTACGAACCATAGTCCAACTAATCTAGTACATGAGTTACGGAACATAAAAACAAAAAAGATACTGCAGTCAATAATTCAAATACAACTGACCCTGGTCCTTGTACATGTCGTAGAGCTGGCCAAGCTCCGTGTAGTTGGAATTGGTCAAGCCACTGTAATGGTTAAAGAGAAATAGCTTCCTTTAGTAAAATTTGTAGCACTGCGCCTTAAGCACCTGCTACCTTCGGCTCTGCTGAGCAGAAAGCAGCTGGAAATGAATACTACTTCCACACTTCGGTCAAGTGAGCTAGCCGTTCTAGAAGCTAGCACTTAATGCGAACAAGTTTGACACCCACGTTATGAGGAAAAAAGATGATGCTGATAGAGGGAGCAGCATAAGCAATGTCGGTATGAATACCACTGAGATGCGACATTGACGATCAGGAGAACCTTCCCCTTGTATGCGCTCAGGCTCACATCTTTGCCGCTTGCATCCTGCACGCAAATCAAGCACCAAACAAAGCAGAGTTTCTTCAGCTTCACGATTAACAAACAGCACGACGATATAGCACATTGGCAACCTCCGGATACTTGGGAGGAGAAGCCTTTGTGCATCTTCGAAATGAGGGAATTGAACTGGGGTGCTGGAACATGTAGGCGGACCTTGACGGTGAAGTCGTGGACGGAGGTGGCAGCAGCAGCAGCAGCCATGTTGTGCTTGTGGTGTTCATCAAATAGCTCGCAGCAGGGTGGTCGGCTGGTGGCTTCAGCGGCGCGGCACAGAGTGAGGAAGGTAGAGGAGAATGGAGACAAGAGACAGTGGTGGAAGCTAGGCGAGAAGGCATCGGGCGTGTGCCCGCCATTTTTATAGCGGAGCTGGAAGAGGCCCCGGCGCGCCGGCTGCGAGCCCGAGACAGCGGGCGGCTACGTAGAGTACCTACGACGCGCATGGGCTGGCTTCCAATTAAGGTTGACCCGGTGCTGCCGTGTTTGCCAGCCGATGCGGCGAACGGGGCAGAAAGTTTTTTGATCCGTACAAGGAGATGGACGCTGGAAAGCGGCGCGGTCGGAGCATAAACCCCGCATCTTCTTTCCGATTAGCATTGTAGTCCACGCCAGCAACTAATTTAGGTATTCGTTTATTATTACCATCCCTCCATGCACACTATAGAATTCGACGCACGGAAGAAACATCAGCGAAAGTTCCGTGTGCCCCAGAAGGTATATGAGAAGGAATGACAGTCTATGATGATCTGTGGATGAAATCCAACCGTCCTGCAAAATAGCTCCAATGATTATTTGTTTTTCCCTTTTTGGTAAAGTTGGGCAAGTTCTTCCTATTCAGCAAATCCTTCCCAAATGAGCCATATATATTGAAAAGATATATAATTACCATAATGATCTAAACACTTATGTAGATCTTTTGCAGCCTAACATAAAACTGTTTTGCTAACAAGGTTTTCAAAGCAACTCCAATAGTTTCGAAACATCAACAAGAAAAGCATGGGGACGGGTTTGTAAAACATTAAGGGCCAAAAACAAAGGTAACTCATTGATTTCGAAAGATACATACGAATAAATAAAACTGATTCAAAACAAGAAAGCAAACTAGCACTCATGCATGCTTCTTTCACTAGCTCTCATAAACCATCACTTATTACAAAAAGTTGGCCATCCGGGAAAAAAAATGCTGGTTTGCTGATGTCCAGGAAATGAGAGGCATCCCAATTAATCAAGGTATCTATGATTTTAACAGGAAAACATCTTGTTTTCTCATGAACCACCAGCAGTGCAATAATTTCTACATGGGTGATGAACAGCATATGGAATTTGATATGATTTATCTACTGATGAACTAGAAGTTTGACATCATAGGCCACCACAGGAACTTGGATGTAGCAACCTGAATGCTTCCAAAAAATAGCTAGCCGGTGTTATCAATCAGAAGGGCCAATCATTTTCTCTGGGACAACAAGTTCATGGAATTCTTGTTCCGTTAACATTCCAAGGTCCAATGCAGCTCTCTGGAAAATTAGAAGGGAAAGAAAGTTTAATGCAGTAGACCATGGAAAAGTATAAAGCATGCATAATCAACATAAATTACAATTTTCATGATGACATGATAACATGAACAGATGACCCAAGATTAAACAGTTCTGGTGACCAAGACAATAAAGTTACTGATGTAAAAGAACAATGAGCAGGATCAAAACAAACAGAAATAAAGCAACAATCACCTTCAATGTGGTTCCTTCTTTGTGGGCTTTCTTAGCAATAGCTGCAGCATTGTCATAGCCAGTTTTCTGCATTCGTTTAAGAATTAAGCATGACTTGCATATCTACACAACTAAAAACAGATGAAATTAATGTAAAATTGTATTTTACTTACCGGGTTCAAAGCCGTCACCAACATCAGGGACTGGGAAAAAAACAGAAACATTAGTAATAGACCATCTACAAAAAATGCGTGTAAGTGTCTCAGTAATTGTGTAACAGATATTACCTCATGCAATAGTTGTGAAATTCTCTCACGGTTTGCTTGGATACCGCTGACACAGTTTTTCTCGAAGGAAACAGATGCATCCCCTAACAACCTCAATGACTGTTCAATAAAAGAATGAAGAAATGGGTTGAGTTTTACTATGCTTGCAGTAACAGAAAACGAGATTGGAAGTTACCAGCCCGCACTACACAAATGTACTCAAATCTACAAGTGGATCTATGGCCGTCACTCAAGAAAAAAGAAATATAAATCCAACAGTTGATAAGCAGAATTCTTACTCGAAGCAATCCGGCCGCAATCATTGGCTTAAAAACATTTAGTTCAAAATGCCCATTCGAACCACCAACTGTAACACCGACGTGATTACCCATGACCTGCAATGACACAAATCAAAACAGTAGTTATTTGTAATGTTCAAATTTCAGATGAAGGAAGAAGTCGGTCGCATGTGCTAGAGAGTGGACAATGCATATATAAAGACAAAATGTAGTTCGGTAGCTGCCCCAGTCTGGTACAAATTGTGACTTCTTACATAGTCACATGAGCATATTCAATTTGTATGAAATGCTAGCTTGTGACTTTGTGGTAAGTGCTAATCATAATTATCTGTCATTAGTCCCTATTCAAATTGTTACTTCTCGAATATGAAGACATAGATTGCAGATCAACAGAACTATTGAAGGCCAAAAATCATGCACATGCAGTAATGACAAGGAATGTGATAGGCAAATTTTATAACCATTCGACAATATAATCATATAAGACTAGAGGAATGACTTTTCATCTGATGAGATATGAGTTCCCCCCCCCCCCCCCCCCCCCCAAAAGATATACTCCAAGCAATAGTGGTCAATCAAAAGCATAAATCAAACAAGCAAGTCTTAAGTCGTTAGGATCATCAAAAATTTAAAACGATAAGGTATATTTTGTACCTGAGCACAAACCATGGTCAGAGCCTCGCACTGGGTAGGGTTGACTTTTCCCTGAAGATTAAAAGGAAAGATTAAAATGGAACATCGATGATGGTATTTTCATCATAACTGCATTGAAACCACCACATCATAATAGCAACAGTCTGCTTACAGGCATGATGCTGCTTCCAGGCTCATTTTCTGGAAGGATAAGTTCACCAAGTCCACATCGGGGGCCACTGTAATTGTGTTGGAAAAGTTAATTGCAGGACCCAGAACACTAGAAAAATTATTGTCATAAACAACATAGTACTGGAATAACAACCTCCCGAGCAAGCGTATGTCGTTTGCTATTTTCATAAGAGATGCAGAAATTGTGTTTACAGCACCACTGCTCTCAACAAAAGCATCATGCGCTGCCTACTTAAAAGAAAAAAGGGAAAGAGAATTGATGAGAGCATAGAAAGGATGAAATAATAGAAGTTAGACCAAAGGTAACAACAATAACAAAAAAGAAAGGTGCGAGAATGCAACTGCAATAAAATCATATTATGCCTTCACTGATGAAAATGTGCGAATCCTACCAACTATAACCAACAATTATGTGCACATAATTACTAACCAAGGCTTCAAACTTGTTCTCAGCTGTCACAAAAGGTAGATCTGTTTCCTCAGCCACTGCAGCAGCAATTTTGACATCAAATCTGGAAAGATAGATACAAACATATAAAATGAGAAATAGCATGAACAAAGATCTTGACTAATGCAAGAAACTTACTGTTAGTTGTCATAACACATTGTAACCACAAACAAGAAAATCATTTCAAATTTCAGTACAACACCCAAATCTTTATGCCTCGTTACTTTTAAGCCAGGAATAACAAAATTGTTTGTCAATGAAATAAAGTGGCACTTTAAACTAGATAGTAGCAATATCAGTTAAGAACAATCTGCATTTGGGCCATAACACTTTTGATGACAGGGTTACATCAGTTTTCTTCTCAAAACACAAGTTCGATCCAAATAATAAGAAACAGTGAAAAAAGAAAATATAGGGGAAAAAAGGTTCATAGTAAAATGTAAGCAAATGTCTCCAAAACAAAATTTGAAAATTACCCTTTCTTAGTGTTCAAGCCAGTTCCAACTGCAGTTCCACCTTGAGCAAGCTGTCCGTGAAGGAAAATGGTCAGTAAATGTTCATTTATTCATTCATTTGGGAATAAAATGAACTATGTTACCTGGTACATCCGCGGTAATGTACAATTAATTCTGTCGATTCCATATTTGACCTGAAAGTGAAAACAAATCCATCAGTCTATCTGTCAATCTCAAGTGCATGGTGCAAGACAATAGAACAATGGATGCTAGAACAAACCCTACCTGCGTAGCATAACCACTGAACTCTTGGCCAAGAGTCAATGGGGTGGCATCTTGAGTATGCGTACGTCCAATTTTAATTATGTCTTGAAACTCAACAGACTGTAAAGCCAGGTCCAAAAATCATGTTAGACCAGTATATTTACCATACAGCATATGAACAAATAAACTGTGTGTCATCTGGTGACTCTTCATGAGAATCAAAAATAATATTCCAGGAAAACCTACATTCAAGTCAGCTGAATGTCAAAATAGATGCTCTGTGGGGTTTATTTTACTGGTTTAACCACGCGCCGGTGTGTAATCTTATCAGTCAATTTGCAGACATTAACTTACGCATCCTCATTTTTGTAAGAAAATAATGTAATGTAAGTACTGACGCCGTAAGGTAACAGCTAAGTTAATTTAATGAATCTCAACTGACAACAGAAGCTCAATCCATCCATAAATTCACTTTATCAATCAATTTAAGAGTAATATAACAACCTATGTATATGCGAATTAAGACAACCTAAAAGCTAAACTACATCAGAGATTAAAAACAAAACAGAAGGATAGAAATTGATGGCAGAGCAAAACATGGATAGCTGCAAATTTAAAAATAAAACAAAAAAAGGACCCAGAGAAAGAAAAAAAAAACTTCACCAATATTTCCTCTAAGGTGCTCTAGTGAGCTGCTACAGCACTCACACAGAGTTAGCAACCACTATGCAGTACTAGACTGTCTTCTAAACTTCTAATGTTTAGCCCGAACCCTGGTTCTAATCAACTGGTACAAATTATACAGTATAATGGTTCAGATTAGATTAGGGGGAACTTGATTTAGGAAGCAGGTTACTACATTATGGAGCTAAGTCAATAGGTCAAAAGAGAACATAATAAACATGAAAGTTGCCATGGAAACCTGCTTCGTACAAATGCACAGTATAATGGTTCAGATGATACTAGCGGGAACTTGAAGGAATGGTTACCAAATATTGGAACTAAGTCAATAGGTAAAAGAGATCATAATAAGCATGACACAAAAGTTCTCATGAAAGCAAACCTAAAATAATACCTTTGAATGAAGCGATTTATGCAACTGCTGCAGACTCGGGATAAACCTTGAATTGATCTCTGTAGCTGCTGCGATGTGCATAACCTGCAAATGTCAATTGCATAAATAACGGCATCTGCAGAGGTAAGAGTGTAAAAAAATGATTGAACAAGTAGTAACAACTTACAGTGGGAAATGTGTCATTCGAGGATTGTGACCTATTCACATGGTCATTAGGGTGTACAACCTTCTCACCACGCTTATGCCCAAGAATCTCAGCTGCCCTATTTGCAATTACCTAAATTGGAAAACAGACAGTAAAACACAGCAGACAGATAAAATTAATTCACAACACTGTTCACATACAAATTAGCTAACGGGTAACAAGATGATGTGTGGAACACAACCAACCAACAGATTAAAGAACAGATAGGCTTAGTCACCCAACAGTTTGGGCAGTAAAAAAATCATTAATTAAGTCACATTTTGGCTGAGATTATTGCTCTAAACAAAATCATTAGTAATTTAATATTGACACGTTAAATGCAAGATTTAGCATGAATGTATTGCGTGCGTGAGACATGAACCTCGTTGGCATTCATGTTGCTTTGTGTGCCACTGCCAGTTTGCCAGATAACAAGCGGGAAGTGATCATCCAACTTTCCTTCTGCGACCTCCTCAGCTGCCTGCATTATTGCCTTCCCTATTGTTGGGTCAAGGCCATACTCCATATTCACCTTCAAAAATCAATAACGTTATCCATACATACATGACACTTAAAGCATCATACCATACACCAAGTGAAATGTTGGAAGTATGTAGAAATGTTCAAACTGTGCACATGGTTTCTAATTGTCATCAACAGTGCAATCTCAAACCGGCTTAAAAAAAAGCGAGTATTCAATCAACTGATACACAAAATTAGCATGAAGCTTGAAACCTAACAATATAAAAGCATTGGTTTTGTGCTATTTGATCTCTAAAAACAATGTAGTTGTCATAAAGCTAACCGACATTTGTAGCACAGAACATACACTTGTATCAAAAGAAAACAGGATAAATCCAAAATGGTGATCATCTACTCTAAAATAAAAATCAAAGCCACCCAATTGTTTATACAGGAGAAAAGTAAGTTTGGGCTCATCGCACACACGTTGGTTGCTTTGCAAACTCGCGGTGTCCTACAAGTACAAGCAACCAAACCCATCCATCAGCAGAAACTAAAAAACAGCCTGGCTTTATACCTTAGCGGCACACTTTTTGAGCACGCCAAAGGCGCGGATGATGGGCACGGGCATCCGCTCGCGCTCCCCACCAATGTCGAAGTTCTGCAGCGACCTCTGCGTCTGCGCGCCCCAGAGCCTGCACAAAACAGAACACAACAGCCGCCAGGCGCCACCGTCAGACCAATCTCAGGGGCCGCGACACGAGCAGATCACAACGACGCGACGAATCACGCGGGACCGAAGGAAAGCTTCCTAGGGATTTGGCGAGGAGGGAGGAACCACGCACTTGTCATTGGGGACGCGGATGGGCCCGAAGGTGTCGCGCTCCTCGCGGAAGCCGGTGGAGATCGGGCGGGTCAGCGCGGGGTGGCGGAGGAGCAGAGCCGCGGCCGCCGCGGACGAGGCCAGCGACGGCGAGCCGGGCGCGCCTGCGAGGCGGCGCAGAGCCATCGCCATCTCGGGTGATTCTCCAAATAGGACTGCAGCGCGGCGGCGCGTGGGGGAAGCGGCGGCTGGCGAATGGGAGGAGAGAGAGAAAGAGGTGGGGGCGGGTGTTGAACTGGGGAAGAGGGAGGGGAAAGAGAAAGAAGGAAGAAGGTTATTGGCTGATCTCACGCGTGCGTTCTGCATCGGGTGGCGGGATGTAGTTGATGGGATGCCTTGCTGGAAAAGTTGATCTGATTGGCTTTGCGCGCTGATTGTTCTTTGATCTGCGTTTTTCCTTTTTCGAAAAATAGTTCTTTGATCTGAGTAGCATTTTGTGATCAGCGAAAAGAAAGCTCCCATGTCCAACGGCCATGCGACTCAATGTTAGTAGTGCAAATTTAGAAGAAGAAGAAGAAGAAGAAGAAGAAGAAGAAGAAGGAGAAAAAAACATTCTTATTATACAAAGAGGAAAGTTGTGCAGCACACGTCGTGTTTTGTGATGGGTTTGAGATTAGCCATAGGAATGTTTTTGTAAGGATACTTATATAGGCTTGGACGTAAAAAAAATGATAGTAATGGATTCCACATCTCTGTAAGGTGAATTTATTTTATTAGGCACGTGTGACGACTGTGGGTATTGTGTTTCTCATTCACCTAAGAGCGATTCATATGTATTGTTTATTGTGTCGCGCCTAGGTTATCAATTTACTTACTGATGGTGCACTAACCTCGCAAGCATCTTCATCAATGATTCACCGTAATGACGATGATTAGTGGTTGTTTCGATTCAAGCTTCTCTGGGTCTCACTATGCCGTTTCACAAGAAGTTTCACAACAACTTCCTTTAATCATACCTTGTGTGATAGGTCAATCAAGGACTTGACTAGTTAGTGTAAAGCTAGACCAAAGCACCTCATCATATCCGTAGATTTTCTCTTGCCTAAAATACTTTGATTTGACTCGGCTTCCTTTATGGCAAACCAGTGGCGGAGCCACGATGTTAGCATAGAAAGGGCCGGGCAAGAAATCCGTATATGAAATTTTAAAATAAATGTTAAATTTGCCAAGAGAAAAATCACTCTCTAACAAAACCTATCTCACATATTGTACTAATAACGACGTAAATAGTGTCCACACAGAGCTATTTTAGTGTCTAAACTTCTTTACTAAGTGCTAGAACATTGGTACTAAGTACTAATAAAGCAAGTTTTCACAAATCAGGGGGCGCATGGGCCCTGCCAGCCCCCCGGATCCGCCACTGGGGGCTCATGGTGCAAGGGTTGACGAATAGCTTTGTCTGAATTTGTTGCTCTCACAACACCTATGAATACAATACAACATTGCACCGTCACTTAGTACTCTTATATTATTGGTGTGTCACATAATATAAATGAAGCAAGAAATGGAACTAGACAAGTTTACCCATATACATAGAATTTAACGACTCAACATTCCAACTGACAAACTCAGTGCGGTTTTCAAAATGGAATTCAAAAGTATTTAACATTCTCGTCACGTTACATGCCAAACACATAACACAATAGGCCGTCTCTTATAAAAGCTCAAGATAGAGTAAATTCCGTAAAATTATGAATTATGTAACAACACTATATAAAATTACATATGTAAGTCGCAACTTCACAAATTTTAGATCAGATTTATCACAAACTACATATATTAGAGAGATTTTGTTCCTGGACATCACGGTTGGGACCTGTTTGAAGTGTCATGAACAACATCTCTAAAATTTGTGGTTTTGTGATAAGTTTAGCTTAAAATTTATAGTTGTCGTCTTGCGGTATAAGCCTACATTTTTTTTAAAAAAATAAATCTAGTTCTTTAAAATGTACTACGCCTCAAGACGAATAGGTTGCAATACGCCAATCTTGTTTGCTTAGTACATGATTCTTCACCATTTTTTTTTTCCTTTGGAGCTATATGCTGCAGGCTTTTTTATTCATCGTAAGACATAAACTGCCATCCAGATATTTCAGATAAACTCAAGTACAGCTGGTAATCGTGTGCGAGGATCCCTTATATACACCAACCCATTCGTTCCATAGCTTCCAGAGAGTTCAGATCTTCGACAGTGCAATGTCCATCACTTCAACAAAGAAATCTGCATTGATTATACAAAATTGCAGGCAGTTCAGTTAATTTCGTGTCAAAACAACGTTAAACTAGTATGGTTTGGCAGAAACCGAGCAGATTAACGTACCAGCATCTTCCTTGGTGAAACATAGAGGGGGAGTGACCCTGAAGACGTTGCCGTAGAACCCGCCTTTCCCCACCAAGACGCCCATGTCTGCACATCCACAATTGATCATCACAGGAAGGAACATCAAATCCCGCCTTATTACTTCTCCAGACATCCTGGAACTCCATTCGGTTTTGGGAACACAATAACTTTCTGGTGCTCTAGGTACCTTTCATGTGTTCCATGGCGTGGCAGATCTCATCTTTCGCCGGCGTCTTCAGCTGCCGGTCGGTCACGAGCTCGACGCCGAGCATGAACCCCGTTCCCCTGACGTCGCCGATGACTGCAAGTATTGTCAGAATTATCAGGGCCAGCTCGGGCTGATTCGATCAGATTATACAATATACAAGCACGCACTCTCGTGCTTCTCCTGGAGACCGCGCAGGCGGTCCTTGAGGTAGGATCCGACGATGAAGGCGTTCTCCTGTAGCCTCTCCTTCTCGAGCACCCGGAGCACGGCGAGCCCGCCCGCGGTGCAGAACGGGTTGCCGCCGAACGTGTTGAAGTAGCAGCGCCGGGTCAGCACCTGCGCGATCTCCGGCGTCGTCACCACGGCGCCCAGCGGGATGCCGTTGCCGATGCCCTGCAGGTAGCCGGCACGCTGTCAGGTTCGCCGTTCACATGTACACACACGCGCTGATAGCACGGAACGAAACAGAGTGGGGGCAAGCACGCACCTTGGCCATGGTCACTATGTCGGGGACGACGCCGTGGGTCTCGAACCCCCAGAAGTGGCTGCCGACGCGGGCGAACCCGGCCTGCACCTCGTCGGCGATGCAGAGCCCGCCGGCCTTACGGACCTTCTCGTACGCCAGCGGCAGGTAACCCGGCGACAGCTCCACGATTCCGCCCACGCCCTGCACTCACACGCCAACAACTTTATTAGCACTAGCTTTCTGACGTCGTGTGCCTCCACTCGCACTAGTACCAACGCTTCGTCAGTGTACCTGTATGGCTTCGGATATGAAGCCGGCGACCTGGCCGGTGGTGCCGAACTCGATGATCTCCTGCACGTCTCGCACGTACTTCTCGGCGTCGGAGCCGAAGGCGCCTCGGTACGGGTCCGGGTTCACGGCGTGGTGCACCCCGCTCTTAATTCCAGATCAGACGATGATCAGAGACCCAAGACTAGGATCCAAGAGGAAATTCTGCTTTGCCAAGCGCGCGTGTCGTTTTGAGAGCGTGTGTGTACCTGAACAACGTTGAACTTCCAGTTCTTCTGCGCGGTGGCGCCCATGGTCCCGGCCGCGTTGCCGTGGTACGAGTTGCGGAGCGATATGATGTCGTGGCTCCCCGTGTACAGCCGCGCCATCAGGATGGCCAGCTCGTTCGCCTCCGTGCCGGAGTTGGTGAAGAACACGACCTGACATCAAGAAGAAAAACGCGTCGCACGCCATCAGTAAACGAAACGAGCGGCCATCTCTGGGGTTGCTGTACAGCAGAACCGGTACAAGACTGGTAACAAGAACAAGAAAATCGCGTGCCTTGAGATCGCCGGGCATCTTGGCGGCCAGCGCCTCGGCGAAGTCGGCGATGGCGTGGTTGAGGTAGAGCACGGTGGAGTGCTGCAGGCGCCTGGCCTGCGCGGTGATCGCGTCCACGATCTCCGGGTGGCTGTGGCCGCAGCACACGGTGGCGATCCCGGCGAACGCGTCCAGGAACCGCCGCCCCTGCTCGTCGTAGAGGTACTGCTTCTTCCCCTCCACGATGTTGAGCTGCAACATCATCGATCGACACAACACAAAGCGATTTAATACAACATTTTAACAGGCGCGTGGTGACCGCAGATCGATGGGCGTGTCCTCGTTGGACGTACGGGCTTGGAATAGAAGTGGAACAGCGACGGGCTGAGGAACTCGGCGCGCTTGCGGGCGATCTCGGCGGCGCTCGGCCCATCGTAGGGCAGCGGCACGTGGTCGAACGCCGGCATTCTCGGCGCGGCGGCGGCCGTCGCCTCGGCCGCAGCGGCTAGCCTGGAGAACCTCCTGACGGCATTCCTGGCCCCTTGCTGCATCATCGTCACGCACCTGTCTATGAACAGAACTCTTGGAAATGAAACTATTTGTTGCCTCCTCCTCCTCCAACTCCTTCAAATTAGAACGACTAAATTTTGATCAGTTTTTTGGTTTCAGGATAGGAGAGCAGGGGGAGTCGTGGAAGTAATTCAGAGGAGGGAGGGGGTTTATAAGGCGGCAGTGGAATCCACGCTGCGAAAAAGATTAGGAAAGCCAATATCTGTGCCCGTCCAATGGGACAGCGTAGACGTCAACAGCTTATGAGGATTTGCACTAATCAGAAATGAATATCATGTGTCAAATTGGTATGATTTGCGGAGGAAATTTTGCCTTGAATCAGAACCAGAATATGTTATAATTAGATGACACACAAAGCTGTCCCATGAATCTGGACTCTTTCTTTTATGGGTTAATAACAGCGCGGTTAGAAGCGCAACAGCAGAAAGAGCAGAGGAAGATGGTCTAATTTTAATGAGGGAACCTAAAATGGTATCCTCCCTGGTTCATTGCACCTAGACAGGTTCACTGTACACAAACATCAGCACGCAAACTATTTTGGCGTGACACGACCATGGCTTTTGTTCTCGGTCTCATTTCGTTCCAGCCATCTAGACCGCTTTTGTGCATCGATAGATGATGAATTTTAAAAGAATATTAATTCAGTGTGACAGATTTTGCCACAAGTCCGATTTGAGTTAAATTTCGGAAGACCACAATTTCTATCATCAAAAGGTTTATAGTGTTTACTTTGATCAAAGCATTTAATGCACTCGCAAAAAATATAAACCGTTTAATGCCTTCAGTCATTCCCACTAGCTTGTTAAGTGGATTCATATAGAGCCACATTTTTAGTGTCAATGCATGTGCTCTCCACATTATCGGGGTAGAAGTCTATGGAACAAGCCATTGTCGAAAGAAAATCTCAACAACAGCTCGATGTGCATAGCTCATGCATTCAAACTAAAAGGGCGGCAACCCTCCATGTTAAGAAGCTCAACAACGCGAGTATGCTAGCGTCCTTGCGAAAGCGCTCCCCGTAAAGGGTTTAGATCTCGTTCTCACATTTATTCAGGTGGAGGTTTCCTCTCCCGTTGCGCACCTCATTTTTTTTTCCAGAACCCCCTCATTCAAGAGCTTCCATCTAACAGATCTTTTTTTTTTTTTTTTTTTTTTGCAAGGGACATCTAACAGATCCTTTATCTGCAAAATGGATGCATCTATGTTAATCTACGCACAAAGGTACACGATTCAAATTCTTCTTTTGAAGTAAAAACATATTCATCTCTGTATATGTGTGTCTAACTATATATAGCTCATTTTCTTCTCACGTTAGATTGCGTCCCTCAAATGCTTCTTCCTCCTTTGGTGCTGATCACAGTCTCCTCCTGTGTTAAGGAAAGTAGTTTTAAAGGTAAGGGATGGTTTAGATCGACAGACACGGCAATGCTTCCCTTAAACAAATCGATGGATTGCAATCAGGCAAGAACGGTTTGTCTGACAGCGATTAGGGAACAGCCAACCGTGATGATCACAATCAAGCACATACGGTTTGGTTGTGATGAGACGGAACACATTATTCAAACTAAAGGTCACAGCCCATATGTGCATACGCAACGATGCGGTGATATGATTCTGAATTACGATGAACAGAAATGTTCCTCCATTATGTACATGTCACTGCATCGTCGAAAAAGCATCTTCTCCATTGAAAAAGCTTATAAAAAAGAGAACTTTTACGGTGCACTCAAATCAATGTGGGCCGTCTATTTTCTTTAATCTAACCGTTCAGATGCACTCATACTACTTCGAAACCTCTACAATAGTATGGTAGTATTTTAAAGTGATATAAAAAGGTCAAGAGTACCGATGGAAAAAATAATGACAAATTTATATTCGATCTAATAGGTATCGATTCATTTCCTATATCCATCCATGTTCGTCCCTTTTCTCTGCTTTCATGGTTTCTAGAACAGAGCCCACCGCCGTTTCGGCTGTGACCGGCCGCGACGGCTTGGTGGTGCCCTTCCTCTCTGCTCCATGAAACACGGCGAGGAGGCGAGAAAGGCCACCCCAGCAGCAAGGCACGACTTTCATGATTATCGGTTTTTGCCGTCATTTTGGAGCAGCACATTGGCAGAGCGGCGAGGACTTCCCACGTGAGCCCTTTCCTCTCGTCTTGCGGTGCCTTTTTTCTTGAGGGCTCTGCGTCTCGGCCTCTACGCTGCTCTTCATCAACATGCAATTGCCACCTTGTGCTCAGTCTCTGGCACATGACACCTTGGGCGTGGACCAACCGTTCGATGAAATGCTCCTAAGCACAAGGACGGCGGTTACTTTGAAACCTAGCGTGATAAAAATTCAGAAACAACGCCAAGCAATACATGATCTTAAACAACCTGCGATCCCATCTTAGTTCTTGCTTTCCAAGTTGTTAACACAACACATCGTTTCAGATTGAGAACGATTGCTTGAGAAATGAACCTTAAATTTCAGATAAATAGATGGAATTGTTTCAAAGCTTTCATCTACAAAGAACTGCAGAAATATACTCGTGCATTGTAAAATAAGAACATTCTTGATCCATGGCGCTGATAACTAGTCTGATGCCTGACGAATTCGCTCATTTAAGATGGTGAGCACCTCTTCGAGCAAACTCACAGTCAGCTGTGAGCATATCAAACAATAGTCCGTCGTGCTACTCCGGGAAAGGGTCACGCCTCCATCATCTGCGCCTGGAAACGAGGCAGGTGGGGGCGGAGGGCGTTAGTGGCAGACGCTCAACGCAAAAATGGATCGCCACTACTGCAAACGGTTGGGCTAGAAACCAGCGGGAGATGCCCAGGCGACGAGCGGCGGCGGCGCCGCATGTGCATCCTCCGGCGGTGGTGGCCGTGCCTTTCCGTCCTCTTCGTTTTCTTTTTCTCTGTATACCGATTCGATTTGACTATGGTATTCTACGGTGGCATTCGGGTAATAACGTTCATTACAAGGACAATTACAATAATACCCATAAAAATGGATGGCTGGATTAGATTCATACCACTTCTTTCCTCCAAGTAGTATGGTGTACCGTAAAGGTTCTCGTAAAAAAACATATTAATTCTAGAAGAAATATGATGCATTTGTTCCTGGGATTGTTTGCTTTTGAAAAGCTAGGCATGTAGTTTGATTTCTCTCTTGAAGCTAGAGTTTTACTCTCTGCATTATCATAAGCCTTACAGAGCAACCCTGTCTCTCATATGAAAACAAATGCAGCATATGCAACAATTAGGTAGCATTATTAGCTCGGGTGTCAGAAGAAGTGTGTGCGGCCTTCCTAGTTGGATCCACATTCGAGTCCTTATCTGATGACAGTGTCTAGTTGGTTTGCCTCTTTGTTTAAACTTTCATTATAAGCGATAGAGATGTGTGATAATTGAAACAGCCCCCCCTCACCCCAATGCTTGCTCAGACATCACTAACCTTCTAGTAACTTGTCAGTTTGCACCACCCTGAGATAAGCGGCATCAGATCAAGGGCACTTACAACGGCGCCGATTTGTCCCATATCTGTAATCTTCAGAAGCAAAATCCACCTTTTTTTTTCTTGGGATCTTGACAAACAAAACCTTAGACCAAAAACAGGGAGGAAAGATAAACGAGATTTATGCACATAAATATAACACAAGATACTTTCCTTTAAAAAAATTATAACACGAGATACAATTCAAAGAACTTGTTTTGGGGGTATAGACGCAGATCCAACTCATACGTTCCGTCCATATATGTCGCCGCTAAAACTGCTTTCGAGAACGTTAGTCGCCGATAAACTTAAGTCTATAAACAAACTAAGGTATTGCAGCTCTACCTGAGAGTCCAACGCTCAAACGCTGTAATATGGATCAACTCAACATAAAGCGAAGTAAGTACAACCTTGCACTAAAAAAAAAGACGGTAAATCCAAGCTCATATGGATGCTGATGTTGTCAGACACCAATTTACAACCAAAATACATTGAATGTGGACGCAATATGCATTATGCATCCACGCATCTACATAAGCATGCTCATAAGAGCCTCTGATAAGCTAGACCTATAGCACCTAACAAAGGGCGCAAGGATGACATCAGTATCACCGGCATCTAGATGAGAGCAAAATGAGCAGCACTTAGACCCCTGTATATACGTGTCTATTACCTATTCGTCTTTGATTTCCTTTTCGAGCACTGCCGCACTCATACACACCACGTGGGTGAGTCCTGAGCAAAATATGATGTGTACCCAGTTATTGGCTTGTGCCATCCATGGCACCACGGCGTAGACATGACTGTAGGTCTGAAGCACGGCAGGATCAGTGTGCACCTATCATTGGTGGCTGTCACCCATTATTTCCTCGTAGGCATGATAAGGACGCACTAAGATAGTAGTAGTTGGCACGCGATTACACTTTGCCTCCTCCGGGAAAATTATATACACACTTGCCGAGCGTGATGGCGCCACGTTTGGCGATTAGTACGTGCGTGGTGATGCGGAGATCATATTTTTTTTCAGTCTGCACGGATTGGTGCTCTGCTTGGCAAATGTATCGCGTGGGAAGATCCGTACTGACAAGAGGGATGGGTTTCGGTTGGTATGGATGCATTCGTATTTGGTGCTCTTTGCTTTATTTGTGACGAGTTGGTGAAGCGGATGAGATCCTAATGTTAGGCCAGGATGGGATCACCCAACAAATGAAACTACCGCATGGGAGGTTCCTGATGAGGATTTCCATAAGCTGACGCGAAGACGCTCCATGACAACTGGAAGTGCGGGAACTGAAGTATTTCCAATCAAGTCCTTGCGGATTTCCTTCCGCACAGAAAAAAAAGAAAGGATTCTTGTGGTGTTCACTCTCCTGGTCCTGGCCGGCAGAGATCATCACACAGCGGTATCGCGATAAGGTTTAATTAAATGGTAAATTTAATGATTTAACATCAAATGCGCATCTGGTGTAGTGGTATCATAGTACCCTCCCACGGTACTGACCGGGGTTCGATTCCCCGGATGCGCAATTTCAGATATTTTAATTTTAATGTTCATATTTATTCCCTCAACCTTTAGCATTGAACTTTTTTTTTCTCCTCCACCTTAGTTTACCCCTTACAGCATGCACATCTCCATCAGAATCTCGTACAATATAACCCTACCCACCTGAGTTCGATGTCAAAGTGAAAGATCCATCACCCTTTATTTTCAATACCCCCATGTCAGGTTTCCCCCACCTGGCATTTCTTTGGCCTTCTGTCCTTCTAAAATACTTTGTACATCATTTCGATCGAGTAGATGCAGATGCTATGTGCCCAATTAGCTACAGTTCTCCTGCTCAGACGTTCTCTAATTCTCGGTTGCGTTGAATCCTTAAAGTCCATAACATGCAAATAATCTTTATCTTTGGATCTTCTTTCTACTTCAAAATATATTCAACCCCTTGATTTGGCAGCGCCAATTCAGCGATATTTACCCTCACATCCTCCAAATATAACAAGTTCCATAACTTTCTGAAAAAATTGCAATTGAAAAACAAGTGTGTACCCCATCTTCTCTGACGGACAACGTATTTGTCATCAATCTTCATGCCTTGCCCCTGTAAATTTCTCTTCAAAGCATGGATGTTGTGCAGAATTCTCTAGAGGAAATATATTTGGGCGGTTCAAATTCCACCTCTGCTTTCAAAGTAGCACATCCTGACCGCCACCAGTGTTGGATGTTGATATGCCTCCCCTTTGGCTTTGCATGAACAAGTCAGCATGACAGATTTTATACGCACATCTGACGCTGAGCATGCCTTTGGTGTCACTTCGAGAAAAAAAATGCCTTTGGTGTCAAAATGGCAAGTTAACACATTGTTACGGCCGTCATGCACTTGTATTGCCAATATGATTCTTGCATCTTCCTCCCGAAACGCATTGCAGCAGTATACAACGACTGTATAAATGCGTCTTGTAGAGACTCAATGACAAGAAGACCATAAATCATAGGAGTCTTTATAGAGCCGTCAATAACAAAAGAACTAATGTGTTGAAAGAAAATCATAACAGTCTTTCTAGACATCACTAGCAAAAAGAGAGCCAATGTGATGAAAGAAAGAGAGGGGAGGGGTACAAGTTTTCATGTCACAAGAACCCCACCCATTTTTGTGGCATGTCATAATCAATGTTTCTTCTAGAACAACAGCAACACAAAAAAAAGACCAATACATTGAAGGGGGCCTAAACGTAGAGGTTGATGAACAATCATAGTGGCTTGTCATAGCACACCCCACCTTTTTTAGTGACAAGAAAATATCATAGATGCTCTACCTATGTCAGTTAAAGAGCAAGGACGCTGAACAAATTACTAACCTATTTGCCAAATCGCCATCAATTATAGTTTAATCCAATTGTAGTATCTTATTTGGTGTCGACCAGCCTCAGTGAATTAAGGTATAAATTAGGAATACAAATTACTTCATATGCTTATGCAGATGGAAAAAGTTATCTTCTAAGGTTTGGCGACCGGGTCACCATGTCAAAAAATAAAACAATAAATGTTCTGAGTCTCAGTTACAAAGGTTTTATTGTCAGATATGAATGAAGTTAACTAAACACCAATTTTTATCATCGTCAGAGCATCTCCAAGAGAGTCCTATAAACCTCTCTTATATCAAAATATTAAGATTCGATCAAAAAAACTATCTCCGACAGCACCCGAAAATCACCCCTTGTTTTTTCATATATAACCCATAACTCCCCTCATTTGTAGCTACAAACAGAGGAAGAATTGGGGCTCACATTCCTTGTTTTTTCAATAGAATTAATTTTTTTGTGGCCCAATCAAAAATATTTTAATCCACTTTTAGGGAAGGACTGTTGAAAGAGGAGAGAAAAATTGCCCATAATAATTTTTTGTTGCTCCTAAAAACAAGTTTATAGGATCAATTTTGTGGGAGTCTTTTGGAGATGCTCTCAGCCTTGCACTAGAGTTCTCACATCAAAGGAGGGGCCAAGTTTATAGCAGAAGAGGAATGGGGAAACCAGATATCTACCAGTAGTTTGTTTCACTCGAGGATTTGTGCAACCGTCTTCCACTGCAAAAATTTCCGATGGTAATTTAAAACGCTCGGGCCATCAGCAGAGGAAGGGGGGGTGGTCCACATGCCCCATACAAAATTTCATGCCACAAGAACCCCATATCAATTAATGTTTCCTCTAGAGTCGCCAGCAAGACCAAAAAAAACCATTATGTTGAAGGGGACGCGAGCATAAACCGATAAAACGTAAACATTGACGGAAACTTGCGGACAAGTCAGCGGACAAGTCTGGAAAACCCTGAGTCACGGACTAGTCCGACCCTGGCGGACAAGTCCGTTGCCAAGTCTCTGTGGTCCGTTAATAAGCGGACAAGTGCCCGGACAAGTCCGCGTACCACGACACCCGGACTAGTCCGTCCCTGGCGGACTAGTCCGTTGCCAAGTCTCTGGAGTCCGCAAATAAGCGGACAAGTATCCGGACAAGTCCGGATCAGACGATATACGGACTAGTCCGGCTCCAGGCGTACTAGTCCGGCTCCCAAAGCCTGAAAACTGCATGTTAGCCCTCTTGATGCAAAAGAAGTTAGAATTTTGAGCACTTAGACACATTCACAGCTTTTTACGTCGTATCCCTCTTGATAGTACGGCATACCTATTATTCAAAGATAAGAAATAAAATTCAAAGACATAGGCAGCATTTTCTCTTTCTTTTTCATTTTGAGGGAACATCAAACACGCATTTCCATCTTTTGCTGCACATAATCTCATTCAAAAATCATTAGACCTTTAATTGTTTGTCATCAATCGTTCAAAACCCACTAGGGGGCCTAGATGCACTTTCAATCTCCCCCTTTTTGGTGATTGATAACAACCAAATAAAGCTTTCATTGAGAGATAAAATATTTGATCTTGTAATGAACATATGAAGAGCTCCCCCTAAACATGTGCGCTATTATAAAATGAACATGAATAACACCAGGCACAAAAAGAGAGAAAAGCATGAGAGCTCAACATATGTTAATTACAAAAGTGGGGTGCCTAAAGCAATTGTGACCATGAATGAATTAAACAAGGTGATATTCAATAAACAAGTGCAATGCATTTATGGCAACATGAGAGTGAAAAACTCCCCCTAAACATGCGCATTCAAGCCAACATAGTCTTACATAAATAATTATAACAATTACAAGCCAACATCTAATTAAGCACAAAGAGTTTTTCAAATCACACCAAGTCCATGATCAGCTAGGATAGATAGATAGATGGATAAAGCTTTTCTTCTCCCCCTTTGGCATCAAGACACCAAAAAGGAAGAGAAAAAGATCGAGATTGTCGATGTAGCCGCTATTCCCCCATGAAGTCCTCATCACCTCCATCGCCGCCATCACTGCTCGCTTCATCATCATCGACATCATCATAATCTTCTTCAGCTTGAGATGCCGGAGCAGCTGCACTAGTGGACGAACCAGCGGTGAATTGATCAAAGAAAGCACGCTCCGCGGGGGTGAAGGACTCGGAAGGATCCTCATACACAACCTCATCACTGTCTTCAGCTTCAGAGCCAGATGAGGAACGAGCTGGTAGAATGCCCTGTTCAGCATACAAGGCTTTGATGCATCGAGTGTCCTTCTTTCTAGCTGCCCTCTCCTTCTGAGCTCGAACGGAGTTGTCTCGGCAGATGGTGAAGATGGACTTCAACATTTTGAATAGACCTCCGGGATTGGGAGCGGGCTGAGATGTGGCTCTACCACTTCGGCTTGCCATAGGCTGAGATGGAGGAGGAGGAGCAGGTGTAGTTGAGGCTGATGGAGCTTGAGGCTGAAGAGCTGTGTGAGTGACATCCTTGACAAACTCCAACTTGGTCACGGCCTCAATCATGCACATGATGTATGGAGCATAGCCACAAGCACGAGTGGGATTAGTGGCAATGTGATATATCTCCTCATAGATGAAGTCAAACACATCAAACTTGTCCTGGCCACGAATCCAACTCAGCAGATTTCGCTCATAAGCGGGAATGCTGCCAGCATCACCTTCCCTTGGAGCCAAGGTGCTCCTCAAAATCCTGTGCAGCACACGATAGAAGGGAAGAAGACCGGTAGTCTTGGGAGGAATGTAAGTTCCGCTGGTGTTGTACATGAAGTCAATCTCGTGAGTGCGAAGAGCATCAGCAGCATGAATCCTTGCCCCTTTATCAGTCTTGAGCTTGAGAATGGCAGCAAACCTCTTAGGTGTGACTGAGTACTGCTCTCCATTTGTCATCCATGTGATCTTCCGATCTCCATCAGGCTTGAAGAAGACAGTGGAGTAGAACTGAACAATGACATCATTGTTCCATGGCTAATCAAACTTCAGAATGTCTATGAGGCCATGATACTTGCAGGCTGCAATCACTTCCTCAAACACAGGAAGCTTTCTCTTTTCCATGTAGCCCCAATCAACAAACTTGCTTGGACACACGGGGGTAGTCAAAGGCAAGTAGACAGATGCATAGTAATCCTCATGGAAGTAACTCCAAAAACGTGGATCATATGCCATCTTAGCAACAGAGTAGACATCTTTCTTCCTTCTTGCCAAGGCTGCAGCTGCCTCATTTTTGTAGTTACGGCGGTCTCTTAGCATCGCCGGATCTTCTTTTGGTTCATGCAACTTTAAAGGACCAATGAGATTGGTGTTGTCATCCTCTTATGCCCTTTCTTCTTCAGTCTCATACATGCTTGAGGTGACAGTCTGAAGACGCACTCTGCGACTCCGTGGCTTGCCTCTCCCTCTTTTGGAGCTGCCCCCTTCATCGTGCCTATGCTTGGTGCGCTTCTCCCGGTTCCCGGCGTTACCACCATCATCCATGACTGCGGCTGACAGAAGCAACAAGCACTAGGGATTAAGAGATGAAGAGAAGAGACAAAGGTGTGAAGCAGAATCAACAATTCAGAGTTCTGGTTCATCAGAACACAGACAAGTCTGGCATATCACGGACTAGTCCGGCAATAGGCGGACTTGTCCGGATACCGGCGGACTTGTCCGGGTTCTGTCGAACCCTAACCCTAAGTAATCAAGTAATGCAAATCGACACCAAATCCTAGCCATATTGCACAATGTACATCTATAGCATCCTAGGAAACATCTCCTCTACAGGGATTTTGGACTAAACCCTAGGGAACAAAGGGATTGAGCCGAAAAGGATGGGATACCTTGAGAGAACGGCTTAATCCGGAAGGAAACGGACTAATCCGCGTCCCACAATTCCACTCCCCCAAAACTTGACTCCTTGATCGGTTGGGAAAAGAGATCGCCGGAGGATCGCCCTTGGTCGCCGGAGGAAGAGGAGAGAGAGTTTTGGTGGAGAATGAGGAAGATGAAAACGAAGAGGTAAGTTGTCCATGGTTAAAGGTGAAAAACACGATACCCGGACTTGTCCGGGTGCAGCCGGACGAGTCCGTCCCGTCCGGAAATATGCGGACTTGTCCGCCCCGTGTAATCCCAAATTTTTGAGAATTTTTGAATTTTTTTGCTATTTTATAATTTTTTTTGAGTTGCTCAGTAAATGAATTGACACTCGGGGAAGGGGCGGTGGGGACTTAACCGCTCACGGGGCCGTGCGTTCTCCTCCGATCCCTTAGCTTTTCAATCAAAATCGAAATCTCGCCGCGTGTCTTCCCGGCGCCGCCGCCGCACCCCACCCCCACCGCACTGCACTCCTCGCCGCCCCACCCCGTCTCCGCCGCACCCCGCTCGTCGCTGCCGCGGCCCGGAGCTCGCCGTCGCACCCCGCCCCCGCCTCCGCCGCAACCCGGCCACCTGACGCCGCGGCGACCCGGCAAGTCGACGCCGCCGCGACCCGGCCACCTGACGCCGCCGCACCCCGCCCACGTCGCACCCCGCTCGTTGCCGCCGCACCCCGCTCCTCGCTGCCGCGGCCCGGAGCTCGGCCCCGCCCCCGCCCCCGCCTCCGCCTCGCCTCGCCGACAAAGTCCCGGCCACTCGACGCCGCCGCGACCCGGCCACCCGACGCCGTCGACGACTCCCCGCCCCTCCGCCCCGGCCTCGCCCCCGCACTCGGCGGCCCCGGTGGCGGCGCGCCGCCTTGGCCCAGACCCGTAGCAGGAGACGCCATCGCGGGCCCCCGGTCCCGGCTCCTCTCCTGCCAGTCCCCGGCCCCGACCCTCCTACCCTGTCACCGCCCGCTTCCCCGGCGTTCTTCTCCATCTCCGCAAGGTGAGCAGACCGTATCTCTCTTCTTCTTCTTTTTTTCAATTCAGTTTGTTTCGTGGGCAGTGAGCAATTAGTTCTAATTTTGTTCACTGATTCGTTGACAATTTGAAAATGAATGATATTTATTCTCTAAAATGTTTAAATATGAAATACGTGCTGTCCAAAATGACATGGCAGATGTCCTTTTCCATGTCATATTAAATCGTTTTGCAATGTTGCATATATGAGTGTCGCCGTGAATTGAGGAATTGGAAAGTAGTTGTCATTGTGATATGATTTGTGGATGTCAGCCATCGTGCCGTTGTTTAGTTGCAAGTTTTGGAAACATCATCGTGTAGGGGAGGTGCTGCCGAATTTTACCAAATTGACACTATTATGTTCTATTTTTTTGCAGGGTGAGTTTGTTGCATCGTCCTTGAGTCCTCACTTTGCTGGATAGCTAGGTGAGACATAAAAGACTCTCTTTTTTTTATTCATGTTTGTAGGTCACGGAAAACCTAGTTAGATGTCTCCGGTTCGAAAGAGATACGGCTATAGATATGCAAAGAACTGCATATGTATAGACGTATCTGTTTCGAATTGTCCACGTTTTTTGGACAGCCCGAGGATGTGTTGATGAGTTAGTTTTCGTGCTCTATTCCTCTCCGACACAGAGTTTCATCACCATCTCCCTGTTGTTCTCCGGATACACAATCTCCTTGTCAGGACATGTATTTGGAGAACAGCGGGGAGGTGCTGTCGAAATTCCGTCTTGGATAGGAGTAGAGCATGAAAACTAACTTCATCTGCACATCCTCGGGTGGGATTAGGACCTATCTTCACCTATTAGACTGTATAAGTGAACGGTAGATGCAATTGATTTATCTATTACTCGGTGATATGTTAGAGGATGGATGACCGTGAGTGGAAGTACACGGGCCGCCAAAGTCAGAGTTCGTGGACTAAGGAATGGATTAAAAAGACTCAAGGTTTCATGAACAAAGCATTTGCCAATGTTAAAGGAAATCCTCCTCGGACTTTCTGTCCATGTAGTGAATGTGAAAACCGTAAGAAGCAAACAAGGAAGGAAATGGGTAAACATCTCGTAAAGCATGGATTCATGGAGAACTATAAACGGTGGACCAGCCATGGTGAGGCTGATCGTGTGCGACACGAGGTCGTCAGACCACGCATCGACGAGGCTTTTGACAAGGATGCCGGGGTAGCAGACATGTTGAATGACTATGCAGAGGCACACAACTTCGAGGAAGGGTGCAGGGAGGAGGAGCCAGAGCCAAGCGCAAAGGCGTATTATGATATGTTGGGTGCGGCACAACGGCCCCTTCACGGCCATACCAAGGTTTCTCAACTGGATGCCATTGCGCGTCTGATGGCCGTAAAGTCCAAGTTTAGCCTGAGTCACCGTAATTTCGATGTCATGTTGGCAGTTATTGCCAGCGTGCTTTCGGAAGGTCACATTCTGCCAAAGAACATGTATGAGTCACAGAAACTACTTCGTGCACTTAAGATGCCATACGAGAAGATACATGCTTGTCCGAAAGAATGCGTGTTATTCCGTAAAGAACATGCAGAAGCCTTGTACTGTCCAAAGTGCTCATCGTCACGGTACCTGAAGGTAGAATCAGGTGATGGTGAAAAGCGGCAGACGTCGGTCGCTGCGAGAATCCTACGGTACCTCCCGTTCATACCGAGGATCCAGCGTCTTTACATGACCAAAGAGACTGCGAAACAGATGACATAGCACAAAAAAGGAGTGCGATACCATCCCGATAATCTTGTACATCCGGCCGATGGTGAATCGTGGACACATTTTGATCGAATCCATCATAGGAAAGCAGATGAGCCTCGTAATGTACGTGTCGCACTGGCAACAGATGGGTTCAATCCTTATGGAATGGGGGCTGCCCCATACACTTGTTGGCCCGTGTTCGTTATACCCCTCAATCTCCCCCCGGCGTCCTCTTTCAACGACAGTTCATATTCTTGTCCTTGATAATTCCTGAACATCCGGGGAATAATATGAATGTGTTCATGGAGCCACTGATCGATGATTTGGAACGTGCTTGGAAGGAAGGGGTATTGACATACGACAAAGCAACAAAAACAAACTTCAAAATGCATGTTTGGTTCCAGTATTCTCTGCATGACTTCTTGGCATATGGGATATTCTGTGGGTGGTGTGTTCACGGCAAGTTCCCATGCCCAGTATGCAAGTCAAAGCTGATGTTTCATTACTTGAAGAAGGGTGGCAAGTATTCTTCGTTCGACAAACACCGACAATTTCTCCCTCTTGACCATCCATTCAGAAGAGACATAAAGAACTTTACGAAAGGTGTCGAAGTTAACGACCCTGCACCACAGATCATGACATGTGCCGATGTTCGTGCCGAGTTAGATGCTCTCAAGGTCAATGAAAGTGGAGATGGTTTTGAGGGATATGGTGAGCTACATGCCTGGGTTCATATCTTGGGCTTGTATAGGCTTTCCTATATGGACGACATTCTTCTTCCACATAACATTGACCCAATACACACAGAAAAAAATATTGGGGAGGCGTCTTTCTGTACGATCATGGCCTTATGCGACAGACCTAAGCTTGACATGGCGCCTCCTAAACCCGGCAACAAGAGATGGACAAAGCCTAAGGCTGATTTCGTCTTGACGAGGGCCCAAAGGAGGGAAGTACTTGAATGGTTTAAAACCTTAATGTTCCCTGATGGGTTTGCATCGAACCTGAGGAGGGGAGTGAACTTGGAAACTATGCGAATCACTGGGGTCAAGAGTCATGACTACCACGTGTGGCTTGAGCTGTTTCTCCCCTCGATGGTTCGAGGCTATGTCCTTGACCATGTATGGCAAGCGCTGGCAGAGTTGAGCTATTTCTTCCGACAACTTTGTGCTAAAGAGATACCAAAAAAGATGATTGCAGACATGGAAAAAATGGCTCTTGTGTTGCTCTGTAAGTTGGAGAAAATCTTTCCACCCGGCTTCTTCACTTCGATGCAGCATATGATTTTGCACCTCCCGTATGAGGCACGAATGGGTGGGCCTGTGCAGAACCGTTGGTGCTATTCCATTGAGAGATGTCTAAAGGTTCTCCGAACTAAATGTAAAAATAAATGCAAAATTGAAGCTTCCATGGCAGAGGCATACCTTCTCGAGGAGGTGTCAAACTTCACTACAAAGTACTATGCTGACAACCTTCCTACCGTGCATAATCCACCCCCTCGTTACAATGCTGCAGAAAATGACTCGAGCCTCAGCCTTTTCCAAGGGCAACTCGGAAGTGCAAGTGGTGCCACCAGCAAGTTCTTGGCATACAACGAGTGGCGCACGATCATGCTATATGTGTTGACCAACCTTAAGGAAACTGCATCATATATAAAGTAAGTTCTCAGCAAACCTACTTTCGAATAGTCATTCTTCTGCATCAAACCTCTAATCTTTTCCCTTGTTGGCACAGAGAATTTGTTAATCAATTCTGGCGACGTTCAAGGAATCCTACTTCGAACAAAATTGACACCCTACTTAAACAGGGTGCGGGAAGTGGAAAACCCGATTTCATTTTTTGGTTCAAAAAGAAGGTACTATGAAACCGATTTATCTCGTGTTTAATTTGACATGCATTATGTTGCTCTTAAATGATGACCTATCCTGCTCTATCATGCAGGGCCAAACCGATGAGTCCATGAATGCCGAGTTGAGACAAGTTTCCAGCGGCTGTGACTATAGGGTTAGGTCATTTAACGGTTATGACGTCAACGGATATCGCTTTCACACAACAAGCTATGAGGAGAGTCGTCCCAATCGACGAACCACAAATACGGGAGTTTTTACGCCCGGCGATGATGGCGTCGAGCATTATAGAAGAATCGAAAAGATATACGAATTAGATTTTCCTGGTTGCAAACCTCTTAATCCTGTCATTTTCAAATGCCATTGGTTTGACCCTGAAGCAGTGAGACGGACTCCTAATCTTGGGCTAGTTGAACTTCGACAGTCAACCGTGTTACCAGGAGACGATGTCTATATCGTGGCTACTCAGGCCATGCAAGTTTATTATCTCTCATACCCGTGCCAAACCGACGAACGTCTCTGAGGTTGGGATGTTGTGTACAAGGTATCGCCACACGGTAAACTACCTATCCCAAACGATGCCGATTACACTATAGACCCAAACACATATGAGGAAAATGACTTCTTTCAAGACAATGGGGTGGAAGGGAGTTTTGTGATAGACTTAACTTAAGTGTTCGAAATGGAAGTAGACAATGAGGACGTTGGAGATGAGGTTGATAATGCGCGGGACTTACAACTTCTTGAGCGATTACATCTGAACAGTGATAACGACATTCCTCCTCCTTCGGAGAACCTGCATGATTATGTCGACATGCACGATATTGACGATGAGACTAATGATCCACCTATTATCGACGATGATGATTATTTCTGAATTCTGATACATGTATGATCCGTACTAATTAGATTTCGGTTATTGTTTTACTTTATTTATAATACTTTGTTATCTTTTTTAAAATATGCTGATTTGTTGACTTGTTTTAATTGCAGGTGATTGAAGAACGATGGTGGGCGACGTAGGCAAAGCTGTGACCAAAGCTATGACGAGGTCCTTGTCCATCTTTTACCGTGGTGAGGGTAGTCGGCGGAGAGGAGCAAGCAAGGGTGGTGGGAGAGGTGGAGGGACAGGTGGGAGAGGTGGAGGGAGAGGTGGGAGAGGTGGAGGCAGAGGTGGTGAGAGAGGTCGAGGGAGAGGTGGAGCGAGGTCACCTTCTAGGTCACCGTCGCGTGAGCACGAGGAGGAGCAACAGTTTGAGTCGTCTGAGGAGGAGGTGGAGGATCGCGAGGATGGAGAGGAGCGCGAGGACGGGGAGGGGGACGAGGAGGAGGGCGAGGACGAGGAGGGGGAGCACGGCGAGGACGAGGGAGAGCACGGCCAGGCCACTGCACCCCGGGTGCGTGGGTCGTCGACCTTGCCGAAGCGACCGATACCTTTGGACCGTCGTCCGATAGTTCGCCCTGTCCCTCCCCGGTAAGTTACTTTACATGTTACCAATACACTTTCATTTCATTTGTTTTAAATAACAATTGATACTAACACTTTATCTTAATGATTTTGGCAGGTCTTGGACTTCTCCCGCTGGTGGTTCTCACAAACGCAAGGTCAACTGCATCCTGGGTACTTTGTGCAGGCAACACTACCCTGGATTGGTGCAGCTTCTGGAGGGATTAGAGATTGCCGACACTCTTGATCACTACGCCGCCGTGGATGACATGGTGGATCGAGATGGCAGGAAGTTCAACAACAAGATGGAGCGGGTGATCAACGAGCTGTGGGTAAGTCTTCCTCACTACATTGCTCAACACATAGCATTTTATTGATTATTCTTGAAATAATGGTTTGATACACCGCGTTTGTATGCAGGATTTCTACAGAATTGAAGAAGGATACGGGGACCTGGCGCGGCAGGTGGCACGTACAGCGTGTCAAAAACTTGTCAAGGACATGATGTACGAGGCGCGCGCCCAAGCCATCGTTGATTACCACGCTGTCAGGGATGTGAGGGTTGACAGGAAGGCCGCAGTAAAGATGACGCTGACGAAGGAACAATACTTGGAGGTAAATACAGAACAATCTTTAATGACATTAACTATGTTTCATTTGACCTTCTTATATGTCATATGCTTGATGACGTGCAGGCGACTCCGTGGTGGATGGCAACGCATAGCGAGTGCTAGAATGTCTTGGTGGGCAAGTGGTGCGCCCATGACTGGGCTCCGAGGCACGAGGCTTGCCGACAGCGTCGGTTGATGATGCAAGGTCCATCACACCATCAGGGCGGTCTTAGCCTCAACGAATATGCGGCAAAATACGTATGTCAAATCATTTCTTCACTCTAACTCTCAATAATGCATAATTTCTAATCATGCTTCTTTCCTCAGTCAGCGGCTCATGGTGGTGAGCCTATCAACACATTCGAGGCTTTTGCTTTGTCCCACAAGGGCAAGGCGACGGCGGAGATCCACTACAACCCGGAGGACCCGCCCGAGGCGTACAGCAATCCGACCGCCTATAGCCGCCTCAGTTCGTACACAGAGGTGGCAAAGGAGGTATATAGGTAAGACTACGATCCGAGGTCACACGACCTCGATGGAGAAGTCGTGATGAGGGCGGGAAAAGGCAAGAAGCATGGGCGGTACGCACTCGGTGACAGCGTTATCGACACGGCGAGTACTCCCACGCTCTCCCAGATTCGAGCACGGATTGTTAGCGGTGGCCCGAGCATACGCGAACGACCGACTGCTACACAGGCCCTCCAGGTTATTAGTGTTATATTCCTTGTTCGTTTAATTTTCCCATTTCATTCAATATTGCACTGTAGTTTAACATTTCATTGAATATTGCAGGCCCAGCTTGAGGAAGAGAGGGCCAGACGGGAGCACCTCGAGGCGAGTTTGGCGCAACAGGTGCAGGAGCAGGCACAGTTGCAAGCGCAGACACATGAGATGTTCTCCTACTTTCACGCTCAGTTCGCGGCGCTGGGTCACCAGCTGCCGCCACATCCGTCATTCGCTCCTCGTCCTCCGATTTCTTCTCCGGTGAGTCTCTTGCCAACCTTACACAACTTATAGACTTAGAAAACATAGACAAACTTAGAGACTTAGAAAACATGGACTTAGGAAACTTGGTTGTGCTATACACGTTGCATCACAAATGTTATGTCTTCCTTTATGCAGCCGATGCCTGGGTCAACGGGGTCGAATGTTGAGGCTAGGGTGCAAGACATGGATCTATCGGCAGCTCGTCCGCTTTTCCCACATGTACCCCCACCCGTTGATCCATGATTTGTGTTTTGTGGACTATATGTGTAGCTTGTGAGTGGTTGTGAACTATTTATAGACTTGTAAGCGTTTGTGGACAATGTGTGCACTTGTGAGCGTTTGTGGACTATATGTTGGATTGCGGACTATGTGTATCTTAATTATTCAATTGTACACTATTTGATGATTTTGGTTATGGCTGTGATTGTCAAAATGGATGCACATTGTCATATATATCAAATGCATGAGTTTATCAATTGGATTCGTCGAAAATACAAACAAAAATGGTTCTGGAAAACATCTTCCCCGAGGGTAATAACACAAACACTCTGGGAAGTTGGAGGGTTTCCCCGAGTGTCTAAACATAAACACTCGGGGACAACGACACACGGACTAGTCCGTCCTAGGCGGACTAGTCCGTTGCCAAGTCTCTGGAGTCCGCAACTAAGCGGACAAGTATCCGGACTAGTCTGGATCAGACGATACCCGGACTAGTCCGGTTCCCCGAGTGCGTAACATCTAACACTCGGGGAAGGGTGCAGGTTTCCCCGAGTTTCCAGACAAAAACACTCGGGGAAGGTGGAACGCCGTTAAGGCATCGTCCGTTATTTTGTTCGCTTCCCCGAGAGCGATCTTGACACTCGGGGAAAGTTTTCCCGTGCGCTCATCGGATGACACTCGGGGAAGGTTGTTTTCGCCGAGTAAACCTACGCCGACTTACCTTCCCCGAGTGAGCACTCGGGGAAACTCTCCCCGAGTGTTTTTGCATCTTCCCCGAGTGCGTTAGACACTCGGGGAAAGTCGCGATTCTGGTAGTGATTGTGATGGTAAGCTAGGTTATTGTTGCAAACTAGCGAAGCTCCTGGATATTGTAACCTGATCAAAACTGTCCTTCGCATTAAACCTTAACGCATAGGTGTGTATAGTCGTGCAATTTGCAATCTGCATTTACTCTGACTATCAGAGTATAACCTTTTTGGACAAAATAATAGAATGAAGCTCGTTGATGATTCATGAAATATAACATTACTATGTATTCTATTTTTGCAGGGTGTGCAGTATTCTCTCTCCCGCCGGAGAGCTCGCTTCACAACTGAGAGAGTAGTGCTGGCTATTGGTGACCTTTTCCATATACAAGTGCATTCCTGAAATGGTGGCAAAATATCGGCCAGGATTTCAAGAGGCTTGAGCACGGGTGCATGTTGTCTCAGGAACTCCACAGGCAGAGTCTGTGATATAATCAAGAGAAGGACCCTGCAAGCAAGAGCGTTCAAGCTTCTAATTCTGGTTAGTTCACCCTATTATTTTGTAGTTTCCAAATTCTTATCCGCACAATCTGTAAAAGGTCCAACTCCTCAACTGATATAGGATGAAGCTGATGAGATATTAAGCAGAGGGTTTAAGGATCATGCCTAGATGTTTTCACTGATTTTTCTCTATAACAACATACAATATGCTTCAAAGTGCGCACCAAACCCTTCATGTTTACCTTTCTTGTACCCTGAACTGTGTGGCATGCAAGTTTCAATCTTTATGTTAATTCCAACAATCATGCCTAAAGTTGTGCGGCCTTGGTTTTGATCAGTCTTAATGCTTCCTTTCTTTTCTTTTCTTTTCTTTTCTTTTTTACGTTTAAATAGTTTATTGCTTGCTTGTTCAGGGACGATATATCTGCAAAACTGTGCTGGTCATTTTGTCATGCTGCAGAGATATGTGGCAAGGTAGACGACTTTAGGTTCTCTAATAAGTATGCACCTCAACAAGATGACAGTAATGCATCAAGGGAAGTGAGAGGAACTGCTAATTTTGAAGCAGGATGAAGATAGATATAACACAAAAATGCCTCCAAAACAATTCTGATGTTATCTTCCATGTTTGACTAATATGGAATGTCAAATATGGAAAACTCTGCTTTGTCTCTTTGAGCAGTGCTTGTTATATATTGCTGTGGATAAACAATTGGACATGCGAACCACATGTATACAACAATTAATTTGAGCTCTACTATTATTTATTTTACTTAAAATTTAAAATAATCTTTTTGTCTCTAATATGCGTACCCATTTGGGAAGGTATGATCTCTGCTTGTTCATGCTCTCTGAACTATATATTTGTATCAACAGATATCTGGAGTGAAGATAGTTTTCAATAAGTTTATTTGCTACGACACACCAAGCAAATAAATATGGTTACAACAGCAATCCTGGACTCGTGAAATGAAATCTTCACTGCTAAACTTTTCAGATCATCTCCATCATAGGAAGTTGAATCATTGTGTATGTGATCACTTCTCTTTTTCAGATGGGACTATCGTAATCGATGAACCTTTCTCTGCCATGGTTCTTCGGCGTTCCTTCCTCTGATCTAGTTGCCGCTAGATAGATTGTTTGATTAGTAGCAGCGTGCGTTGACAAATGCATTTGAAGTATTGCCTGTAGTATAGTAGATAGTAACAAGTATTGTCAGAGTGCTCTGCTCACATGTTGGTTTAATTAAGGTTTTCTATCACTTAAAAATTATATTATCAGCTACATTGTAAATATTGTGATAAGTCTTTTAGACACGTGCGTGGCGCACGTGCATTGATACTAGTAAAAAAAACACACACAAAAAAAAAAACCATAGCAAAACAAGCAGAATCTGTGAATCGGACACATAGGAGAGGATCGAGGACAGTGCCCAGGTGATATGTATTGCTTTATTGGGCCTAGGCGTAACTTGCCCGTGTGGGCTTATTGTTATTGCCAAGCTACTTCACATTGTAGCCCGTCTTTCTTTATTTACTGAGGACACCAGAGTGCACCAGTGGTAAAATGTTATCATCTCTCGGTAACAAATATAGATAGATGGACCTCAAATACTAATCAACCCAGCACGTACTTTTACTACAGCGGCCAAAGTTGCCAGCTTGAACTTTTTCATTGAGTATGCAAGTTCCATACAAGATTTGCTAGCCTGGCTTTCATTTACAAGAACTGAAGAACCTTGCTTGTACATGCATATATATTGGCTAGCGACTCCATGTACACGTCTAATACGACGTATAAATTCGCAAGCTAGTTAAGAAACCCAGCAGACAAGCAGTGTCCAGTCATCAACCCTACCTGGTCTACCTAAACGCCAAGTCCAGGCCGCATGCAGAGCTTCCCTCCACGAGCAAGCTACAACGAACGAACGAACGCGACGGTGGATAATATGCGCGCAACGCATGGCAGGCTCCCTGCCAAGGCGCCCCTGCCCCTGCCTTTGTCCCCGAGCGCATGCATGCCGCCATGCACATATCCCGTCACTGATCGACCTCATCATCATCTGCATGCTCAGTCATTCCCTCCTCCTCCTTCTCCTACTCCTACAGCCATGCATGCCCACGAGATATTTCCTGCGCTGCATACATGCACGAGCTCAGAGCTAGCTGAGCCTAAGACTGAGAGAGAGAGATCGAGTGCGTGATCCAGCGCTCCAACCATTCAGGCGTCCATGCACATGAGATCATGCCAGGCACGAGAGAGAGAGGGGCAGAGAACAACAAGGACACATCACTCGACACTTATACTTTTAATTTGACGCCCTTGCTCGGCAGCGGGGGGTTCTGCCGATGGCATGTGAGTGTACTTCCCAGAGAGCAAGGCAAAACCAGCTCGCTCGTCGGCTGCTCGGTCCATCGATCGATCGCCGTCACGTGAGCTTTGGGAGCTAGTTTGCCGCCCCGGGAATCCTAGACTGTATCGTACGACGCACAGGGCTAGCTCCATCTCGAGCTACCAGCGTTCATGTGATCTGAATTCTGATCTGATCGTATGGTACTGTCTTGCCTTGACACCTTGTGTGTGTGTGTGCATCAGTACGTAGACGTCATACCGAACATGAAAACATGGCTCGAAAAGACGCCGGGGGCGTTTCTACTTTCGCCAGATACGCCGGCGATGGGCACGTATATACGTACAGACGATGAGCTGGCAGAGATACTGTTGCTGAGAGTTGTTTATCAGGTAGCTATAGCTGCTAGCTACGGCATATAGCTAGAATACATGCTCAGTTCAACATCAATTATTGAAGGACGACGGGCTACGAATAATCGTTGTATGTAAATACGTGTATGCAGCACGCATATGGACGTATAGTAGTAGGTCTAGATGGAGAGTGGATTAGTAACTGTGTAGTTACAAGCACAGCGACGTCTTCTAGTTCATTTCCAATATTTTAGCTGTGGACATGTAGGGCAAACATTTGTTTAGAGCTGAAACGGAATTGCTATATTTGGACAAAACACACAAATCATCTTTTCCTGCAAGTTGCATTTTGTCATATTATCTGTCCGGCCGTATGTTGTTAATAGTGCCTTGAATTATTGCATTGTGCGCTGCCGTTACTTTCAGGATAAGCATCAGATATAATTTTGCCACCGCGAATAATAATAAGAGCATCGTCTAGTAGCATGCCGTGGAGCCCGACAAAATATGTGATTAACGGAGAAACAGTAATTTAGTGCTGATGAAACTTTCTAGTATATCAAGTTTATTATAAGAGTTTTAATTCTTCATAGCGTCGCATACCCAAAAAAAATGATAAGACAACAAGACAAGTCCTCTTTTTTTTTTTGGAATAGACAAGTCCATTTCATGCAAGCCAGTGCAAGACAAAAGGTCAGGCTTGCGAGGATATGGGCCAAATGTGAGTACTTGCCAATCTGTGCACACACAACAAAAACCTCAACAACAGTCCGAGTTCACGAGATGTTTGTCAAAATTCCATGCAGCCAAACATCAGCTCAGAACCCTGCATCTCTGCCACAACCTGACCCTGCCCCAGCTCCCTCCGCATGTACAGGCATCGCCACAGTGCACATACTCTGCAATCAATTGGACAGCATGAACCAATGGTGAGTTCCCCTTTGCTTGAGACGGTTATCGCCAATAGCTTTTCATGGCATACCAGAGTATGGTGAAATGGCTACCAGCTGATGACTGCTGACTGATCCACTTATCCACACTATCTAGCTCGATGGATCTATAATACTACATTATACGGTTCTTATCTGCCTTTGAAGGCTTTCTGACGTCTTGATGGATGCTACATGATGCGGTAAACATGGTCCATCTTTCAGTTGCATTTAGAGTATATTGAGCTTGTGTTGTATCGGAGCCAAAGATGCTCAAGAAATTGGAAAATCCCAACATCGCACCAAAGGACACGACCTTGACATCTGTCATGGTCCATCTCAGAACATCTACTTGTTTGTATTGAACCTTGCATATTCCGAAGTGATATGGTTCATTAATCAGAAACGACACAACTTATGCCTAATTAGCTAGTGACCACTGAATGAATGATCCGCTAGTTGGACACAATTAGTAAGTCTAATTTCAATTGAGAGTAGGACGTACTTAAACTCTGAGTCTAGGGCTTCTTAGACTGGGACTAACAAGGGGGGATGCATAATGGTGCCCAATAAATGAATAAAATAGGACAATGTGGCCTGTGGGGAATGTTGCTGTCACCCACAGACAGATAGAAAAATAAAAGGTCATCTCAGCTCAGGGTGATGGATGTGAAAATTACTGTGCCGTGGAGGAGAGAGGGCAGGGTTGAGCTATCACGTTCCCTCTTCTCGCCTACACAATTAACTTTCCAGCCAATAGGACAACTCCTCATTGTCCCACAAATGTGACTAGGGTAGCGGTCAAATCAGGTAATGGAATCTTCGTATACAAGCCGATCGACTTAACTAAGCAGTTTGGTAATTGTTAAGCAAAATTTGCGGTGAAAGACCGTGGCAACATACTTTAAGCGGCTTACAATTTGCAGCTGATTACAAGCTTGGACTGAGGACCAAGGACTGAGAGATGTAGTGTAGGCGGTCTGCACTCCGCGGGCCACCTGAGACGTGCCCTCCAGTACGCTGTACATGCATTTATTTACTCGCGGTCGAGTACCGGCGCAGCCGGCTACTGATCGTTCCGAGACTGTATGTACTTGCCGATCGACGATCGACCAATCGAGGGGCTACATGCACGAATACGTACGTACTGAGGCTACGTACGTGCGCCGATCGAGGATGCGGGCACCCATGCATGCAGGCTGGAGTGAATGCATGGGCTGTACGTGACGCTAGCTCCCCGTGCCATCGCTCGCTCGTGGCGGTCCGCGCTCATCTCGGTCACACCCACACCACACGACATGCCAGATGGCGCCATGGCGGGACGTACGTCTCGATCGCGTGAGCGGCCACGGCCCACGGGTAGCGCGTCCATCGGGTTGGGTCGACCTGGTGACCAGCTAGCTGTGCCTACGTACATACGACCAGGCGCATGGATGCAACAAACTAGCTCGACGGTGATGAACGAAAACCCCCGATCGATTCGTGCGGAGGAGAGCCTCGATCGGCCGCGCGGCCTGCGAATCTGCTGGCTGGCTGGAGGATCGCGATCGAGCTACCACACCGCGCGCGTGAACGCGCCCGCATCGGTAGTGCAGACGGCCTCGATCGGACACGGGCGGGCGGGCGGGCGCGTATATATGCATGCGCGGACGGGCATGCATGCATGGTTCAGTCACGAGATCGACGGCGTGCGCGGACTGGCATGCATGGTTCAGTCACGAGATCGACGGCGTGCGCGTACGTGTGGTCTACTGGTCTCTCGCTTCATATGCGCCCGCAAATACGTTCGCGTCGCGCACCTGTGTGTGGGCGTGCAGCAGCTTAGCACGGGCGGTGCGCAGAGAGGGACGAGGTGGACGCGGATCGATCCATCGATGAGTCGCGGACGACAGCGTACGTACCGGATAGCTAGGGCGCCGTGATCGTTCTAGTAACAAGCTAAACCTTTCGTACGTATGTACAATCAGGCGGAGGGAGAGGCTTCAAATATAACTGTATACTGTAGCTAATACGCGATATTCATCCATTTCCTATATTGCACTGCTGCCAGCAGACAGATCATACTTAATGTACTTCCCCTCGCAAAAAAAAAACTTAATGTACTCCCTCCGATCGGGAATTCTTGTCGTTCGGAAAACCCGATTGGAGGGAGTAGTTTAATAATACCCTTAGGTAGATGTGATCATGGGATGGGTACAAGTTAACGCTTCTAAACTACTATTATCACGCATAATTAACCTTAAACTTGCAATAGTAGTATATTCGTTGGTAATTTATAAATGGTTGAATCAGAAACAAAGTTTGTCCACACAGAATTTTTTAAGAAAGAGAACTTTGTGTCCGCAGACATACAATCTGATTAGACTGCTACTTCAATTACTCGGTTGTCCCCTACCGCAACACAACAAACGGGCGCTAACTCATGAACACTACATTTTCCTTTCTTTCTTCTGCCAACCATTTGTAGCGACTGGCACGTGTGTGCCCGGCCCCGGGGCCAACACGAGGTGAGAGCAGAGACAAGGCGCGGCGGCAAGCAAAATCTCCCCCGTGAAAGCATTTCCTTTGGAGCCTTGCATGGGTGCTAGCTGCACATCTCGTCATCGCTTGCAAAAACAAACAAAGCAAGCGCCCTAGAATTATCGATCAAGGCCATTAAACTGCCATGCTGTTTGACGGGGTGACAAGAATCCAGCTAGCTGAAAGCTCAGAATTCTCTAGAAATAGAACCGCGTAACTAATCAAACGAAAAGCACCCACACATAATAATGCACCAAGATCACATTATATTATATAAAAATAATCCACCAAGAATCAAGCTAGTACTATTCATATAATCGTCATCAAAAGGTTCAGCTATCATACACTGTTGTTGTGCCATCAGAACCGCATAATAATTTTGGAAATTCTTATTGATCAACTTTCAGGTAGTTTTTTTTCCTAAGAAAAACGGGAAGTAACTCTTCTTAGCTTTTTTTTTGCGATTACACAGTACAACTCAGACATTCATAACGCACGCATACTCACCCCTATGAATGTATATACGCAAACCCTACTCCTATGAGCATCTTCAAAGACTGAGCTGGCAAATCCTCCAGATTGACGAAGTCACCATTGGCGCCTCGCTGTCGACGGCCACGTCGCCTACCGCTGAAAGCACAACGCCATATGGTGATTAATATTAGTACTCTTCTTAGCTAGTCGATCGGTGAGACTAAGAAAACCATATGGTGATTAATATTCGACGACTGAATATTTTACCCATAAAAATTAATAGATCATAATAAGTTCGACAGTTGTCATAGATTAGCCCAAGACCATCGAAATGCGGTGCTGATAATACCAAACTGCTAGGTCGCCACTGTTGTCTTATCGCGCCTCCTCTCAGTCCTCTGTTGCATGCCGCCGCGCGCTCCCGCTGCTGCGCGCCGTCGTTGCTGATAAGTGCGCGCATGCAGGTCCCTGCCCCTCTTCACGAGCAGATTCCCTATGCCCCGCTCCAACCCCGTGCACGCGCGCGTTGCCCCACCCCCGTCTCGTGCACGCACACAATCACACAGAAACCCACGACGACGACGACGTCACAGCTCACGGTCACAAGGGCGCCTCTCGATCGGCTGATGGATGATGCCACGCCGCTCGGTCTGGCCAGCTTGCCCGGCCTGCCTCCGTCGTTGTCACATGCAATCATCGATCAGAGATGGTGCACGCTGCGATGCCGCGGTGGGCTGGCTGGGCACCTAACTTACCTAGTTCTTCTGCAAGTGCAGCAGGCTCCAAGTTGCAAGGGAGCAGACAAGGGCCGGCGCTCTCGATGCAATGCGCACGCATGGACAGCTCGTAGTTTAAACTTTAAAGCCCGGGGAGCAAGTTGAGCCCCCCCCCCCCCCCCCCCCCCCCCCCCCCCACCGCTAGCAGAGGGTCTGTAAACTAATTCTCTTAGCTAGGTCTGAGTACGTACGTAGTATCTAGCTAGTTTGAACCGTGGGGCTTCCATTCCGTTTGTTCGATCTCTATCTCGCACATAGAATGTTTTGGTGAATGGTGCCTGCATGTTGATGATCGATGATCTGTGCTGACTGCTATATACATCTCTATGTGCGTGATTATATATGTTTGCTAGTTGTTTGTTCGGGCCCTTGGATATTCGACGCCATCATGGCGAGCATCCGAGGTGCCTGTACTGTATACACGACGTATTGCCTCAAGTTGATCATAGAGTAGTCCTGGATAATGTCCGGCTCTTTTTCTATGGAATGTGGAACGTACGGAACCTTGTCGCGCATGCAGATTCCTTTAACCTAAGCAACCTCGACGACGCACACGGAGTGCACTCGGTTGGACTGGATGCACACACGGAGTCCTCGTCCGTATACCACGAAAGCAATGAGAAGAGGAGATTTGAAAAAAGCTCAGCACACCAATTGTGGTGGCCTTCATATACAGGTGTTACAAAGATGGAAATCCCAACAACAAAGGGAAGAGAGAAGCCCGGGATACTCTATCTAAACAACCAAGCTTAGCCCTAAAGTACTCTAGCTAGTACTATACAACATGCCCCCGTCAACATACCACGTCTGTATCTGCTGGCTAGCTACAAAGACTGATCTTGTCCGGTATAATCAATTCTTACTATTACCTCATCCCTCTTGTACTTTGAGCAGCCTAGCTACAAGCTGCGTGCAGTACAACTATAATATTGTGTAGCACGTACGCGCACGATCGAAGAATTCTTCTCCGACGAATGAAAAATCATCCATCTCCTGATCAAGGCATTGGTTAATCATATATATGATTTAGCCAAATAAACCTATATTAAACTTGACTCCCATGTTAACTATAGCCCGTCAAACCTGTGCCATATACTGCACTACTAGTAATTTACAGACACATAAATAAATGAAATCTTATAAACATGAGAGTTGTTGGTTTTCTTTGCAAAAAAGAAAAAGAGAGAGAGTTGTTGGTTCTCTTATTTTAGCTACAAGATATACTCTCTACAACTATATTACAATTATAGAAGTAAACTTGATCAAGCTTCTAAAATTTGACCATAATTAATTCTTTATATAAATGAGCATATCAAAATCTGAATATTGTTTCATAAACTTCTATTTAAAATTCCATTTATTTCTATTTTGTATTTTATAGTCTTTATTTTCAAATATTATTGACTTGAATTGAATTATTTATGGGTTTTATTTTCTAATACTATACAAGAGGTGGAAGGAGGGGGGTGACAGCTGCGGCGGACGATGAGAAACGGAGAAGGGAGAGAGAGATCCGTGTCAGGGTGCGCTGGTCCGGCCTCCACCCGTCCGCCGCGACGCGCTGTCCGGCCCCCCCACCGCCCGCCGCCACGCGCCTGGCCCGGTCCACCTCCCCACCTCCGCCACCGCGGCTCGCCCGGTCCCGCGTCACCTGCCGCGGCGTGGGGCAGTGAACCCCGCCGCGCTGAGGGTGCCGTACGGGCCGTGACGCAGATCGCGGAGACGGGGCGCTTCCTCGCCGGCTTCCCCAGCGGCGACCGCTCCGGCCCGGCCACCCGCCGGGACAGAGCCACGGCCGGCGGCACGGACTGGGGGCCCTCCCCGCCGTCGCCCCCATGAGAGGGAGATCGAGAGAGAGGAAGGCGCCGGCGGAAATTGAGAGATAGAGAGCAGACGCCGGCGGGAGTCGGGATAGTATAGTAATTTACGAATCGACCCTTTACTTTCTTGTAATTTTTTACATTTTTCGGGGGGTTTATATTTTAGGAGACCCTACAAGTTTTGGATTTATATAATTATTATAAATAAGTGTTATAAGAATTTTTGTTAAAAGAGATGGTAGTTAGAGATGGTTGAATAAAATTGGTTTAGGATAGAGGAAGGATTATAAAGGC